>JACEEZ010001101.1:127500-140000 GCA_016584305.1 Chionoecetes opilio | reverse complement strand
TTTTTATGAGGAAGAGGAAGAGGAGGAGGAGGAGGAGGAGGAGGGAGAAGAGATGAGAAGAAAGTAAAATTGTAATAAAAGAGGAGAGAAAAAAGGCGAAGTAGCAGGTGGAGGAGGAGGAGGAAGAGAGGAGGAAGGGAAGAAGAAGAGGTAAAAAAATAGAGATTCAAGGAAAAGGGAGAGAGAAAGAAAGGGAAAAAAAAGATTGAGATGAAAGAGGAGGAGAAAGAGCACACACACACACACACACACACACACACACACACACACACACCACACACACACACACACACACGACGAAGCGGAAATTTTATAGTAGTGAAAATTGGGGAGATTTTATAGCAGTGTATAGAGCCTCAATGAGTCTGGAAAAAATTGATAGAGAAGATCTGTTTGTGTGGGACGATAGAAGTGCAAGAGGTCATGAGAAGAAATTGAAAAGGACAACATGCAAGAGGGACATAAAAAAATACAGTTTCCCGTATAGAAGCATAGAAGCCTGGAACAACCTTGATGCAAAAGTGATTAATGCAAGAAGTATTCAGGACTTCAAAGGCAAGCTGGATAATAGTAGATTTGGAGACGGGACAGTACGAGCATAGCTCTTTTCCTGTATGTTACAACTAGGTAAATACAACTAGGTAAATACACACACACACACACACACACACACACACACACACACACACACACACAAAAAAAAAACCTCACCTCTTACCATCGCTCCACATCCTCTTGACCTCCCATGACCTCAAATAAATCCTCTTGACCTAACACGTAATCCTCCGAGGTCATAATCAGAGTCAAATCCTTCGTGATATTCTTCAATACCACATCCATATTATAGGATACAAAAATATCCTTCTGCAGGAGTAGAGTGACCTTGAGTTCTTGTAGTGGCCCCTGTAGGACTTCTTGTAGCGTCCTAGCGAGGGTATCCTGATGTAGGGGGCTGTAGGAGCTTGTAGGAGTGATGGTGGATGTGGTGGTGGTGGTTGTGAGGAGGAAGAGGGAGAGGTATAGTGTTGTGTAGAGTTTTGACATGTTGAGTGTGAGAGAGAGAGAGAGAGAGAGAGAGAGAGAGAGAGAGAGAGAGAGAGAGAGAGAGAGAGAGAGAGAGAGAGAGAGAGAGAGAGAGAGAGAGAGAGAGAGAGAGAGAGAGAGAGAGAGAGAGAGAGAGAGAGTATGGACGAACAAGTAATATAATAAAAACAAGGATAAATAAGGGAGAAAGAGGAAAGATAGATGAGAGAAAAAATCAAAATCAACAACAATAACAATAAGTAGAGAGAAAAAGGAGAAGAGAGAAGATGAGAGAGAAGATGAAGAGAGAGAGAGAGAGAGAGAGAGAGAGAAAAAGAGAGAGAGAAAGGGAGAGAGAGGAGGAATGAGTAATATAACAAAGGATAAATAAGGGAGAAAGAGGATACGAGAGAAACAACAATAACAATAAAGCCAGCAAGACTAATACTATTCCAGGCCTCAGCTTTAACCCAGATGTCCCCGAGTGGCTTGGTCTCACCCCGACACCTGTTATGCCCTCTATGAACCCCTCCCGACCTCCCCCAACGCTTTATATAGCCACAAGATCCCCTCTCCTCCCCTTCTCCTCCCCTGCCAAGAGTGGTCGCCAGATGTCACCAGTAAAAATGTTTCATCAGTATTTTTTGGCTTTTTGTTTATGTATTTTTTGGGGCTGAAATAACGTGAAGGTGAAGTAATATTTCTACACAAGTAAGAAAAGGTCAGAGAGAAAGGTCAGTTATGTGTGTGTGGTGTGTGTGTGTAGGTGTGTGTGTGTGTAGGTGTGTGTGTGTGTGTGTAGGTGTGTGTGTGTGTGTTTGTGTGTGTGTAGGTGTGTGTGTGTGTGTGTCAGAATTTCATGTTTTTTCCTCCATCAATGTTTCCAAATAACGAAATAATTTTTATGGAGAAGGAAAAATAACTAGGATTTAACACATAAATAAATAATAATAATGATAAAAGGTTAGTGTGTATTGATGAATCTCTGGTAAAGGAAAACAAATCTTGGTTTGGGAAAAATGTAACCAAAATGAAGATGAGAAATGAAAGTGAAATGAATGTTTACAAGTGAGTGAGAACTGAAAAATAATAACAAATGTATGTTGAATAATTTCGGTGTAAGAAAACGTGCAAATTTTTTTTATGCTGTAATTTGTTTGCTTGTTGTTGTTGTTGTTTTTGTTATATGACTTTTTCTTATTTTTATTTTGCTGTGCTTGTTGTTAAGTTTTAGTGTTATTATCATTATTAATTTTTTATCATCATTGTTATTTCCTATTATCATATTTATCATTATTAATATTATCACCACCACCACCACCACCACCACTGTTACCACTACTACTATTATTACTACTACTACTACTACTACTACTACTACTACTACTACTACTACTACTTTTACTACACCACTACATCTACTACAATCACTACTACTGCTACGTATCCCTATTATTGAAATTTACCTTTAGAAATCAAATTAAATAACACATATTAACCTACGCCTGGCCACAGTGCCCACATAAGTCTCTTTAAGAAAACTACAGAGCTCACATAAATTAAATGAAACACCAAGGCTACGAGAAGCTTTATTTTTTTTCCGCCATGTGTCCACTACAAAAAAGGCAATAAACTATACCTATAACGAAATTTTTCCCCATTCGTTATGCCATGTTTTTCTCCTTTACACAAAATTGTTCTCTTTATGACCCCTCGTGTGTGTGTGTGTGTGTGTGTGTGTGTGTGTGTGTGTGTGTGTGTGTGTGTGTGTGTGTGTGTGTGTGTGTGTGTGTGTGTGTGTGTGTGTATTCATCTAGTTGTATTTTACAGGGCCAGAGTAATGCTCGTGTGGCCCCGTCTCCATATCAACATTTTTTTTTATATCATTCATCCTTAGTGCTTTGTGTTGGCCGAAGCCAGCACCCCGGAGAGCAGGTCACAAACCCCGGCTAACACCCGGTACCCATTCACTGCTGGGTGGACAAAGGCTCAGGTTTTAAGGAAACAACCCATTTGTTTCCGCTCCGCCCGGGGATCGAACCCGGGACTTCTCGGTTGTGGACCGAGCGTGCTATCCCTTACACCACGGAGTACCTTTATGTGTGTGTGTGTGTGTGTGTGTGTGTGTGTGTGTGTGTGTGTGTTGTGTGTTTGTGTGTTTGTGTGTTTGTGTGTTTGTTTGTTTGTTTGTTTGTTTGTTTGTTTGTTTGTTTGTTTGTTTGTGTGAGCGTGTGTGTGTTTTTTATTTGTGATACATTATTTTTCTATCATCATTGTTATCATTATTCTTATCATTATTATTCTTGTTCTCATTATCATTTTCATTAATTATCATCACTGTTTACGTCCATTTAATTAATTCAGGTCACACACACACACACACACACACACACACAGGTCAGAATATTATCATGTTTTCTATCACTTTCGTTGCTTTTTTTTAAACATTTTTTATCTTTCCAAAACGCTTTCGTGTTCCAGCGATGTCCCACACTGATAATTATTGATGGTAGTAATAGTAGTAGTAGTAGTAGTAGTAGTAGTAGTAGTAGTAGTAGTAGTAGTAGTGTACGTAGTAGAATAATGACAGTAGTAGTAATTTGGAAGTAGTAGTAGTAGCAGTAGTAGTAATTTGGAAATAGTAGTAGTAACAGTAGTAGTAATAGTAGTAGTAGTAGTAGTAGTAGTAGTAGTAGTAGTAGTAGTAGTAGTAGTAGTAGTAGTAGTAGTAGTAGTAGTAATAGTAGCAAGTAATATGTAGATAAAACGCCAGTTCTTATTAGCTACTTACAATGAAAGACTAAATTTTTCACAACCTCACCATAAAAACCCCACCATTACAACCACCACCACCATTCACAACCACCACCACTACCACCAAAACTATAACTACTACATGAAAATTATCACAATCAGCTGACTTATAACTTAACTCTAATCAATATGCAATACAAATATCTCCCTCCTCTTCATTTTCCAAGTATAAACACAAACAGGTACAATAAACACAAATCCTCCTTAAACAGTATCAGATCCCACAAAGACCATACGTTGTGGTGTTGAGTATCATTAACAAAGCATTAACACATAGGGCACTGCGTATATAGGCTGCTTAGAGGCCTAGATATGTACAGGGCGTCGTCTCATCATCACCATCAGCCTGTGTAAAAAGCCTGTTTAAGCGTGTACTAATAAAGGTTTGGATTCTGTTATGGTATTAGATCGTCTACTAAAAGAGATTCGATTCTGTATAAAATATGAGTAGGTTACTATTACGTAGTGTTTAGTTTAACCCCTTGAAGCCCAGAACGTAATTTCCATTGTAATTTGGGTACCATTAGACGATTTTTTATGAATATAAGCAATGTTTTTATAGATATGACTTGTTTAGTATCCTTGTCCACTAGCTAATTTGGTTTATTTAGTTTCTTTTCGTAATTTTATGGCTCGACAACATACAATTTTTTATAGTAAAGGAAAGATCTGGGCGTGAAGGGGTTAATGGATTAGGGTGGTTATAGGAAAGGGATTGGATTGTGTAAATGATAGAATTGGGTTGTCTTAAACTGGATTTGGATTGTGGTGTGTTTTGTTGTGGATTGGATCGTTTATATAAAGAGATTGTAGTGTCTTATGTTGATTCTAATGTAGCAGCGTAGGTTTGTACAGAAAGAATCGAATCGTATTAGCAAGGAGATTGGATTGCTTTAGGATTTTTTTGTGATTAAGTTATGTTTTGTGGTGAAAGGTGTTAAGAATAAGGGTGTTGCAATGCATTTAGACACTTCCTTGTTTCGATATCACATGTTTGACAGTGAAAATGTTGAATATTAAGAGGATTGAAATTCTTCTAGGAACGTTCCTCTTTAGTATTGCATTAAAGGCGTTTTGGCGGTTTCATCCGCCATCATCAGCTATTTAAAAGACGGAATTAGAATGCATTGAGTAACATTCTTAACATCCTTACTTTTCATAGTTACTTATAAGTTGTATAAAAAAAGACAATCCTTTTCAGTATTTAAATCCACAATACTATTTAACCCCTTGAGGCCCAGAACATATTTTCCATTATAATATGACTACCATTAGGCGATTTTCAGTGAATATAAGCAATATTTTATAGCTATGATCTGTTTAGTATCCTTGTCGACTAACTATTTGGTATATTAAGTTACTTTTCGTAATTTTATGGCTCGACAACAGACGATTATATATAGCAAAGGAAAGATCTGGGCGTGAAGGGGTTAACTTTTTCCAACTCTTTTGTTTGATGTCATGTACAAACTCACGTCACTATAATGTTAAAAAAGATTGAGAAAAAGAAGCAAATTATAATCATCTAGATAAAGAAACCGAACTCTTTGGGAGAAATCTAAATAATGTTCCTTTAAGTAATGTGTATAATTATAATGTTTAATTCACCAGCAATTAATGTGTGCTTTGTTATACTTATAGAAAGGTTAATTTAGGGCAAAAAGTTAATGTTGGGTAATGAAGAGAGAGGGTTGGAGAGATGATTAGAGGAGAGAGAGAGAAGAGAGAGAGAGAGAGAGGAGAGAGAGAAGAAGAGAGAGGAGAGAGAGAGAGAGGAGAGAGAGAGAGAGAGAGAGAGAGAGAGAGAGAGAGAGAGAGAGAGAGAGAGAGAGAGAGAGAAGAAGAGAGAAAAAGAGGGGGAAGAGAGGGAAGTGAGATGTGTAGTATAGATTTTAAAATAGCACATCATTAGCTTTCAAACATACATTATCATTTATCATATACAATAGAATGGCCACAGAAATTAATACGCACCATCACCACTTGACTAGAGTTTTTTTTGTAGACCTCAAATTAATTCGTATCTTACCATACTTTACCACTTACAGTAGCATGACTGAATTTAAGAAGCTAATTTGCTAAAAATTACATTGTGATAAAAATCAAAATTAAATACGTATATTGGGATTTTTAAATTTAAGTATTTACTTTTTTTTTATCTTAAACAGTGAGAATATAGGTGATCAATATTCTCTTATCTCATTTCATATAATTAACTCCAATTCATCTCTCCCCCTCTCTCACTTACTCTCTTTTTTCTCTTATCACATTCTCTCTTCTCTTCTTCATCGTTTATTCACTTATATAACTACATTTATTTACACTACATCCTTGCAAACTATACATTTGTAATTTCTTTATTGTATATTTTTTTTTTTTAAATTTAACTATTTACTTTTTTTTTTATCCTCTAACAGTGAGGAAATAGGTGAATCAATATTTTTTTCCTCTCTCTCTCTGTCACTCTTCTCTCTCTCTCTCTCTCTCTCTCTCTCTCTCTCTCTCTCTCTCTCTCTCTCTCTCTCTCTCTCTCTCTCTCTCTCTCTCACTCTTAATTTAATATCACCTTCAATTAAGCTCACATTTCCACCAATTACACCGTGACTATCGCCTTAATGTGTGTGTGTGTGTGTGTGTGTGTGTGTGTGTGTGTGTGTGTGTGTGTGTGTGTGTGTGTGTGTGTGTGTGTGTGTGTGTGTGTGTGTGTGTGTGTGTGTGTGTTGTGTGTGTGTGTGCAAGCTGTTGGATACACACACTTTATATCACATCTTCCATTTTCTGTTTATCCATCATTGTTTTCTACCAATTTTCCTCTAAACATTGTCTTCCTTCAGTTCTTTTGGTTCCTTTTTAGTCTTTTATTCCCCTTAGAAGTCTTATTTTCAAAGCTCATTCAATTTGGTATTTCTTTAGTTGATTTAGAAGTTTAATGTACTATAATCAAATACTATATTACTATAATCTAATAAACTACGTAAGGAAGTTGATAAAGTCTACGGGAATTTGTAGCTATGTTTCAGTTACATTTCACTAGATTTTTGTGGTTGAGTTAACTTTAGTATCTCGTAAGGTCCTTTTCGGGTTTAAATAATGATAACTTTGCTTACAGGTTACTTTTCTAAGCTCTGCTGAATTTTTTTTGTTATTCAGATCGAAATATACGTTCGTTTAGGCTCAGAAAATTATCATCAATATCACCACTCTTACAAAATTCATATCTTAATCATCCCTTTTCATCTATCCACAAAAGTAAGCTGCCATTTTTTACAAGAATAATTTCAGCGGGGATCCCATGTTGATTAATCCCCTGCAAAATACGTGACTTTTAATCTCCGTGGTCAGGTAAAATATATATTCATGAGTTTAATCCACAAGAAAAAAGGGAAAAAAAATCTTCTCCTAAAAGGGTAATAAGGAACCGCGTTACTTTAAGCCCTAGCAAAGGATAAATCTCTTCTTTAAATCCTCCAAAAAGATAAATTACGTAACTTAAAATCCCTAGTAAAGGAAATACCTCTTACTGTAATCCTCAAAAGAGTTAAATTAAATCGCGTACCTTTAAATCCCTTACAAAGAATAAATCTCTTCCTTTAAATTACTCTCAAGGAAGGTTATAATATTGTAAGAAAAAAGAAAAGAAAAAAAATTGCCTACACGCGCTACAGGCAAAAAAAAAAAGTATGTAAATCCATTAAAAGCATCAAATTCCTTAATGTGTATAGGTTGTATATTGTTCCTTTGTGTTATGTATATAGACTGTGTGTACTCCTTTGTTCTGTGTATAGGCTGTTTGTTGTTCCTTTGTTATGTGTATAGACTGTTTGTTGCTCTTTTATGACGTTATGTGTATAGACTGTTGTTCCTTTGTTCTGTGTATAGGCTGTTTGCTGTTCCTTTATGACGTTATGTGTATAGACTGTTGTTCCTTTGTTCTGTGTATAGGCTTTGTTGTTCCTTTGTGTTCTGTGTTTAGGCTGTGTCGTTCCTTTAAAGTCAACCATTTTCACGTCTCTTTTGCAGTTTTTTCTAATGTTATTTTTCTTGCTTTTAGTTTGTTTTATTAGTTCGTTTATTTATCTATATTTTTTTGGCACGTAATGAAAAGGAAGCCAGGTGTGTGAGTCATGTTTTCGGTGTCTCTCTCTCTCTCTCTTTTCTCTTTTTTCGCTCACATTTTATTATTTCTATCTTTCTTTGTCTATATTTTTGTCTAGTTTTCTTAATCTCATTTCTTACTTTCCTTCCTTCATTCTATTTTTCGTGTCATGTCACTTTTTTTTACAATACGTTTTCTTCTTCTTGACTCTTTCTTTCTTTTTATTCTCTTTATTTTCCTTAGTTTTTTTCATTATCCTTTCTTTTGATAAATCTAGGCAAGAAAAAATGAAGCATTCGAAACTCTGCCACTTGTTATTAGCATCATTATTGTTATTATCATTATTGTTGTTATCATTATCATTGTCATCATTTTCACCGTTATCTTCATGTTGTGTGGGGAAGGGGGGGGGCAGGGGGGGAGCAAGGGGGGGGTTGAAGGTGTGATGTAGTGTTGATGGTTGTGGGGGTGTGGGGCGGGGGTTGGAGGGGTTAGGAGGTTGTGGTTAATGGGGGGGAAGCTTTGACCTTTATGTGGCTATTCTCAAGGTCCCCCCCCAGCCTTGCCTTGCTAATGGAGGGGGAGGAGTTAAAGGGTAGGTGAGAGAGAGGTCGTTGATTGGTTAAGGGTGACAGCTTGGGGGGGCTACAGATTTAGAGTTTTAGAGAGAGTCAGGGAGAGTTAGGGATATTTAGGGCAAGGCGGGGTAAGGGAAGGCGGGGTGTGGTGCCGCATACAAAAAGGGGCTTGTCAAAACCCGTGCGAGGCGGGGTGAGTGGGGCGGCGGGCAGGGGGGCAGGGCGTGTCACTGGTGCTGGGGGGGAGGGCGTGCCGCGTGGGGGGTGCGGGGGCGTCACAGGTGTGTCATCTCGTCGCGGGGGGTCGGGGAGCGTCGCGAGGTCCCCAGACAGTCAGCCAGCGAGGCAGCGCGTGAGCGGCGTCGCGGGGGCGCTGTGTCCCCCGCCAGGCTGGAGTCCGAGGCGGCGGGGTGGAGGGAGCGCGGCGCCAACAGGCTCTCGGTGCTCTTGGGCTTGGCGAAGAGACAGGTGTGGAGGGGCGGCGGGTCCAGGTTGAGGCAGTCACACGAGAAGCAAGACCCGTCCAGCGGCGACACCAGGTTCTCTGAGGAGCGAGGGGCGGGCCTCACGCCCCCGCCACCCACACCCACGCCCACACCCACACCCACGCCTACGCCCATACCCGCCCCAGGACCCACACCCGTCGCCACGTTCTCCTTGTCCTCGTCTCGCAGACGGTGGGTGCTGTACGAGCGCACCTTATCCCCGCCCCGCGCGGCGCCCCGCGGCGGGATGGTGTCAATAAAGCCGTAGCCGAAGCCGTAGCCGCCGATGCCCCGCGCCGACAGCAGGTTGTCCCAGGAGCGCGGCTTGCACCGCTGCCACTGTTGCTGCGCCACGCTCTGCAGCGACCCGGTGGGCGTGTAGGCGGGAGGCGCCGGCGACCCGCACTCTGACGCCACCCTGGAGCGGCGGCCCGCCCCGGGGGAACACGTCAGCTGCAGGTACTGCTGCGGGGGCTGCTGCTGCTGTGACTGTTGCTGCTGCTGCCTGCGGTGACCGTGGTGGTGGTGGTGGTGATGAAGAGGTGAGGGTGACGGGGCGTGGGGCTGCGGGGTGGTGCAAGGGGTGAGGGCGCCCCCCCAGTGGTCCTGTGGGGGCCTGGTGGGGGTCTGGGAGGCACTACAGGGGCTGGCGGGTGGGATGCGGTACTGGAGGGGGGGAGGCAGCACCCTAGAGGAGGGGGCGGGTAAGGGTAAGGGGGAAGAGGTGGTGCTGGAGGCAGGAAGCTGCTGCCGGTTGCGGTGGTGGTGGTGGTGCTGGTGCTGGTGGTGGTGGTGGTGGTGGAGGTGGTGGTGGAGGTGGTGGTGGAGGTTCTGACGGCCAGACGTCGTGTGGTGGGGGATGCGGTAACCTTGCGCCGTCCAGGCTGGGGAAGAAACCAGCAAGGCGACATGAGGCGTCTGTTGGCACGGCCCCGAGCACCCGTCACGCGCGCCCGCCCGCACGCACCCACGCCAGCACCCACGCCCGCGTCCGTCGCCCTCCTGCCGCCACTACCACACACACACACACACTCACACACACACAGAAACACACACACACACACACACACAGACACACACACACACACACACACACACACACACACACACACACACACACACACACAGACACACACACTCACACACAGAGATACACACACACACAGACACACAGACACACACACAGACACACACACACACAGACACACACACACACATCTTTCCATTGTTTTTCCACTAACATCCTGGCAGACATATCTCTCTCTCTCTCTCTCTCTCTCTCTCTCTCTCTCTCTCTCTCTCTCTCTCTCTCTCTCTCTCTCTCTCTCTCTCACTCTAGGGGGGGAGGGACAACGTAAGGCAAAGAGGCATAACCTTAATTAATCCATATAATTATGTCATTAAGTCACGGGGGTCAAGGGGTCGTTATCCACAAGTGTTTCTCAATGGTTAAAACATGCAAACATTTCGTTCCTTTATGATCGTTGATGCTGACGAAGGAGGAGGAGGAGGAGGAGGGAGAGCGGCCTCGGCTGCGTGAGGGAGAATGGTGGGGCGGGGCGAGGCGGGGCGGGGCGTGGCGGGGCGGGCGTCGCATCACGGCCGCTCTCAGCCGAAGGTCTGAGGTGTACGTGTTCAAGACTGACGCGTCTTGAACATGTAACGCGTGTGAGACTGACTTCATAGTAAAATGTATTAGAAAAGCTTGGGGTTGTGCATTATAAATATATACAGTGGAGGGAACAGTGACGAGGCTGAGTACCAAAAATACTGGTCCAGTAAGTAGTAAGTGATTAATAGTGACTGAGTCTTGTCTAGTGAATGAGTGAGTGAGTGCCACTGCCTGCTGGACAGCGGCTGACTGGCTGCCTGCCTGCCTGACTGCTCCACGGGCATGCTGAGCTACGGCTGAGAGAACATGCTGAAAACAAACACATGCTACAGATAAGTGTGAAAACGTTCTCTAAGACTACGAGGTGTGGCCGCAGGGGGCCTGGGGGGCCGTCGCTCAGGCCAGGTGGGTGCGGTAGGCGGAGAGGGAGGCGGCCAGCGCCCCCACGGTGCGGCTCACCTCCCCCACCGGGAACCACTCGCTGCTCGAGGACCCGTGGGGGGAGGAGGCTGGCCGGGGGGGCATGGCGGGCCAGGGAGGGGGAGGGAAGGTTAGGGCAGGAGGAGTGAAGGCGCCCCTGCTGTCCCCCGGGGGACGGGACGCCTCCTCGCCTGGGCGAGAGCCCTGGGACTTCCTGCGGCGTGGTGGCAGGTTCCTGCGAGGCCGCGGCACTGCGTCCAGATCGACGGAGGCCTCGTCGTCTGAGAGGGTACCGTGGTCCTCGCGGGTGGCCAGGTACTGCCGCGGCCTCGGCGTGCCGTACACCGAGGACTCGCTGGACACCTCGGAAGGGATGCTGTCGTAGGCGGGTGTGCGGGCCTCGCCAGGCCGATCCTCCAGGGAGTTGTCCGACGACCAGCGCGCCTCCAGCGAGTCTGACCTAAGGCGTGGCTTCTGCAGCGGCGGGGGGAAGCGGTACACGTCAGCGACGGAGGTGGCGGTTTCCCGGGCGGCCGTGACGAGAGAGTCTGTGCAGAGGGAGCGAGAGCGCGCTGAGATCACTGTGCGGCCTGAATGGTCGGAGGTGACGCCGCTACTGGTACGCTCCTCGCTGCCCGCCCAGGAAAAGGAGGAGCTGGAGCGACTGCGGCGGGCGGGTTGTTGGGGTTGTGGGAGAGGCGGGGCCTGCTTGGCGGCCTGCTGCGGCAGAGGTGGAGGGTCCGGCAACCGTGATTCCGGCAACCGTGATTTGTGTTTGGTCTGAGATTTGAAGGATCCTCTTCTCTGCACTGCATAACCACGAGCCTCCTCTGTCGCTGTTGAGGCGGCGATCCAGCTGGCGGTGAGGCTCTCTCGCCCCTCAGCCTCACGCTCCCGCCGGGCTCCACTCCCACTCTTCCGACGCACCTTCTCCGTGGAACCGCTGGTCCACTCCGGCCTGGTGGGCGGCGGCGGCCTTCGCCACGAGGGGCTACTCGACACTTCCTCTGCCTTGCTGTGACCAACCGCCTGCCGACTCAAGAGGAAAAGGTCTGGACCATCGCCGCTTTCCTTGGCCTGCATCCTGAGTAGCGGCCGCGTCTTTCCTGCATGGGAGTAGGAGGCCTTAGAACGCTCACGGGCAGGCTGCGGCCCCACCAAGGACTGTGTTGACAGCCGGAACGACTCTGAGCGGCTGGTGGCTAGAGACTTCTTGGGCGGACTTTCCCTCTTGTCCGGCGGCGGCTCGCACAGGGAGTTGCAAGACCTGTGCTTGGCAGTTTTCAGGGGTGCGTCGCGGCCCAAGGGACCCTCGGAGCGGGGCGGCTGAGAGAGGCTCCAGTGCCGCTCCGTCGCAGCGGGGCGGGGCCGTGGGGCTCGGTGAAGGAGCCGCCGCGCACGATGCCTGGCTCGGGCGGCGAGGCGGCGGACCGCCCGCCGGTAAAGGGCAGAGAGAGGAACTGGCGCAGCTG
>JACEEZ010001101.1:92500-112500 GCA_016584305.1 Chionoecetes opilio | reverse complement strand
TGAGTTAGACTTAGAAGATCATTAATGAATAATAGAAAGAGAGTGGGTGATAGGACAGAACCCTGGGGAACACCACTATTGATAGATTTAGGAGAAGAACAATGTCCGTCTACAGTAGCTGCAATAGAACGGTTTGAAAGGAAACTTAAGATGATGTTACAGAGAGAATGATAGAAATCGAATGAGGGTAGTTTGGAAATTAAAGATTTGTACCAGACTCTATCAAAAGCTTTTGATATGTCAAGGACAACAGCAAAAGTTTCACCGAAACCCCTAAAGGAGGATGACCAAGTTTCAGTTAGGAAAGCTAGAAGATCGCCAGTAGATCGCCCTTTACGGAAATCGTACTGACGATCAGATAGAAGATTGTGAGCAGATAGATGCTTAAGAATCTTCTTATTAAGTATAGATTAAAAAAATTTAGAAAGGCAGGAAGTCAAAGCTATAGGACGGTAGTTTGAAGGATTAGAACGGTCACCCTTCTTAGGAACAGGTTGGATGTGAGCAAAACTTCCAGCAAGAGGAAAGGTGGAAGTAGATAGACAAAGACGGAAAAGTTTGACCAGGCAGGGTGCAAGCACAGAAGCACAGTTTTTTAGAACAATAGGAGGGACTCCGTCAGGACCGTAAGCCTTCCGAGGATCTAGGCCAGAAAGGGCAAAGAAAACATCATTACGAAGGATCTTAATGACAGGCATAATATAGTCAAGGGTGGAGGAGAAGGAGGAACAAGCCCTTCATCAACCATAAACTTATATATATATATATATATATATATATTAATAATATATATTATTAATTAGCTTCGTTAAGAAATTAACTTCGTCTCCATTACATTTTAAAAAGGGAAAACATTGCATCAGATATCTTTTTTTTTTTTTTGCATATTTTACAAACTAACATTGAATATATCTCTTGCCACATTTAGTCAATACATTTTACTAAGAAACTGTGAATGCATTTTTTTACATAGCATTCATTTCATCCCTAAATTCTACATATATAAACCATAGGCAACATTTAAGATAACTATTCATTATATTATTCACGCATACAATTTACTTTTTTTTTTTTTTTACGAAATTCCATAAACTCTCCATATTAAAATTCTACGAAATTCCATAAAATCTTCATATTCTAATTCCATCTTTGTCTCGTCCATAAAAATTTCTCTCCTTGAACTTATCTTCATATTCTAAGTCCATCTTTGTCCCGTCCATAAATTTTCTCTCCATTAATTTATCTTCATATTCTAATTCCATCTTTGCCTCGTCCATAAACATTTCTCTCCATTAACTTTTGGTAGCCGCGTTTCTGCCTCCCCGCCTCACCTCTCCTCTGATTGGCTGAGCGACACGCCCCACCGACCAATCACAGCCCGAGGTTGGGTCTGGTTTGAGAGTTTCTTAAAAGATTCACCGATTCATATCCTAATTGGCTCTTTCTGTTTACTGATAAGATAGATAGATGGGTAAATAGATAGATAGATAAATAGATAGATGGGAAAATATATAGATATATAGATGGATAGATAAATGGGAAAATTGATAGATAGATAGATAGATAGAAGGGAAAATATATAGATATATAGATGGATAGATACATACATGGGCAAATAGATAGATAGATACATGGGAAAATAGCTAGATAGATATATGGAAAATAGATAGGTAAATAGACAGATAGGTAGGAAAATGGATAGATAGATAGATGGGAAAATAAATGGATAGATAGATAGATGGGAAAATAAATGGATAGATAGATAGATGGGAAAATAAATGGATAGATAGATAGATGGATGGGAAATTAGATAGACAGATAGATGGGAAAATAGATAGATAGATAGAAAGATAGATACGTGGGTAAATAGATAGATACATGTATAGATAGATAGATGGGAAATTGGATAGATAGATAGATAGATGATTTTTTTTTAGATAGATAGATGGATAGATAGATCGATGGAAAATAGATAGATAGACAGATAGCGGGATAATTGTAAAGGGAATGATAAGATACGTGTTCAAGAGAAAAAAGATGATAAAATCGTCGTTACGATAGAAAATAATAATCAAGATGAAAAATAACGTAAATAAATGAGTACAGAGAAAAAGAAAAGGCTAAAATAAATAAAAAAATAGATGAGAAATACCATTAATACATCAAACAAATAATATAAAAAAAACGAAAAAATAAAATAAGAAAGAGGATAAAAGGGAAATGCAAGAGAGAGAGAGAGAGAGAGAGAGAGAGAGAGAAGGAGAGAGAGAGAGAGAGAGAGAGAGAGAGAGAGGAGAAGACGAGAGAGAGAGAGAGAGAGAGAGAGAGAGAGAGAGAGAGAGAAGAGGAGAGAGAGAGACGAGGAGAGAAGAGAGAGAGAGAGAGAGAGAGAGAGAGATGAGAAGAGAGAGAGAGAGACGAGAGAGAGAGAGAGAGAGAGAGAAAAAGAGAGAGAGAGAGAGAGAGAGAGAGAGAAAAGGAGAGAAGAGGAGAGAGAGAGAGAAGAGAGAGATGAGAGAGAGAGAGAGTTTAATAAAAAAAAAGAAAAAAAAAAAAGAAGAGGAGAGAGAGAGAGAGAGAGAGAGAGAGAGAGAGAAGAGAGAGAGAGAGAGAGAGAGAGAGAGAGAGAGAATATATAAAAGATAGGAAATAAGATGCAGTGTAATAAATCTAGCTTCATGATAAAAAGAAAAGAAAAAAAGCATGGATCACGCAATAGTTGAATTTACTGATAATTATGGATACTATTTTAAGAATTAAATTTGACCTTAACCATTGACCTTTAAACCCTGACCTCAACTGACCCAAGGCTAACATGACATGCTCTCGTCTATCATAGGCAGGAATCTATTTGTTTGTTTTATTTATTCAGTTTTTATTTTTTCATATATCTCTTTTAGTTTATTCTAATTATTATTTATTCTATCATTATTAGTTTTCATACATTTATTTGGTCATTGATTTTAGTCGAGTAGGTTTTAGACAATTTACTACTACTATTACTTCTACTTCTACTACTACTACTACTGCTACTACTACTACTACTACTACTATACTACTACTACTATACTACTACTACTACTACTGCTACTACTACTACTACTACTACTACTACTACTACTACTACTACTATTACTACTACTACTACTAGTCTATTACAACTACAATTATTTATATACAAAAGTGCATCTCTCTCTCTCTTCTTTTTTCTCTCTTGTTTCTCTCTCTCTCTCTTTTTTCTCTCTTATCTCGATAAACACATGTACACTATCCTATCAACACACACACACACACACACACACACACACACACACACACACACACACACACACACACATACACACACTCACACTTAAATCACACACAAACAAAAAACAAAAAACAAAATAAAATCCCACAAATCACTACATGAAATCAAAATCAACAAAATTATAAATAAACATTAAAATCATATCTTAATTTCAATCACTATTTCTATGATGATTTTTCTTTTCTTTGTGTCTTACCTGTGTTGCTTCTGTCGTCCGCACACTGGCATAGTCCGCCGATGAGCTCTTGGTCTTGCATGCTGCTTGTCGTTTATGCTGTACTTGCTGTTGCTGTGCTTGGTTAGGCTGTGTATTCTGCTGCTGTGGAGTCTGCTGTGCCTGCTGTATGGCTTGTGTACTCGCCGCGCTTGCCATGATGAAGGCTTTGTGCTGTTATGCTGTTATGCTGTGAACCTCCTGCTCTTCCTCGTCCGCCGCTACCTTTGTTTACATGTGAGCGCAGCGATATTGATAGGCACTTATGATCTTCCCCCGAATATGGAGATGTAGCCTAGGTGTGCGCTATGCTTTGCTTTGTTATGCTTTGTTTTGCCTGCTGCCTCCTCCTCCTCTCACTCCCTATTGCTCTCTCTTCCACACATACACTCACACTCACATACACACGCACTCACACACGCACTCACACACACGCCTATTGCCTACACGTTAGGGGTCACGCCATAATATTCTTGTGCTAGGATCGTGATGGAAGTCAATTCACATGATGATCACCACAGCACATCATCACACCTATCACCACCTCGCCCTATCATACCGCCACCACTATTTACCCTAACACAAAAATAACCCAAGGGGCGTAAACCAAAGGGAGAAACACCCTTTGAAAAACCAAAAATATGAACAAAGCGTGTACCCTAAATTATCCCTTTTTTTCTCTGTTTCCTCTCGTCAATATGAATTTCTCTTCACTCTGATTATATCCTGTTTAGCCACACCTTGTAGGGTCTTCGGCACAGCGGTTGTGGTGGAAGGAGAGGCTGCATGTAGGAGGAAACAGCCGTGGCGGGGCGTATAGCACAGCGTGGGTTCTATAGAAGTGGTGTTGGGTGGTGCGCGGCCCGCCCCTCACCCCGACTCTGCCAAGACTGAGGGAGGGACGAAGGGGGACCGTGGCTGTCGTCTGCTCGGGCTGTCAGTAGCTTCGCCGTATCGACCAGCAGGCAGGCACACACACACACAGAGAGAGAGAGAGAGAGGAGAGAGAGAGAGAGAGAGAGAGACGGGGGAGACGGGGGAGAGAGAATGTGTGTGAGGGGAGAAAGAGAGCGCGCATGAAGGGAGAAACAGAAGACTCAACTACCAAACCGCAAGAGGATGAGGACTTACAAAGAGAGAGAGAGAGAGAGAGAGAGAGGAGGAGAGAGAGAGAGAGAGAGAGAGAGAGAGAGAGAGAGGCCTCCACCTCATGGCACAACCATCTTCACTCAAACATTATTTGCCACAAACTCTCTCTCTCTCTCTCTCTCTCCTCTCTCCCCTCTCTCTCTCTCTCTCTCTCTCTCTCTCTCTCTCTCTCTCTCTCTCTTTCGCTCTCTCTCTCTCTCTCTCTCTTGAAAATATCGATACACGATGGTTTAGTCTCATGAGAGAGAGAGAGAGAGAGAGAGAGAGAGAGAGAGAGAGAGAGAGAGAGAGAGAGAGAGAGAGAGAGAGAGAGAGAGAGAGAGAGAGAGAGAACAAAAAAATTAAACATGAGTGTCATGATTTTGAAGGAAGTAAGAAAAGCAATTGTCATAGAAACAGCAGCAACAACCACTGCTGCTACTACTACTTCTACTACTATTTTACTTCTTCTACTACTACTATATCCACTGTAGAATCTTAACATTATCAAAAGAGGCCTTACTAAACAATATATAAGGGACTAAAAAATCATTAATGCTACCTATTTTTACTACTACGTACACTCAAGCTGGATATTCCTGAACCCCGAACCTGTCCTTTTTGCACTCAACTAACCACCTTCTTCTGATCCCAGCTGGATTAACCTAGCGGCATTTTGAGGGTGGTGGCGGGATTAGTGAAGGAGATTAACTCAAATATTTCACAATGCTATACTCTCTCTCTTTCTGTACTACCACCACGTTGCAGTTACCGTAAAACCAAATATTTGTAGAAAACGCGACATGTTGACCAGTTATTTCAATATTTGCCTCGTTTTCTTTATTCCTGCATAAACAGATGGTAGCAGCACTACACACTTAGGTAATTACTACTTCTCCAATAGTACTAACTAATAATGATAATGGTAATAATAATAATAATAACAACAGTAATAATAATAACAATAATATCAACAATAATAATGATGATAACGATAATGGTGACAATAATAATAATAATACTGATAATGATAATAATAATAGTAGTGATAATAATAACAAATAATAATATTACACAAAAGTCTGCAGAGTTAGTGAAACGTGGCAAGACGTCACCGCAGAGTCAGCCCCATGCACTTATCTGTAGCGACTTTCTTCGCTCACCCTCGCGCGCGAGCTTCACGTTAAAGCGAAGGCCGAGCTTCAAGTTAAATACATGACATTTCTTCCTTGTTCAGTCTTGGCTCACACCCCCGAGGTTAAGAACCGTTGGTCTAGTTACTCTAGTATATTGATTTTTAGGATTCTACTAATTTAATATTGCTTTCCAGGGTTCTATTAATTAAATTATCAATGGCAGAGGGTTTATTATTACAATATTAATGATTTTTTCCAGGTTCTACTTCTATGATATTGATTTCAGAGGATATTTTACTATCTCAATATTGATTATTTGGGTTCTGCTGATATGATTTAAATTTCAAAGGGTTCTGCATATTGTTTTTTTGGGTTTCATCAAATAGATTTTTTTTGTATCTACTAGGGTTTAAAAGATACAGTGCGAGCGCTTATTTACTTCTCTATACATGTTGCAAGTATCTGCCATAGTTTTTTAGTTATTAAAAAAAACGTGATTTTCTAAAAAATCAAGGCATACCCCTTGCAAAATTTGCAATATTTTTTGAAAAATAGATTTGCTTGAGAATTTGTTCCTAGCAGTTTTCGGGCATGCTGAACACGAATCTGGAGTCAGTTTTCAGTTACAATGATTAGAAGTCCCTATTTCAGCCAATTCTCAATGACATGATACTTCCAGATATTCCTTAAAAATCATAAATTAGGCAAAACTTACTACAAGACATAAAAATATGATAGGCATTACTAGCTTAATCATTGCTTCAATACAACGATCATTATTAGCATTTTCAGTATTAGTAATATTATTATTAATGATTTGTTTGGTTTAATGATTATTAATTAATTTGAGCCACCCATGCGATTGTCAACGTACTTATAAAAACCTAGGAATACTATGGCAGTCCTGTGGGACTTCTAATGCCCTCCCATGACTTTTGTAGGATGCGTGGAGGAGCGAAGAGGCCCGTGAAGGACTCTGAAGGATTGTATACAAAGCGAAGGATACTTAAAAAACAATAGTTCCTCCTCCCATTTCCTCTCCTCCCTTTCTTCTTCTCCTTCTCTCCTCCCGTCCTTGTCCCACCTCCTTCCTTCTCCTCCCCCTCTTCCCTTCTTCCTCCTCCCATTTCCTCTCCTCCCTTTCTTCTTCTCCTTCTCTCCTCCCGTCCTTGTCCCACCTCCTTCCTTCTCCTCCCCCTCTTCCCTTCTTCCTCCTCCTCGTCCCTCCTCCTCCTCGTCCCTCCCTCCTCCTCGTCCCTCCTTCCCCTCCCTCCTCCTCGTCCTTCCTTCCCCTCCCCCCCTTCTTCCTCCTCTCCCTCCCGCCATCTTCCTCCGCCTATCGTATTTATACGACGATT
This sequence comes from Chionoecetes opilio, assembly GCA_016584305.1. Classification (NCBI taxonomy): domain Eukaryota; kingdom Metazoa; phylum Arthropoda; class Malacostraca; order Decapoda; family Majidae; genus Chionoecetes; species Chionoecetes opilio. The sequence goes on along the minus strand of JACEEZ010001101.1, from coordinate 105,354 downwards.
ATAAATGATCATATATCAGATCACGCGGGGCAGCCGCGGCACGCACAGCATGGGAGAGGTCGGACTCCCACTAGTAAGGCTAAGGATAATTCAAACTTGCTCGAATTATTGAAAGTTATTGAAAATTTTTGAACTGGCCTGAATCAGGTTGAATTATCCGAAGTTTGAATTATACGGGTTCGATTTAGAGAGGGTTTACTGTAATACAAAAATACTATTATAAACATTTATTTCCTTTATTACTTCAAAATGCAAAGAAATAAGATATAAAAACTACTTTTATTATTTTCTTATACATAACTTCAATTCCTGCCAAGAAAACATCACATAACTCAGCCCATTTTAACCTTCTTCAACTCCATTACTGTAACATTTACCAAGCCGTCCTGAATGTTCCTGTGAATCAAATATATGTATACAGTGTTAAGCATGATAGTTGTCATACCATAGGTCGGTGAGTCCTTGAAAATAGCCTACAGGCGCTACCTATAGGCTCCAAAGTTATAAATAATTTTAATATTAAAAAAATAATAAATAAATAATAAACCTTGGCCTTTATGACTAGAAAAAAAAGTAAGGTAAATTTCCAGATGAACGAACTTTCTTTGGTGGAAGAAACTATTTTTTTCTGGTGAGTTTTGATGTGTTTTGAATTAATCTGCTAACCGTTTCTGTCGCAAATATCTTTTTTTTTTTTTTTTTTTTTTTTTTTTGACAAAAACAAAAACAAATTGAACCTAACCGAACCTTTACCTAACCTAACTTTTACCTTGCCTAACCTAACCTTTATCTAACTTTTTCAAAAAATTTAAAAAGATATGCGACAGAATCGGTTCGCAGATTAATTTAGAACACAAAAACTCACCAGAAAGAAAGCTTTGTCCACCAAAGTGAATTCGGTGTTCATCTGGAATAATACAAGAAGTAATATCGACATACTACTCCACTATGCATCCTCATCACTTCCTTCTGCATAGTTTACAATCAAGGGAAAGTTTACTATGACACCTTTCTAAGTTTTGTTTACAAGTCATGGTCATCTATACTCTATTTTTTAACGAGGTGAAAAATCCTGACCCCTTGCTGCTTACTAACAGATATTACATGCCAGGAGAAGGGAATACTACAGTTATTATAAATTTCAGTTGTATTTTATCATAGTTAACCATACTATCAGGTAAACATAATGATAAGGCATAATTATTTCAAGCATGAGACCTTAAGATAGAATGGAATTTTTTCCTCATTAAAAATATGCATTATAGTAACTACAATAATAAATCCTTTAAAAATGAAATCATAGTATTCTTCTTTTTCATACGTACTTTGATTCAATACCAGCAAAGGCAATTGATAAGACAAATTATATAATGGTAGTAAAGTATTAATAATCCCATGACTTCACATCAATATAGAATGCCAAAAAACTATATAGAAATAAACCATAAAGGGATAATTAAGAATGCATATTGCTTTACATAAAACAAACTGCAAACAATATTCTGATGATATGGAAAAAAGACGAGAAATTATTGAAGGAAGAGAAAAAATTCATGCAAGAAAGTTGAAAGGGGAGGAAGGAAGGAAGGAAGGAAGGAAGGAAGGAAGGAAGGAAGGAAGGAAGGAAGGAAGGAAGGAAGGAAGGAAGGAAGGAAGGAAGGAAGGAAGGAAGGAAGGAAGGAAGGAAGGAAGGAAGGAAGGATGTAATTGTATGTGAGGGAGGGAGGGCTAGGATTTTCTGAACTCAAACTTTCTTTCAGTTCCATGCAAAGGTTCACTCACACACTCCATTCTGTGACCTTGAAAACAATACTCCTTGGAATTTTCCTTAAAAAAACACTGCAAATAGATAATGATTCAGTCACATCATGGATCCTCGTCACACAGAGTAATGGTAAAGACACATCCGCTTAGCCAACAATACTCAGACAGACAGTGAATTGTGAACTCAAATTAAAGACAGCTGAACTCTAGCAAGGACAATTATGTAGGTACCATAATAAAAGTGACAAAAATAGGTCAAATACCTTCAAATAATAATTTTCCGTAATAATTCTACATCACAAATAAAAAGCAAAAATGTGCAGAAATACCAATGGGCATCTCTTAATCAACTAAGGAATGCAGGACAATATTCCACTTTATTTTTATAATCCAATCATTTATTCTTTGTTGTAGGAATGTTACCTTATCTTGTTTCAAAAAATACAGCTTGGCAGGAGACAGCACACCCTCACCCTAGCCATGAGTGTTTTTCCATGAGTGATACCATAAGACAACACCACATCACTTCCCTCATCACCAGCCTATACTCACAGCATCACCACACCAATAAGTTACAAGCCAACACTTAGCAATATCCCATAACACTGCATCAATGACCTACAACACATTGAAGAGGGCCACAGCACCTTGATATGGAATGGACTGGGGGTAGTTAATGCATAGTGTGGAGTAAAGAGTTTTAAAAGGTTAGACAATATCATGGATGGGGATAAAAGGTGGATGGTAACAGGAACTACCACGTGTAGGTCTCGCAGCCTCTTGTAGCTTCCTTATTTTCTTATGTTCTTATGATATGCAGTGTTGCCCCATCACACACCACCAGTGGCGGCTCGTGATAAAATAAAAGGGGGGACTGCAGCTTCACACAACAGTAGGATACATAAATTTGACCTATCTCAGGTATGAGTTGTAGTTGATGTTCACGGATTTCAGGGCATGGTAGTAGTGGTGGTGGTAGAAGGGATGGTGGGGGTAGTAGTGGTGGTGGTAGAAGGGATGGTGGGGGTGGTAGTGTTGGCAGTAGAGGGGATGGCTGAGGTGGTGATGGTAGAATTACAGTATTACTTGAAAATAAAGTCAGTACCGCTTGATTTTGCCGCCGCCGCCCGCCGTCACTATGCACACCGTTTACATGCACTGGGGACGAGACTAAAAAGCTGCACGGCTGCAGCTCCTGGCGTTCACAAGTGCCGCGGCGGCAAGAGACATGAATCGTACAGCAAATATGAAAGTAACTTACATTTAAGTCTGGTTTTAATGAAAATTCACTTAGTAACGTATTGAAAATAACATATAATGACTTTTTTTTATGATATATTTGTTAGTAGTGTATCAATTCTGCGGTCTCTAAAGACATCATACACCTGGCAGTGAGTGTCTGGGGGTGCTGCAGCTCCGCAGCCCTATGCCACGAGCCGCCACTGCACACCACTACTGGATGAGGAAGGCTGCCGGCTGACTCCCTGGGGCTGGCGTCCATCGGGTACCTACAGTTCAGTATGCTGCTTCTTGATGTGTACTTTGAGGTTACTGGTCTGGGCTTCTTGATGTGTACTTTGAGGTTACTGGTCTGGGCTTCTTGATGTGTACTTTGAGGTTACTGGTCTGAGCTTCTTGATGTGTACTTTGAGGTTACTGGTCTGGGCTTCTTGATGTGTACTTTGAGGTTACTGGTCTGGGCTTCTTGAGGTGTACTTTGTGGTTACTGGTCTGAGCTTCTTGATGTGTACTTTGTGGTTACTGGTCTGAGCTTCTTGATGTGTAATTTGTGGTTACTGGTCTGGGCTTCTTGATGTGTACTTTGAGGTTACTGGTCTGGGCTTCTTGATGTGTACTTTGTGGTTACTGGTCTGAGCTTCTTGATGTGTACTTTGTGGTTACTGGTCTGGGCTTCTTGATGTGTACTTTGAGGTTACTGGCTGGGTTGAGGAATAAGTGCAATTGGGACATTAAAACGGCGTCTACCCTGTGTGGACACGCAGGTGCTTCTTCAGCTGTGACGGACTCCTGCTCTTGAAGCCACAAAACTCGCAGAACCGCCGGTCAATCAGGCTAGCCGCTTCCTCTGACGCCTGGGGATCAGTGAGCCTGGTCAGGGCCACCCAGGGCGTCCTTATGTCTCCCTGCAGGGCTGAGTAGGGCGGCTGCTGGTGGTGCCCTCGTCTGATACCCTTGGATTTCCCGGGGCTCTGGAAGACATGCCATGGTCACTCAGGGTTCACTGTTTTGTAGTATGAGTTGTATTTTAGATTAAGAATTATTCCAAACATAGAGTAAATGGATAAGAATAAGGTACCTATGTGAGATGTAGCACAATGGTGGTCATCTTAGGGACTGACAACTAGGCGGGCTTTTTGTTAGTTACCTCTTTTTTTTCTTCTTCTTCTTTTTTTTTTTTTTTGCCAGTCCTTTGTGATGTAAAAAAAGAAAGAAAGAAAAAGTCTTACCCTGTGGTGAAGTGGCGTATGGTGTGTGGGGGCGCGAGTCTCCTGCCGGGGTGAGAAGGCTGGTGCCGGCCCTGTCTTGCCACGGCCGCCCTCCCATCCCTGGCTGCTGACCTGTACCAGGGAATAACAACATAAGAACATAGGGAAGCTACAAGAGGCTGTGAGACCTACACGAGGTAGTTCCTGTTACTTAACACTACCTACATCCACCTTTCATCCCCATCCATGACACTGTCTAGCCTCCTATTAAAACTCCCTATTGACTCTGCACTAACTACCCCATGACTTGAGTCCATTCCAATCATTTACCACCCTATTTGTGAACCAGTTTTTATTACCTTTACTCCCACTCTAAATCCGATGAGAAGCAGTGCTATGTGATATTCAATTTTTATATTAGAAAAAATAACTTAGTCATGAGGATTCAGAAAACAGGTTCATATAATAAGACACTTGTTATAGATGACAATATTAAGGGGGCAATGGTATGTATGTGTCTATGGTGTGAACTTCTTTCCTGCTTTTATTCCTAGGAAACATAAAAGTATTATCTAATTTTATTATGTTGTGCATCTATTTACATATTTCTCCTCTAGGGGGCATATGACAAAGGTTAGTCTTATTATGGATATTTTACGTTTTCCAAAAAAGTCCCTCACACAAATAAGTTATGATCTGTGTGGTTTCTATCCTCTGCTCACAGCCCACCCTAGACACAGTGGCACATCCCTCCCTCAGCACAGTGCCATGACCTCACTCACCCCATGCATCTCCAAGGACCCTAGCAGTGCCTGGGTCACCAACTCCTGGTAGGACTGAGGCTGTGTGGGCTGCTGTGGCGGGACGCTGCTGTTGCCACACTCAGGAAGGGTTGGCACGGAGCTGGTGTTGTCCCCCTCTGCCTGGCCGGCCTCCTGCTGTCCTGCCAGGTCTTCACACATGTCTGCAAAGCCAAGGAAGCTGTCTCCGTCCCATTCAGCGTTGGTAGAGGTGGGTGGCGGGGGGCTGCTTCTCCCGCCACTTTCCCTGGCATCCCTGTGATCCTCAGGGACAGGGACATCCCCGAGTGGTGGGGAAGCAGGGCTGCTCACAGGGCTCCTCCCTCCCTTGTCCTTGCGGCGACGCTTGGGGTGGGGAGAGCCCTCCTCCTGGCAGGAGACAGGGTGGCCGTGGGGTGGAGTTGGGGCCTCGTCACGAATCGCAATGCCCTTGACGCCCAGGTACTCGGCTGCCTCGAGAAGGCCAAACAGGTCACCCTCCGGCACTGTCACCTGGCCGATGTACATGTAGCTGAGCAGAGCCTCCAGGTGGCGGGGGGCGAGGTCCCTCAGCGCCACAGCCAGGTGGGGGTGGGGCGTGTCCTCCAGGGTGGCACGCAGGAGCTCGCTGCAGCACGACACCACCAGCCGGTGCACCCGGTAGTACTGACCTCCACACACCAGGGTCAGGTCACTGAAGGTATCCTGCAAGTGGAAGGAAACAACACCATCCAGGCAGTGAGGGAAGGTCACCAGGATATACATGGCACACCCACTACACTATCTATCTCTATTTATATATATAACTAACTCATTATTTCTTCCAGCACGTCCTTCAAGGGGGTGGTCAGGACAGAGCAGCCTCCTTCTCCCCTCATCCAAACCCATGACACTACACACAGTTGAGATTACAGATACAAGCATGATATGTAGAACAGTACTAACACCACCACCATAACCATTACTCCTACTACTGCTACCACCACTACTTCTATAACTGTGACTTAACTCCTTGCACACCTTGTCCCGCAGGAAGGAGAGATACTTCAGGAAGGAGGACGAATGGTTGTTCCATCGCAGTGACAATATACCTTCCATCGCCATCGCCACTGCTGCTACCTTGGGCTGCAACGCTCCTAACCACCGAGAACTGAAAGGGAGCAGGTGAGTGTTGACACGATTTCATTGTACTTTACATCGTCTCTTTGTTCTGTGTGGTGCCTGCAACGCTCTCCTATCGGAATTCTCGCCGCCGCCAGCGAGTGTTCCAATTTTTCACGTCGGCGAGTGTTCCTATTTTTGGCGACAGTTCTAGTTCTTGATCTAGATATTACAGTACCCAATATGTACATTTAATCAACTTTTCCTCGTTTTTCTGTATGCAGCATATTTATATTAGATTAGATTTAGGTTACGTTTATGTTTGGTTTAGGTTAGGTTAGGTTTAGGATAGGTTTGGGTTAGGGTTTGTAGAGTTAGTTAGGTTAACGCGAATCGGTAAATTTCCAGATGAACACCAAACTTCCTTTGGTGGACGAAACAATTTTTTTCTGGTGAGTTTTGATGTGTTTTGAATTAATTTGCTAACCGTTTCTGTCGCAAATAACTTTTCTTTCAACAAAAATGACATTTTTTTTTTACCTAACTGAATCTATACCTAACCTAAACTTTACCTAACCTAATCTATACCTAACCTAACCTAACCTTTACCTAACCTATAACTACCTAACCTAACTTTATAAAAAATAAAATAAAATAAAAAAGATTTGCGACAGAAACGGTTAGCAGATTAATTCAAATCACATCAAAACTCACCAGAAAAAAATAGTTTCGTCCACCAAAGTGAATTCGGTGTTCATTTGGAATAATACCGAATATTTACCCAATCATATATATACCATTTCGGTAAATTTTTACAATAGGACCGAAATTCCCTACACAATTGGGAGTATGGTTTATATTTACCTTAATGGATTCTAAGAAACATTCACTCTATGAGCTTCCGTCGCAAATCACTACTTTCTGAGATATATGATGTTTTTAGTAGGTAGGAGTGTATAAGAAATATGAAAATTAAACTAACCTAACCCCACCTTTTGTCTCACGAACCTAACCTAACCTAACCTAACCTAACCTAACCCCACACTTTAACCTCCTAACTAAAGCCAAATCCTTATTAAAAAGTGTCCGCTGCAAGGGAAGAACAGAGGCGATGCAGGTCACGGTAATAATGGACGAGGACTTCGCGGTCGTTTTCAGAGACACCGACTATTTTTTCCTGGCCTATAATAGGTGCTTTTTATAATAGATAGTTTTATTTTGCACAAACCGATAGTTACAAAAAAACAAAAAAAACAAAATCATCACCGAATTTTATGGTACCGTTTCCATTAAAAACACTATCTCCATCAGAAAAAGCACTAAAACTTTGCCGGGAAAATAAGTCAGGGTCTTATAGGTTTTAATGAAACCTAACCTAACCTTGTAGGTTTTAATGAAACCAAACGGTCCAAGCCTAACCTTAAAGGTTTTAATGAAACCTAACCTAACCTTATAGGTTTCATTAAAACCTATAAGACCCTGACTTATTTTTCCCGGCAAAGTTTTAGTGCTTTTTCTGATGGAGATTGTGTTTTTAATGGAAACGGTACCATACAATTCGGTGATGATTATTTTTTTTTTTTTTAAGCTATCGGTTTGCGCAAAATAAAACTATCTCCATTATAAAAAGCACCTATTTTAGGCCAGGAAAAAATAGTCTGTGTCTCTGCAAACGACCGCGAAGTCCTCGTCCATTATAACCCAGGTCACAAGAGGAAGAAGAGTAAGGCGCTCGTAAACACCTGTCTCTCGCCTCCCTATAAAGTACATGTCATATCTCCAAAAGTAGTGATTTGCGACGGCAGCTCATAGAGAGAATGTTTCTTAGAATCCAATAAGGTAAACAGAAACCACACTTCCAATTGTGTAGGGAATTTCGGTCCTATTGTAAAATAATACCACCATTTATATCCCATACAGTGCATTGCAACCAACCTTTCACTTCTGCAAACACAAAGCTGCAGCAAAGGAGCAACAAAGACTGCAGGTCTGCGTGCGGGAGTGTAATTCCACCCACTCAAAACTTCAGAGCTGCCTAAGGTTTGTTACAACCTTATTACCACTAACACCAATCACATAAATCCTTGAAAAACTAACTCAAAAGAAAAATGTATAAACGTTCTTTATGGTAACTATCACAATTAGTCGGTAAAAATTGCTTTGTTATTGTAATTTAAGAAAACCTGCGCGCTTCTCTCCACTCACTTTTGTAACTGCGATCAGCTGGTGGTGTTGACATCGCGCACGTGCTTTGTTCCCACGCTGCATGCCGATCCGATCCGATCCGATGTGATTTCGGGGGTAGCCTTTGCTCCGGCCCCCCTGACGTATTCTTCACTTTCTTTGTTGCTGATCTGTCTTTTCTATTTCATTTTTTACTGTTTTGTCCCTGTCACTTTCTTTTCCACTTTACTTTCGGTCCCTTGTTATTGATCACTTTTGCACTTCACTTCACTTTAGTAGGGCGGGAAAGGACTCTACCTACCTACCGTAGATAGGTACCATACTTTATTAATAATTATAGTTACCATAACACTAAAGTCGCCAGGACAACGTTTTTTTTTTATTTACAGACGTCTGGTGACGTTAATACTTACATTTCTACATCCATGATTTCATGAAAGTTACCGTAGATAACAGTTAAGTCGCCAGGACAACTTTTTTTTTCTGTTTACAGACGTGTGGTTGCGTTAATACTTACATTTCTACATCCATGATTTCAGGACAGTTAGAAGGGGCTATCTGGAGAGTCTGTGTCATTTTGTGTCTTCATCTGTGTCATATTGTGGCTATAAATGAACAAATGACAAAAATATCTACAAAGTGGCTACCAACAGTAGAGTCGCCATCTCGTGTTTATTTACTGAGTGTCGTACCGCTGTCGTCGTCGCCCGAGAAAAAAATGCGTAGCGAAATTTGAAACCGTATATACTTGCAGATACAAAGCATAAAACAGCGCTGAAACAGGGTAGATTATACAGTCATGATATAAACTACTGTGTAACATCTTCAGTGGCACATACAAATCAGTAGTGATGCTATAATTCGTAATATTTGGCGGCTGGCGAACATCACTGCAGGTGGCGACTTTACTGTTATCTACGGTAGAAGGGGCTGTCTGGAGAGTCTGTCATTTTGTGTCATCATCTGTGTCATAGCTATAAATGGCTATAAATGAACAAATTACAAAAATAAAACCGAGTGGAAATGACATAATTCTGACGTATCTTCCAAAACCATTCATGACGTAGTGTCTCATATTTAGGAATCATGCTGACATAACCACATCAACTATTCATACACATTGCTCACATAAACACATTGACGCAAGAGTGATTGTGATGTCTGTGGTGGGTTGGTGTCTAAATCAGTATTTCCCAACCTGGGGGAAATTTCCCCCTGGAGGGAAATTTCAGGATTCTAGGGGGGAAATTTATCCTGAGGGACATCTAAATTACAAGCATAAGAACATAAGAACATAAGAAAATAAGGAAGCTACAAGAGGCCGCGAGGCCTACACGTGGTAGTTCCTGTCACCTAACACTACCTACATCCACCTTTCATCCCCATCCATGAACCTATCCAGCTCCCCTTTAAAGCTCCCTAATGACTCCGCACTAACTACCTGTCTACTGAGACCATTCCACTCATTCACCACCCTATTTGTGAACCAGTTTTTCCCTATTTCCTTTCTAAATCTACGCTTTTCCAGCTTGAATCCGTTACTTCTTGTTCTACCCTGGTTAAAAGAAGGAAAGAACTTTTCCTACCTCTCCTTTATTAAATCCCTTTATCCACTTAAAAACTTCTATCAGATCGCCCCTTACTCTGCGTCTCTCGAGTGAGTGTAATTTTAATAACTTCAATCTCCTCTCATAACTAAAGTTACGCATCCCTTGTATCATTTTGGTCATCCTTCTCTGCACTTTTTCTAACAACACTATATCAATCCTGTAATATGGAGACCAAAACTGAACTGCATAGTCTAGGTGAGGCCTGACCAGAGCCAGATAAAGCTTTAGAATAACTTCCGCACTTCTACTTTTAACACTTCTGGTAATGAATCCTAATACTCTATTAGCTCTATTTCTGGCCTCAATACATTGTTTCCTAGGTCGGAGGTCTGGGCTCACCCTCACTCCAAGATCTTTTTCACCTTCTGATCTTTTCAGCGATACATTGCTTATGGTGTATCTATTACCAGGGTTTTTTCTTTAAAAAAAACCCAAAAAAAACTTTCCCAAAAAGCTACTTTTTAATCAATATTAAATTCCTCTGCCATTTTGACTCCCCAATCTTTAAAGGGTTTATTAAGTCTCCCTGCTATTTTTTAGGGCGGGACTGGTTTCCAATAATCCTACCTAACTTAGTACCCACACAAATTGTGATTCACTGTAATCCCTTACCCAAGTCGTTAAATGTAAAAAAAAATTTAGAAATTTGGGCCCAAACCCAGCCCCTTTTGGGAACCCATTTGTCCCCAAAGCCCCCATTCAGTTTTGGGAAACCCCTTTTAATTGAAACCCTTTTGTTCCCTTTTTTTATTTTAGCCAAGCTTGACCCAAATTTGAAGAACCTTCCCATCTTTTACCATGAGCCCAAACCCTTTTTTAAGGGAGTCCCCTCGTGGGGTACTTTGTCAAATGCCTTACAAAAGGGGCCAAAAAATATTTATCAAAAATCCTTATAAATTTATCCTTGCCGTCTCAAAACTTTCCTATAAAAACTCAAAAAATTTGGTGAGACATGACCTACCCTTGGTGAATCCCGTTTTGAAACATTGAAACAAAAAATATTTTTTATCTAAGTGCTCTCTAATGTTTTTTTTCCCCAAAAATTTGATTCCAATAATTTTCCCCCCCACTGATGGGTTGACTTACGGGGCGAAAAAATTTGGGCTTTAGTCCTTGTCCCCTTCTTAAATATGGGAAAAAAACATTTCCTTTTCCCCCAAAATAATGGCACCCTCGCCCATCTCAAACCCAAATTTTCCCAAAAAAAGTGCACTAACGACTCACTAAAAAACCTCCTTTCATTCCTTTTAAAACCCCGGGGGTACCCCTTTATCTGGTCCTGGCGATTAAATGTTTTCATTTTTTTCTTAACCCTCCCCCACCATTTCCCTAGTTATCCCAATATCTTTGAGGGTTTTTCCTCATCCCCTTCCTTTGAAAATCTGTTCACTAAACAGGTATCGTTGTGTTTCTCCCCGTAAAAACAATTAAGAAATAATCAAATTTGACTCCTACAATATCCTCATCCGTATTTTTTGACCTCACCCGGGCCTGACCTTAAGGGGCCCCAATAAATTTCCCCTTTTTCCCTTGGTTTTTTTAAACCTTTATAAAACCCCTTTGGGTCCCCTTCGCCTGTTTCTGCTATTTTAAACTTTATTTTTGTTCTAAGCAACCGAATTTAATTTTTTCACTGTCCTCCCATCCCCGTTATACTGTTTTTTTTGTTTACCCAAACCTGCCTTGAAAAAATTAAAAAATGTTTCTTTTTACCCAATGTTTTTTTTTTAAATTTGGGGGTCAAACCTTTTTGGGTCATTTTCTGGCCTTTTTCCCTATAAGGAATATTTTTTTTTTCTGTCCGTCCCTTAAATTTTTCCTTACAAATTAGATATAATCATCCCCGGCTCCGACCTCAAATTCTCCTTCCCAACCTCTTTTAATTACCTCCTCAGCCCTGACCTCAAAATTCCCTGTCTAACCGCTCTAATTTTCTTTCCCCAGGGCCCCGACCTCACTACCATAAACTGACCGCGCCAATTTCCCCAGGGGGCCCTTTCCCAAACCCCTTTATAAATTGGGCCCTTTTCCCGTGAAAAACGCCCTTTTCCCGGGGAAAAATTTCTGCTCCTCCATTTCCCCCACCTTTATCAATAACCTCCCGGTGTCCTTTTTAGCCCTTTTTTGGACAGAATTTTTGGGATTTGGGACAGAAAAAAAACATTTTTTTAGAAAGCGGCTATAGACTTTTCTTCAAGACATATAGAAAAATGATCATAAGGATAGTTTCTATATACTTTGTTATTTGCAAAATAAATTTTTTGCTTTGGCTATTTTTTTTTTTTGTCCACATGAAGGGGGAAATCCGGATGGTTTAAAATGGTTGAAGGGGGAAACAACGAAACAAAGGGTTTGGGGAAACCCTGCATGCACTGGCCCCTAAATGAATGGGCTATATAGGACACCCGGGAAATAGTTTTTTTTAAATTTGACCCCAGGGTAAGGTTTTAGAAATTTTTACCCCCGGTGGAGTAGATTTGGGTTTTAGGTTAAGTTTAGGTTTTTGTTTGGTATATTTCTTTTTCCTTCACAGCGGGTTTTTTTTCCAAAATTTTTTTTTTTTTGCTGTAGCCCCAAACTTTTGGGATTTTTCCACCTTATACTAATAAGATGATGCTGGTCTTTTTAACTACTACTACTACTACTATTATTATTACTACTACTACTACTAATACGGGCTATACACTACTACCAATACTACTAAAAGTATATACTTACTACACTTTACTGCTATTTCTATACTAAATCTACTATTATTTCTACTACTACTACCGTAGATAACACTAAAGTCGCCAGGACAAGGTTTCTTTTCGATGTACAGACGTCTTGTGGCGTTAATACTAACATTTATACATACCCTAGCCGCAAAGCCGCCCTCCGGGCGGACTTTTTGACTAGCTCCTGCGGAGGGCTATTGGTGGGCCTTCGGCCCACCAAACACAGACTCTCCAGATAGCCCCTTCTAACTT
>JACEEZ010001101.1:80000-82500 GCA_016584305.1 Chionoecetes opilio | reverse complement strand
CCTGAGGATATGACCTTCGTGGATATGATGAGACAGAAGGGCAACTTTAGATATGGTGAGTGTGTGTGTGTGTGTTCATCTAGTTGTTTTTTTACAGGGCCGGAGCTACACTCGTATGGCCCCGTCTCCATGTCTACATTTTTCATTTATGCCTCCTTAGTGTGTGTGTGTGTGTGTGTGTGAGAGAGAGAGAGAGAGAGAGAGAGAGAGAGAGAGAGGAGAGAGAGAGGAGGAGAGAGAGAGAGAGAGAGAGAGAGAGAGAGAGAGAGACGATACCCAAATTCAAGCTAGAAGAGATGATTGAAAATGAACTGATTGTGGTAAGGTAAAAAGTGTGTGTGTAAGAGAGAGAGAGAGAGAGAGAGAGAGAGAGTATATTGAGTGCTGTATATTGTTTGAAAATACTTTATAGCCTATGTATTGACAGAAACTGAAAAATATATATTCTCTCACACTCTCTCTCCCTCCCCCTCTCTCTCTCTCTCTCTCTCTCTCTCTCTCTCTCTCTCTCTCTCTCTCTCTCTCTCTCTCTCTCTCTCTCTCTCTCTCTCTCTCTCTCTCTCTCTCTCTCTCTCTCTCTCTCACCTACACCCACATCCACACACCCACACATACATCCACACACACACACACACACACGTACACATTCATCCACTACCAGAGCTGGGCACTAAATACATTGAATGTATTTAAATACTAAATACTAAATACATGGGAAAAATGTATTTAAATACTAAATACTAAATACATTTTACGAATGTATTTAAATACTAAATACTAAATACAGGGAAAATGTATTTAAATACTAAATACTAAATACATTTCAATGTATTTAATAAATATAAAAATCAATTGATTTAAACATTGTAAATACATTTTAAATACACACAAATTTTAACATGACCGGAAAAAAATTGATTTTCTTAGAATTTCTTTACATTTTGGGTTTCCTTAGAAATTTCCTTGAAATTGGAAACACTGGTTCACTGTAACATCAGGATTGCCAGATAGTTGGGCGGGTTTATGGCCAAATTAACTGATAAAAAAGTATTTACATTTTTCTATTATGAGTATTTAAATACAATGTATTTAAATACTCATTAAAGTATTTAAATACTGTATTTAAATACATGAAAACCAATGTATTTATAAATACATTTCTAAATACCCAAATGTATTTAAATACGTATTTAAATAGTGCCCAGATCTGTCCACTACCCATAATAACATACTCTCATCCATCGCCCACAGGTGTATCAGAGGAGCTCGGGGCAAGCATCTTAGAACTTCCCTACACTGGCGAGGCGGTATCCATGTACATCCTCTTGCCCCCCTTCATGTCGGGCAAGGACGGCTTCTCTGCCATGGTGGAGCGGCTGAACGGGTCCCTCCTGCACCAGGCGATCTCTAACACGTGGAGAACCCAGCTGGAAGTCGTGATACCAAAATTCAAGCTGGAAGAGATGATTGAAAATGAACTGATTGTGGTAAGGGTTAAATGTGTGTGTGTGTTGTGTGTGTGTGGTGGTTGTGTGTGGGGGGGGGGGGGGTTGTGTGTGTGTGTGTGTGGTGTGGGGGGGGGGTTGTGTGTGTGTGTGTGAGAGTTAGACTGAGAAAGAGTGTTAGAGTGAATATGCGTGAGTTAGTAGATATATGAGAGAAGAAGAAAAAAGAGAGAGAGAGAGAGAGTTAGACTGAGAAAGAGTGTTAGAGTAAGTGTTTTAGAGTGAATATGCGTGAGTTAGTAAATGAGAGAGAGAGAGAGAGAGAGAGAGAGAGAGAGAGAGAGAGAGAGAGAGAGAGAGAGAGAGAGAGAGAGAGAGAGAGAGAGAGAGAGACCCTAACTAACCTATCCTATAATTATCCCTTAAATAAACTCTATCCTCTTTCAATACCCTAAAATCATCATCAATAACTCTTTGTGACCCCCTAAAATGACCCCTTCTTCTTGTGACCCCAATATGACCTCTGAAACCAACTATATGACCTATCCTTGACCTCCTCTTCCTGTGACCTCACTTTCCTATGTGACCCTATTTGACCTTTTATTTCTCCATTGCAGGCCCTCAACAACATGGGTGTCAATGACCTCTTTGACCCATTGGTAGCTGACATGACCACCTTCTCAGAGACTGCGTCGGTAAGTGAAAAAAAACCCCATTCATAAGCCACTCATAAGCCAGTCCTAACCCACTCATAAGCCAATCCTAACCCACTCCTAAGCCAATCCTAACCCACTCCAAAGCCAGTCCTAACCCACTCATAAGCCAGTCCTAACCCACTCATAAGCCAGTCCTAACCCACTCATAAGCCAGTCCTAACCCACTCATAAGCCAGTCCTAACCCACTCATAAGCCAGTCCTAACCCACTCATAAGCCAGTCCTAACCCACTCATAAGCTAGTCCTAACCCACTCATAAGCCAGTCCTAACCCACTCATAAGCCAGTCCTAGCCCACTCCAAAGCCTTTCCTAACTCACTCATAAGCCAATCCTAACCC
>JACEEZ010001101.1:70000-75000 GCA_016584305.1 Chionoecetes opilio | reverse complement strand
GATCTAGCCTTGATCCGCCGAGAGGATCGAGTACCATGGGAAACAAGGCCTTATATGTGGGTTCTAGATAAGCTTAAGTCTTTGTGTAGAGGATCGAATATCATGGAGGAGAAGAAATAAGGGATAAACAGGATAATTTTAAGAAACAATCGAGTCTTAAAACAAAAAAGGATAAATAATGGTTCTAAATAAATAGGGATCTTTTAAAAGTATCGAGATTTATGATAGAAGAAGAAAAATCAAGGCGTTGAAGTCATTGATAAGCATGAGTCGCGGTGAACACAAGGCGAGGTGTGTGTGTTATGTCCCCGCCGGATTAGCACGTGTGTGTTAGAATAGCGGTACGTGGGTTAGTTATAAGCCGGCGGGAGGTATATAAGGAAGCAAGGAAGCGACTAGGTGTTCACTCTGTCTCTGAATCTAAGGAAGGAGAGAGAGAGAAGGGACATAAGACGTTTTCCAAGTTTTGTAGTTAAATTATTACCAGAAGTATATATTGATTTACCGATATTTGTCAAAGCCACAATATATTCCTGTATATTCCTCATCTTTTCTTTTTGTGGTTTTTTCTGTCCCTTGAGGAGTAAGAGGAAATAATTAGTGTGAATTGATTCAGTCGCGCAATACAAGACGCCAAGCAAGATGAAAAATCATCACGCAGTGAGTATATTTGTTGGCATTTTTTTCATAAGTTTTGCATTGTTATTGTGAAAAAAGTGGCGATACAAAAATGTTCGTAATCGTATGTAGTAGTGTGTACAAATGAACAGCACATAATTGAAGGATATGAAACACTCATTCGCATCATTTTTACATATCTGTTGAGAAAGTCGCCTTTCTGACTGGCTGCCAAAAATGCACCAAAATTAATAATGATCAGGTTTTTGCCTTTTTTCACGAAACTTTTAGTTCTAACGGAAAAACAATTGATATGGAAACAAATGTTGAACTTGGAGTATTCTACCTTGTCTTGAAATCGATATCTCTAGAAAAAAAAAAATCATACATATAGAGAAATTGATGTTTTATAAAATTTTGAAATCTGTCATTTCTCTGTTACATACCAACCAATTCCATTTGCCTGTAGATCGAATGAAATTCTTAACCTGTTTCATTTTACTTCTCTAGGCATGTTTTACGTAACTGTCATAGTTTTCGAGTTATTGTGATTTTCTCCAAAATTTCTGCAAAATTTGGAAAAAAACGGATATCTCTAATATCCTCGAAAATTTGTTGAAAGCAATTTTCGGGTATTCTGAACTTGAATATGGTGTTAGATATCTGTTGGAATTATTTCTACTCCATATTTAAATCAATTCATATCATTATAAAGTTATTTAAAGTCGTTAGTGCAGATCAAGACGATAGGGTGTTGTAAAGAAGACTAGACAAACATAGGGATAGGCAGGAAAGATGGATACAGATTATGATGTCTATTACAGACTTGTGTTGTAACATTATGATTCTTTTGATCATCATAGTTAATTAAGATTCTAATAATTATTTCTATGTTACTTCCAGATTCTTGGTGTTGTGTTGCTGGTGGGATGCTGCTTGACGCCTTCTTGGTGAGGGTGTGAGTGAGTGAGTGAGTGAGTGAATTAGTGTGTGAATGAAGAACTGATTGAGTGAATGCGTGAGTGAGTGAGTGAGTGAGTGAGTGTACGTATGTGTGAGTGAGCGAGTTGGAAAGTGAGCGAGTGAATGAATAAGTGATTAGTGAATGAGTAAGTGATAAAGTGACTGAATAAGTGACTCAGTGTTTATTAGCTGATTACTAAGTGAGGGACTTCATTTGTTACTAAACACTCTTTTTTTTTCTCTCTCTCTCTCTCTCTCTCTCTCTCTCTCTCTCTCTCTCTCTCTCTCTCTCTCTCTCTCTCTCTCTCTCTCTCTCTCTCTCTCTCTCTCTCTCTCTCTCTCTCTCTCTCTCTCTCTCTCTCTCTCTCTCTCTCTCTCTCTCTCTTTCTCTCTTTCTTTCTTTCTCTCTTTCCTTATGTATTTATTTATCTCTTTCTTTTTCTCTTTTTTTTTTTCTCTCTCTCTCTCTCTCTCTCTCTCTCTCTCTCTCTCTCTCTCTCTCTCTCTCCCCCCCAGTGGATTAGAATGCCCCGTGGATCATGAGTGCACGAGCCTCGGCTTAGAGGACCTAGGCACAGGCACGGGGGAGGCTGCGTTCTGCTCAGGCCCCGGCGCTACCCCGAGCTGCCCCGGCATCTATACCAACGGCACCGCAATAGAAGACTCCTCAAACACCACCACAACCACCACAACCACCGTCACCGCCCCTCCAACCACAGTCACCAGCATCATCACGGATTCTACAAATACCACTGTCACTTCTCCTACTTGTGTCACCTCCATTCTTCCTGTTACTAGCATTCTAACTGTTACGTTTACACCACCGCCAACTACATATACCATTACTAGCACTTTTTCGTTCCCTCAAACTGTCATTACTCCATCTTGCCCTATTTCCCCAACCATAGACCCAACCCCCACCGCCACAGACCCCTCCACCCCCTCCACCACTACTCCTACCCCCACTCTGCCTCCTGTGATCTGCCTGCCAGCTACATGCGAAGGAAAATCACCAGGTGTCTATCATCACCAGGACTGTGATTGTCGCCTCTATTATTCATGTGTAAAGTCTGTAATTCAAGAGAATGTGTTGATTAAGAATGAGTATCGGTGTTCAGGTGGTCAAGTTTACGACCCTGAAAATGCTGCCTGTACCAATGATAGTTCGGTGTGTCCTATTCCATAATTTGATGTTTTGATCTATTGTAATGAGGTTTTTTGAAGCTATTTATGGTGATTACATACAAAGTAAATGTCTACAGTGGCTCTGACAGTTGTTAGCTATATCATTATGTAAGGGTAGCAAAAAATAAGGTTGTTTTATACTCTATAACAGCGATTCTTGAGGGTGAGAGAAGAAAGTTTGGCGGAAAAACTCTGCGGTAATGTCTTGCCAAATTTCACTAACTACAGACTTTTTTGCAATATTTTGTTTTTGTTTTATTATTCCTATTATTATTGTTTTTATTATCTATATATCATATTATATATAATGTTATGTTGTTATTATTATCTTATGTTATTGTTATGAATTAGAAGCGAAAGGGGGGGCATGGAGGCAAGGACCCACTACTGAAGGGGGCGTGGTGGTCAAAAGGTTAAGAAACACTGCTCTATCATGTACTGCTCTTATGATTTAAACTTATATTGACGCATATTTATTTGTAGTTTTCTTTAATACATGATTTATATTATCTTAGACAATCCATCCTTATAGCTGCATTTTAGGTTTCTGAAGAAATAAGAATGTTTGCCTTTAAAAGCTAACACGGTACCGTAGAATCTCCTTGAATCGCCAGTTCGCTCATAGAAAACTTAACACAAATCGAATACATATAATTATTCACTACTTTTTTTCGTTGTATAATATTGCTGAGTTTCTTAAGACCCTCTAATTAAAGTGAATATATATAAAAAGTAGAAGGTTTTCGTATATTAATGTCGAGAAATTAATAGTGGCGTACCCTCAGCGATCGAGTGTCGGAAACCAGATAAAACGCGAAGAAAATAAAACGTAATTCTCCTCATTAAACCTTAAAAACCATATACCAAAACCTTAATTCATGACAAATAAATTAACAAAAGAGTAAATCCACCTCTCAAAACAAAGCGCAATAGTTACTTCATCCCATAAACCTGTTATTTGATGGTCACGAAAACTGGATAAACTTGTACTATGGGAAATGAGGAAGGACGAATTCCTGAGACACCATAAATAAAGTCCTTCAGAGGGATTATAAAACACGTGTGAGTTCTATTACATACACGTGGCATGAATGAAAATTATACCAAGGAAGGGAAGGGAGACTATCATAAAAATAGTCCTTTAATCTAGCTCAAAGTTCTCTTATAACCTCCACTGCCAGACGTTTATATCAAGTAAAACATGAAAATAGCTTCTTTTAGACCTATGGCTTTTGTATACCTAAGTTTTAAGCGATTATATATATAGATTAGGGGATTATAATAGTCTTTGCACTAGTGGTAAATAATGTTTAATAGGTTGTGATGGTTAGAGAGCGGGGAAAAGAGGAGGAAATATAAGGATAATAGGGCTCATGTTAGAAATATTTAGAATTTATAGAGATAGATAGAGAAGTGGACCTATGTGTGAATTAATAACACTAACTCTAGGTTTTATTAAGGATGAATTGCGTTACGAATGAAAGTTGGTATAACAGAATGTAGAACAAAAAAGTAATGTAAAAAGAAAAGTATTGGAAGTAACTTAACCATAGCCAAATATTTACAGGCTCAACTATATTTTTTTGTTACTCTCTTTTCCATCTCAGCTTTTAGGAAGACCAGAATAGACTCAAACGTGGTATTAGAGAAAAGAAAGTGACAAGGAAACACACGTAGGTAAAGAAAACAATCAACGTAACCAAGCCTAAACCTTACTATTCCTCTATTTCTATATATTCCTCTATTTCTTTCTAACGTAAACCTATCTAAACTAAACTAGCCTAAACATTCCTTAATTCTTTACATAATTCCTTGATACTCTTAACGCCCTTATTTCTTTCCCATCTAAAGTTCCTTGCATTATAGGACCAAAAATAGACTTGGCAACTGGGCCTAAACCTATAATTCTATTCCTTCATTTCTTTATTTCTCTCTAACCTAAACCTATCTAAACTAACCTAGCCTAAAAAATATCTTTACATAATACCTAGCTACTTTCTTTCGCATCTAAAGTTCCTTGCATTATAGGAGGCCCAAAAATAGCCTTGGCAACTGAGTGGTGGTAGTGATGGTGGATCTTTATTTCTCTCTAACCTAACCTAAGCTAACCTAACCTAAAAAATACCTTCTTTACATAATTCCTTGCTACTTTCTTGACATTCTTTCCCATCTAAAGTTCTCTGCATTATAGGAGGAATACAAATAGCCTTGGCAACTGAGTGGTGGTAGTGGTG
>JACEEZ010001101.1:62500-65000 GCA_016584305.1 Chionoecetes opilio | reverse complement strand
GTAATTTTCTTAATTGGTTTTTAACTGAGTTTTATGTAATTTTCTTTCTTGGTTTTTAACTGTGTCTGAGTTTTATGTAATTTTCTTTCTTGGTTTTTAACTGTGTCTGAGTTTTATGTAATTTTCTTTCTTGGTTTTTAACTGTGTCTGAGTTTTATGTAATTTTCTTTCTTGGTTTTTAACTGTACTGTATGTCTGAGTTTTATGTAATTTTCTTTCTCTTGGTTTTTAACTGTGTCTGAGTTTTATGTAATTTTCTTTCTCTTGGTTTTTAACTGTGTCTGAGTTTTATGTAATTTTCTTTCTTGGTTTTTAACTGTCTGTCTGAGTTTTATGTAATTTTCTTTCTTGGTTTTTAACTGTGTCTGAGTTTTATGTAATTTTCTTTCTTGGTTTTTAACTGTCTGTCTGAGTTTTATGTAATTTTCTTTCTCTTGGTTTTTAACTGTCTGTCTGAGTTTTATGTAATTTTCTTTCTCTTGGTTTTTAACTGTATGTCTGAGTTTTATGTAATTTTCTTTCTCTTGGTTTTTAACTGAGTTTTATGTAATTTTCTTTCTTGGTTTTTAACTGTGTCTGAGTTTTATGTAATTTTCTTTCTTGGTTTTTAACTGTCTGTCTGAGTTTTATGTAATTTTCTTTCTTGGTTTTTAACTGTGTCTGAGTTTTATGTAATTTTCTTTCTTGGTTTTTAACTGTCTGAGTTTTATGTAATTTTCTTTCTTGGTTTTTAACTGTCTGTGAGTTTTATGTAATTTTCTTTCTCTTGGTTTTTAACTGTGTCTGAGTTTTATGTAATTTTCTTTCTCTTGGTTTTTAACTGTCTGTCTGAGTTTTATGTAATTTTCTTTCTCTTGGTTTTTAACTGTCTGTGAGTTTTATGTAATTTTCTTTCTCTTGGTTTTTAACTGTCTGTCTGAGTTTTATGTAATTTTCTTTCTCTTGGTTTTTAACAGTCTGTCTGAGTTTTATGTAATTTTCTTTCTCTTGGTTTTTAACTGTCTGTCTGAGTTTTATGTAATTTTCTTTCTTGGTTTTTAACTGTGTCTGAGTTTTATGTAATTTTCTTTCTTGGTTTTTAACTGTCTGTCTGAGTTTTATGTAATTTTCTTTCTTGGTTTTTAACTGTGAGTTTTATGTAATTTTCTTTCTCTTGGTTTTTAACTGTCTGTCTGAGTTTTATGTAATTTTCTTTCTCTTGGTTTTTAACTGTCTGTCTGAGTTTTATGTAATTTTCTTTCTTGGTTTTTAACTGTGTCTGAGTTTTATGTAATTTTCTTTCTTGGTTTTTAACTGTGTCTGAGTTTTATGTAATTTTCTTTCTTGGTTTTTAACTGTACTGTATGTCTGAGTTTTATGTAATTTTCTTTCTTGGTTTTTAACTGTGTCTGAGTTTTATGTAATTTTCTTTCTTGGTTTTTAACTGTGTCTGAGTTTTATGTAATTTTCTTTCTTGGTTTTTAACTGTCTGTCTGAGTTTTATGTAATTTTCTTTCTTGGTTTTTAACTGTCTGTCTGAGTTTTATGTAATTTTCTTTCTCTTGGTTTTTAACTGTCTGTCTGAGTTTTATGTAATTTTCTTTCTCTTGGTTTTTAACTGTCTGTCTGAGTTTTATGTAATTTTCTTTCTCTTTTTTTCTTGGTTTTTAACCGAGTTTTATGTTATTTTCTTTTATCTTTTTTCTTGGTTTTTAACTGAGTTTTATGTTTGTTTGTTTTTCCTTGGGATTTAACTGTGTGCGAGATTTATGTAAGTTTCTTTTTTGAAGTTTGAGTAAAGTTTAGAGATCAGTAACAGTTGATAACAGTACACATTTGATTGGGCTATTTTTAGATTTTTATAGTAGCTTCTTATCAGAGGTGGGCGAGAGCGATACTTAGTGCTATACTGCGATACTATCTCAAAGCATTCTATAGTAGTGGAGTATAAGTATGGCAACTCAAGTATGTATCGCTTAAATTTCCCGCGATACTTTAAAACACGACCTGTGTGTGTTTTATATTTTAAATAAAATTTGTCAGTTTAAAAATAAATATATTATAATGTTATAATGTGCCTAAACTGTAGTTTAAGTAACATAGATCTTTTTTTTTGGCTAATAGTGTTTTCTTAGGTAGCAAAGTATCGCAAAGCTAAATTTTTGGTATCGCAGTATCGCTGCGATACTATCGCTTGAAGAAAAAAGTATCGGTAGCGGAGTATCGCAGTAGCGCGTATTGTTTTAAGAAAATCCGAAAAAGTAGCGGAGTGTCGCGTATCAAACTAGCGGGAAAAAAGTATCCCAGTATCGTTATCGCCCGGCCAAAAAAAAGTATCGCGCCCACCTCTGGTTCTTACACATTTTATTGGCTATTATTTGATTTCTATACTAGTTCTTACACATTTTATTGGCTATTATTTGATTTCTATACTAGTTCTTACACATTTTATGGCTATATTTGATTTCTATACTAGTTCTTACACATTTTATTGGCTATTATTTGATTTCTATACTAGTTC
>JACEEZ010001101.1:27500-57500 GCA_016584305.1 Chionoecetes opilio | reverse complement strand
TTCTTATGTCTCACGGCCTCTTGTAGCTTCTTTATTTTCTTATGTCTCACGGCCTCTTGTAGCTTCCTTATTTATTATGTCTTACGTTCTAGGTATTCCGCGTCCCACATGAGGAGAGGGCAAAGATCGACGGCAACAACCAGTTCGGCGAATCAGCGTCCTCTCGTATCTGTGCGGAGATCAACAGCCGCACGGGAGCCCACATTGAGATCTCCTCCGCCAAAGACCAGTCCCTGACCTTCCTCGTAACCGGAAAGACCGACGCCGTGGCCCGCGCTCGCCGCCTCGTCCTGGAGAAGTTCCAGACGCAGGCCAGAGTGATTATCAAGATTCCCAAGGTGAGGATAAACTAGTCACTCTTAATTTGTCCACTCTTAATTTGTCCACTCTTGATTTATCCACTCTTAATTTGTCCACTCTTAATTTGTCCACTCTTAATTTGTCCGCTCTTAATTTGTCCACTCTTGATTTAGCCACTCTTGATTTGTCCACTCTTGATTTATCCACTCTTAATTTGTCCACTCTTAATTTGTCCACTCTTAATTTGTCCACTCTTAATTTGTCCGCTCTTGATTTAGCCACTCTTGATTTAGCCACTCTTGATTTAGCCACTCTTGATTTAGCCACTCTTGATTTAGCCACTCTTGATTTAGCCACTCTTGATTTAGCCCCTCTTGATTTAGCCACTTGATTTAGCCCCTCTTGATTTAGCCTCTCTTGATTTAGCCCCTCTTGATTTAGCCCCTCTTGATTTAGCCTCTCTTGATTTAGCCCCTCTTGATTTAGCCACTTGATTTAGCCACTCTTGATTTAGCCCCTCTTGATTTAGCCCCTCTTGATTTAGCCTCTCTTGATTTAGCCCCTCTTGATTTAGCCCCTCTTGATTTAGCCCCTCTTGATTTAGCCTCTCTTGATTTAGCCCCTCTTGATTTAGCCACTCTTGATTTAGCCACTCTTGATTTAGCCTCTCTTGATTTAGCCACTCTTGATTTAGCCTCTCTTGATTTAGCCACTCTTGATTTAGCCACTCTTGATTTAGCCACTCTTGATTTAGCCACTCTTGATTTAGCCACTCTTGATTTAGCCACTCTTGATTTAGCCACTCTTGATTTAGCCACTCTTGATTTAGCCCCTCTTGATTTAGCCCCTCTTGATTTAGCCCCTCTTGATTTAGCCTCTCTTGATTTAGCCACTTGATTTAGCCACTCTTGATTTAGCCTCTCTTGATTTAGCCTCTCTTGATTTAGCCACTCTTGATTTAGCCCCTCTTGATTTAGCCTCTCTTGATTTAGCCCCTCCTGATTTAGCCACTTGATTTAGCCCCTCTTGATTTAGCCTCTCTTGATTTAGCCTCTCTTGATTTAGCCACTCTTGATTTAGCCAAGTGCTCTTGATTTAGCCCTCTTGATTTAGCCAAGTGCTCTTGATTTAGCCCCTCTTGATTTAGCCTCTCTTGATTTAGCCACTCTTGATTTAGCCAAGTGCTCTTGATTTAGCCCCTCTTGATTTAGCCACTCTTGATTTAGCCACTCTTGATTTAGCCACTCTTGATTTAGCCACTCTTGATTTAGCCACTCTTGATTTAGCCACTCTTGATTTAACCCCTCTTGATTTAGCCCCTCTTGATTTAGCCCCTCTTGATTTAGCCACTCTTGATTTAGCCACTCTTGATTTAGCCACTCTTGATTTGTCACTTTTGTCACATTATAGAGTTTAGAATCTAGTTGAAGTAAAAGCATATTAAAGGTAGGAATTGAATCTCTGGTGTGATATTGAGTAAATTCATTGATTATTTAGATTCTCGAGGTGAGGAGGATGGGGGGTCACTCTTGATTTGTGGCTCTCTTTGTATCATTGAGTTTGGATTGTTGTTGGAGTGAAAGCATAGTTAAGGTAGGAATTGAATCTCTGGTGTGATATTGAGTAAATTCATTGGTTATTAATATTCCCAAGGTGAGGAGGGTGGGGTCACTCTTGATTTGTCACTTGTGTCGCCTCGCAGAGTTTAGATTCTTAGAGTGAAAATATATGGTGGGAATAGAAGCTGTTTGATTCTTGTTGGAGTGCAAAATTTAAGGTGGGAATTGAAACTGTTTGGTGGGTATTGAGCTAATTAATTGATTATCAAGACCCAAAGTGAGGAAGATGTGGTCATTCTTGATTTTTCACTTTTGTTGCCTCGTATAGTTTAAATTCTTAAGAGTGAAAATGTATGGTGGAAATAGAACTCTGTGGTGCGATATTGAGCTAATTCATTGATTATTATTATGATTCCCAAGGTGAGGAGGATATGGTTGCTCTTGATTTGTCGATCTCTTTACATTGTAGAGTTTAGATTCTTAGAGTGAAAATGTATGGTGGAAATAGAAACTGTGTGGCGTGATATTGAGCGACTTCATTGATTATTAACATTCCCTACGTGAGGAGGATGTGGTCACTTGATTTGCCGCTCTCTTTAGATCGTATAGTTTGAAATCTTGGAGTAAAAATGTAAGGTGAGAATAGAAGCTGTGTGGTACAATTTTGAGGGAATTAATTTGCTCGTCATTACTTATAAACTCTATTTCATTACATCACTCTATCTCCTTCCTTCCTCCAGGACCACCACAAGTTCATCCTGGGCAAGAAGGGCAAGCGTCTGCAGGAGCTGGAGCAGAACACGGCCACCAAGATCCAGGTGCCCGGCCCCAAGGACAACTGTGAGGACATCGCCGTGGTTGGCACACGCGATGCCATCGAGAAGGCCGTCCACGAGATCCAGCAAGCATCAGACGAACAGGTGAGAGAGGGGACGTGCCTGACCTTATACTACCTTACCTTAACTTACCTTACCTTACCTTACCTTACCTTACCTTACCTTACCTTAACTTACCTTACCTTACCTTACTTTACCTTACTTTACTTTACTTTACTTTACCTTACTTTACTTTACTTTACTTTACCTTACCTTACCTTACCTTACCTTACCTTACCTTACCTTACCTTACCTTACCTTACCTTACCTTACCTTACCTTACCTTACCTTACCTTACCTTACTTTACTTTACTTTACTTTACTTACCTTACCTTACCTTACCTTACCTTACCTTACCTTACCTTACCTTACCTTACCTTACCTTACCTTACCTTACCTTACCTTACCTTACCTTACCTTACCTTACCTTACCTTAACTTAACCTATCGTACCATACCTAATACCAGACAACATAATACCATACCAGACATACCTAACTTAATACTACCTAA
This sequence comes from Chionoecetes opilio, assembly GCA_016584305.1. NCBI lineage: Eukaryota > Metazoa > Arthropoda > Malacostraca > Decapoda > Majidae > Chionoecetes > Chionoecetes opilio. The sequence continues at coordinate 54,254 of JACEEZ010001101.1, read as the reverse complement.
CTTAACCTTACCTTAACTTTTATTTATTATTTTTTATATATACATGACTTAATACTACCTAACTTTACCTTACTTGAACTTCTTTTTTATTATTTTTTATATATACATGACCTAATATTACATAACTTTACCGTGCCTAAACTCAACCTAAATATATTCCAACATGACTTACCATACCAGACACCTGACCTAATACTACCTAGCTTTACCGTACCATATCTTATCCTAAATATAACTTAATCTAACTTTGGGTAAATCTAATCTAACCTAACACAAACCTAGGTGGAAGATGGGACACAGCCTACCTCACCTAATATTACCTAGCCTGGCCTTACCTGAACTTTTATTTATATTTATATATATATATATATATATATATATATATAATATTATATATATATATATATATATATATATATATATATATATTTATATAATATATATTTTATATTAATACATAATATATATATATTAAAATATATATAATATATAATATATATATATATATATCTATATAAAATATACTATATATATATAATATATATATATATATATTTATATATATATATATACACCTGACCTAATACTACCTAACTTTACCGTGCCTAAACTCAACCTAAATATATTCTAACTTAACTTACCATACCAAATACCATACCAGACATACCTCACCTACTACTACCTAGCTTTACCCTACCTGAACTCTACCTGAACTCTACCTAAATATAGTCTAGCCTAACTTTGGCCAAACCTAAGCTAACCTAACGCAAATCTAGCTTTTCCTTAGTCCTAATCTAGCCTTCTCTCTCCCACCGCAATCACATGGTGTTTCAGAAAATATACAATCCCTAAGATTGCCAACAATTTCAACTCCTTTATTCTCTAGCACAGTCTTTATTCTCTAGCACAGTCTTTATTCTCTAGCACAGTCTTTATTCTCTAGCACAGTCTTTATTCTCTAGCACAGTCTCCCGTTAATAGCAACCCTTCCCCTCCCCCCCTCTCTCTCTCTTCTCTTTTTTCTCTCTCTCTTACACATTATCTGTAGCAACATTCCCTATAAAAATCCCTCTTCCTCCCCCTCACTCATCCTCAATCTCCCTCAACAGAGCAAGCAAGCCTACGAGAAACTGGACATTCCCAAACACTTCCACCCATTCGTGTGTGGCGCCAACAACGAGACCATCCAGGGCATGATGGCGGAACACGGCGTGCGCATCAACGTGCCGCCCCTCAGCGTCATGAAGGACGAGCTGACCATCGCCGGTGAGAAGGAGGGAGTGATGAAGTGCGTGGATATCATCACCAAGAAACATAAGGAGTTGGTGAGTGTTTATATTTTGCCACCTTCCTACGACTTCAATATTTTCTAAGAGAGTGACAAGACACCTCTCAAACATAATTGGCTCACCCCTTTTCTTTATTCCCTTACTGTCTTCTTTATAGGGACTGGCAACTAAGCGGGGTTTTTGTCACTTCTTTTTTTAACTCTTGACCAGTCCTTTATGATGTAGTACAAGGATGGAGAAGGAGGATGCGTGTGGGGTTTGTGATGGGGTTCAGTAAAAACAAATGGAATGGCATTTAATGAAGGTATTTAATGAAGGGAAGAGAGCTGGGATGTACAGCTAAGTATTAATTATCCGACCTTGGGGGGACCGAAGGTAGGCCGGATAATTGGAATAGTCGGATGTTCGGATATCACAGTAACCATAAACGTAAGGACAAAATGGTATAGAACATAAAAGATGCAGCTCTTGAAGGCCGATCCAGTGGTATACGCGAAAGTAAAATTCATGCATAAATAAAGCCACAACTCAATGTTTTCTACAAACTAAAAAAAACTAAGTAAAATAAATGGCCAAAACAAGACACAATGTGGTGGTGAAAAAAGTCGGTTGTTTGGACAAGTCGGATGTTTTGGAGGTCGGATGTTGGGAATTTGGCTGTATAACTATTTACTGAGTTGTGCTGAAAGGCTGAGAAGGATGGAAGGCAGGGCACGGAAAATGACTCGACGCGAAAGGGAGAAAAGGTTACGGATGAACGAGTGAAAGGCCAACATATTAAGAGGTAAACAAAAGCGCGGTTGGATAAAAAGAAAAAGAAAAAAACTTGTAGCATACAGGATCTGAGCTGTACATAGTGTGATCCTGTCTCTATAATTGGATGACTACTTGTTGCTGTTACCTCTTCTAGTTCATTCCAAGTGTCTTTACTTTTATAGGGAAAGGTGTAGTTCTGTGTTATTCAAGCCTCTTCCTTTTCTCAATATTTTTCTTGTAGTTTTCATTATCCAGTCTTTTTTTTATGTTCTACCAATCACCACTTACCACCCCTACCAATCACCACTTACCACCCCTACCAATCACCACTTACCACCCCTACCAATCACCACTTACCACCCCTACCAATCACCACTTACCACCCCTACCAATCACCACTTACCACCCCTACCAACCACCACTTACCACCCCTACCAACCACCACTCACCACTACCACCACCTCCATTCTCACCCACCACCACCACCTCTCTACCACCCCTACCATTCACCACACACCAATCACCACTCACCACCACCACCTTTCCCCCCTCACAGGAACGCAAGTGCCAGACTGTATCAGTGGAGGTCCGCAAGTCCCAACACAAGTACGTGATCGGTCCTCGCCGCTGCAACATTGCGGAGATCCTGCACGATACCGGCGTGTCCGTGGAGATGCCGCCCTCGGAGACCACTACGGAGACCATCACCCTCAGGGGACCCCAGGACAAGCTTGGACAAGGTGTGTTTACTTTGTCAGGCTCACTAAATATAAATAAAGCTAGTACTAAATATAAAAACTAGTTGGTCTTTGGGTGTGACATATGGGTTTTTGCAGTATTTTTTTATGAATTTGACACCAGATAAGGATAAGGTTCAGGATACATTAGATTGGGTTTAGATTAAATTTCGGTTTATACTCATTTTTTTTACGAGGTGAAAAATCCTGACCCCTTGCTGCTTACTGACTGATATTTGATGCCAGGAAAAGGGAATAGTACGGATCTTCTAAATTTCAGTTGTATTTTATCATAGTTAACCATATTATCAGGTAAACATAGGCATAATTTTAAGCATGAGACCTTAAGATAGTATGGAATTTTTGCCTCGTAAAAAAAAGGACTATAGTTGTGATGCCTATGGTGGCAGTCATGCGTGTTAGATCCTGTTGCTGTACCTCGATTAGTTCAAGTCTTGATTTTCAACTTGATTATTCCTAGTTATTTCTACTGTTTTGTTGTTCAGGTTATTCCACACATTAAAACTATCCTCCAAGACGACAAATTGAAAACACTAAATCTAATAAGGACCTAAAATCACACTTCCACACCCTAAACTATCCTCTTAAGACGTTAAAATGAGAATGCTAAATCTACCTAAGACCTAAAATCAAACTTTCACAGCCTAATACAGCCCTAAAATCACACTTAAAATCACACTTTCACAGCTTAATACAGACCTAAAATCACACTTTCACACCCTAATCTATCCTCCAAGACGACAAATTGAGAACACTAAATCTACTAAAGCAACTACACTTACACACCCTAAACTATCCTCCTGACCCCAGCCTTAACTCTTCCACCTCTTGCCTCCCCCCCCCGTGCAGCCCTGACCATGGTGTACGCCAAGGCCAACAGTGTGGTGCAACAGAACGTGGAGGCGCCAACCTGGCTCCACAAGTTCATCATCGGACGCAAGGGAGCCAACATCCGCCAGATCACCCAGGACTTGCCCAAGGTGAGGATAGGGAGTGATGGGGAAGTGAGTAGGACTGTAGGGGGTGATGGGTTTTTTTTTTTACCTTGCCGCCAATAACACTATAGTCGCCACTGCACTAATGTCGCCAGGCACCATATATTACAAATATTAGCATCACTACACGTTTGTGTGTGCCACTGAAGAGGCATGCAGTATGAAGCAGCATGAAGTAGTTTATATTATGTACCTGTCTTCAGTGGCACATACAAATCTGTAGTGATGCTAAAATTTGCAATATATTGCGCCTGGCGACATTAGTGCAATGGTGACTAGTGTTATTGACGGTAGATAAACAGATGTTAGATAAAAGGCAAAAATGTGAAGACTTAGGTGAAAATGTGGCGTCATGACTTTCTTTCCCTACTCTTGACTTCTATTCTTCTTTTGAGGAGATAGGGGATGGTAGGGAGTAATGGGGGAGGTAGTAGTTGGTGATAGGATTGTTTTTTGTATATGCTAAATAAGCAGATGTTGGATGGAAGGAAAAGACGTGAATAATATGATGAAAAATGTGGCGTAATGACTTTTTTTCCCTACCCTGACCACCTCCTCCACGTCTCATCCACCAGGTCCATGTGGAGTTTACGGACAAGCAGGGTGGCATCAAGCTGGAAGGTCCGCCCGAGGAAGTGGAGGTGGCGGCGGAGAAGCTGGAGAACATGATCGCCGAGATGAAGAGTAAACTTTGCTTTGACGAGATCTCCGTGGACCCCAAGTGAGTGAAGGGGGAGTGTGGGGGGGGAGGGGGGAAGCAAGGGAGGCTGTGGGAGGGGTGTGAGGAAGCTGGGGAGGTGGGGGGGGATAGCAAGGGAGGCTGTGGGGGTGGGAGGAAGCAAGGGAGGCTGTGGGGGGGGGAGAGGAAGCAAGGGAGGCTGTGGGGGGGGGAGGAAGCAAGGGAGGCTGTGGGGGGGAGGAAGCAAGGGAGGCTGTGGGGGGGAGGAAGCAAGGGAGGCTGTGGGAGGGGTGGGGAGAGTGAGGAAGTAAGGCACAGGAAGGAATAGGAAGGGAGGAAGGATATTACTGTATTTGAATAGGGAGAGAGGAAGGGTATTACTGTATTTAAAAGAGGAAGAGAAGGTATTTTTACTGTATTTGAAAGAGGAAGAGGAAGGGTGTTTGTAGGAAGGAAAAGGGAGAGAAGGGTATTTATAGGAGGGAAAAGGGAGAGAGAAAGGGTGTTTGTAGGAGGGAAAAGGGAGAGAGAGAAAGGGTATTACTGTATTTAAAGAGGAAAAGAAAGAGTGAGTGCTTATTGATATATCTAACTGACATTCCAGATTCTTTAATAACCAACACTGCAATCTCTCTCTCTCTCTCTCTCTCTCTCTCTCTCTCTCTCTCTCTCTCTCTCTCTCTCTCTCTCTCTCTCTCTCTCGCTCTCGCTTTCGCTCTCTCTCTCACAGGTTCTACAAGCACATCATTGGCAAGAACGGATCTAATATCAACCGCATCCGTAACGACACCGGTGTGCTCATCAACATCTCTGAGGCGGATGGCAGCAACCTGATCCGTCTGGAGGGCAGTCCGGATGGCGTGAAGCAGGCCAAGCAGGTGGGTGAAGAGGCAGGGTGGATGAGGGTATGGTGGGTGGGTGAGGGTTTGATGGGTGAGGTGGTGGGTGGGTGAGGGGATGATGGGTGAAGTGCTGGGTGGATGGATGAGGTTATGGTGGATGAAGAGGCTGGGTGGGTGAGGTGGTGGGTGGATGAGGGTAGGGTGGATGAGGTGATGGGGATGAGAATGAGGAATGGATGGAAGGGTATATATATCTCTTTTTTTTCTTTTTTTTTCTTTTGTTCTCTCTAACACTTACCTTTTGTATAAGTGCAACTGATGTAGGCTACACTTTTCTTCCCTTTTATAAGTGTGTCTCTTGTAATAAGTTGTCTTTCAATGAGTCACAAAATAAAGAAATCTGTTTTTCATCACGTCACCCTACTTCCTTGTGAGAAAAATTGTGTTAAGAAAAAAAGTCAGGGGAGTACAAATGTTTCACGCCCAAAATTTTCACTTAGGAATGCATCTTACCATGACTCATTCAGATTAATTTACCTCAACACATTCGCCCTATCCGACTACCAAACTCATTTACCTTAACACAATTTCCTTCTCTCTACGAACTGCTTCCCTCTACTACTACTTCCTCTCTAGTCACCACGATATATTCATCCATCTTTCGGAATCCATCTTATCAATACCTTACCACCTCCTTCCATTGTAAGTCATTTATTTATGCAAGCCTTTTAGATATTTCCGACTCATTTACTTTAAAAAACACTTTCTCTTCCCTCTCCCTCGACTCATTTACCTTAACACCTTCTCCTTGGCCCTCCCCCTTCAGGAGTTGGAGGAGCTGGTGACCAAGATGGAGAACGAGAAGGAGCGGGACATCCACATAGACCAGCGCTTCCACCGCACCATCATCGGCACCAAGGGCGACAAGATCAAGGAGATCAGAGACAAGTTCAACCAAGTCCAGATCTCATTCCCTGACCCCGGTGAGTGGGAGGGATATGTGTGTGAGGGATAGAGTGTGTGTATGTGTTTTAATTGAAATGATGAACGCCGAGAATAGGAAACGTATCATCGACCGTCTAGCCTCACAAGACATTATTTCTTCTCACATTACTTTTAACATTTCTCTTCACACTACTTCTTGCCACTATCATCTCTTCTTTAATCCATTCCAAACACCTGTACCTCTATGAAGAAAGCTGTGTGTGTTTATGTATATGTGTATGGAGAGAGAGAGAGAGAGAGAGAGATAGAGAGAGATAGAGAGATAGAGAGAGAGAGACCTACTTTACATTACTCATAAAATCCCACACTATCTATAAAATCCACACTCACACACTTAGTTCAAAATCACCACCACTCTCATAACTCGCTCTCTCCACCACTCTCTCACCACCACCACCTCTCATCACCACTCTCTCCACCACCGCCACTACAGGAGACCAGTCGGACTTGGTCAAGATCCGGGGGCCCAAGGACGATGTGGACGGCTGCCACCAGTACCTCAAGAAGATGGTGCGCGACCTGGCCGAGTCCAACTACCAGGTCAAGGTTTCCATCTTCAGACAGATCCACAAGTTCATCATCGGCAAAGGTGGAGCTAACATCAATAAGGTGAGTGGATGTTTGTGTGGGTGGATGGAGAGGTGGAGAATAATAGTGAAATAGGTAGATGGATGTTTGGGTGTGTGGGTGTGTGGATGAATGGGTGAGGGAGTGTATTGGTAGGATAGTAAATGCTTGTACAGGTATTTGAAAAGAGAGAGTGTGAGAACCATTGCAAATAAGACTAACCGCAAACATTATTAAAAGATGAAAATAAAGTCAGAAAGAGATGGGAGAGGGAGAGAAAGAGAGAGAGAAAGAGGAACTAATAGAGGCTTATTTTCACCCTCACAATAAAGAGAGAGATAGAGAGGAACTAACTGATGCCTATTTTCCCCCTCACAGATCAGGGAGGAGACAGGGACGCGCATTGACCTGCCGTCCGAGGGGCAGAACAGCGACGAGATCACCATCACGGGAAGGAAGGAGAACTGTGAGAAGGCCCAGGAACGCATACAGAAGATACAGGACGAGCTGGTGCGTATTTTGATTTTTTTTATTATATTTTATTTATTTATATATTTTTATTTTAGTGTTTTTTATTACTTTTTTTTGTCATTTCTTCATCTGGGTTTTTTTGTCCTTCCTATTTATTTTATTTATTTTTTAATTTTTATTTTGTCATGTCGTCTTCGTCATAGTGTGCATTTATTCCTTTTCGGTTGTTTGCAATTGCGTGATTTAATTCATATGTATTTTCTCTATTATGTACCTCTCTTTCAAGCACTTCTTATATGTCTCTTTTTTTCTTCAATTTTCCCTCACTTCTTCCTTCCACTCACACTTCACTCATTCCCTCGTCCTTCCTTCTACCCACATTATTCTATTATTCTCACTCCCTCACTCACTTCATCCCATTAAATTTACCTTCCACTCATTTCACTCCTCACTTACTCCATCCCATTAAATTTACCTTCCACTCCTTCCACTCCTCTGAATTAACCTTCCACTCATTCCACTCCTCACTTACTCCATCCCATTAAATTTACCTTCCACTCATTTCACTCCACTGAATTAACCTTCCACTCATTCCACTCCTCACTTACTCCGTCCCATTAAATTTACCTTCCACTCCTCTGAATTAACCTTCCACTCATTCCACTCCAGGCCAGCATTGTGGAAGTGGACATCATCATTCCAGCCAAATTCCACAACTCCATGATCGGGGCGGGTGGCAAGCTGATCCAGAGTGTGAGTGAGGAGTGCTGGCGGGTGTCCATCAAGTTCCCCCCGGCAGGAAAGGGCGGTGAGAAAAGCTCTGACAAGGTGCGTCGCGAATTCTGTTATGTTTAAGTTATGTGTATTAATTAGTTCATTTTTATGTTTTTTTGGGGGTTTCAGTGACACGAAACATTGTGACGAAACTATTTTTTTCTGGTGAGATTTGACGTGTTTTGAATTAATCTGCTAACCGTTTCTGCCGCAAATTTTTTTTTTTTTTTTTTTTTTTTAGGTATAGTTTAGGTTCGGTATAGGTTAAGTCTAAGGTATATTAAGTATAAGGTTAAGTATAAGTTAGGTTTGGTAAAGGTAAGGTTAGGTATAGGTTCGGTTAGATTCAATTTGTTTTTTTGTCATTTTTGTTGCAAATCACACAAAACAAAATTTGCCACAGAAATGGTTAGCAGATGAATTCAAAACACATCAAAACTCACCAGAAAAAAATAGTTTCGTCCACCCAAGGAAGTTCGGTGTTCATCTGGAAATTTACCTTTTTTCCCTATCATGCTTTTTCACCAACTCAGATATATTAGTGTTTTTTTGTTTATTTGTATCTATTGGGTTTTTTCACTGCATTTTTTATCCATTTTAACTATTTATTACTTATTCTACTTTATTTGATTGTGTCATTTTCATTTCATTTTCACCTACCGTAGATAACAGTGAAGTCGCCAGTTCTACGTTTCTTTGTTATTTACAGACGTGTGGTGGCGTTAATAGTTACATTTGTACATCCATGATTTCAGGAAAATTAGAAGGGTCTATCTGGAAAGTCTGTGTCATTTTGTGTCTTCATCTGTGTCATATTAGGGCTATAAATGAACAAATTACAAAAATAAAACTGAGTGGCGACCTTGCTATACCTATTACAGTAAAGTCGCCAGCTAGTATTTTAACCCAACAGTTGAGTCGCCACTCTGGGGAATTCAGGGAAATTAGAGGTAAAGTAAAACAAGTCTATATATATATTAGCTGCGGAAGATGCTTGGATATATAAAAATTCCTCTGCCAACGTGAAAATAAATTCTATTCAAGTTTGAAAGATCTGGCAAGTCTGTGTCCTGCCGCCCGAAAGGCTACTGTTTACTGTCTGTCATCGCGCCAAGAAAAACGTGAGAAGCAAAATGCGCAACCGTTATACTTGCAGATACAAAGCATAAAACAGCGCTGAAACTGAGTAGATTATACAGTCATGATATAAACTACTGTGTAATATCTTCAGTGGCACATACAAATCAGTAGTGATGCTATAATTCGTAATATTTGGCGCCTGGCGACTTCACTGCAGGTGGCGACTTCACTGTTATCTACGGTAGCTCAGATGTATTTTTTTTTTTTTTCATGTTTATTTGTTTGTATTGGCGTTTTCACTTTATATTTTTGTCTAGTTTAGGCATTCACGTATCATCTCCTTTATTTGATCATTGATTCATTGTTTTTTTTTTTTATCATACAACCATTTATATAACACTGTTTATATTATCTTTTATGTTTTGCATTTTTGATCCAGTACACATTTACTCATACATTAAATTTACTTCATTTTTATATATATTAATTCATTTACTTATAACCATGCTGAGAGGTGAATATAGGCACACACTCTTCAATGACCTAACCTGACCTTTTGGCCTTTGCTGCAGGTGACCATCCGGGGACCCAAGGAAGATGTGCACAAGGCCAAACAGATGTTGGTCGACCTCAGCAACGAGAAGCAGCTAGCCAGTTATACCACAGAGGTGTGTGTGTGTGTGTGATGTAGGAGCAGAATAAATATAATTTAATGTAGTCTACGTATGTGTGTGTGTATGTAAGAGTGAGAAAAATGTGATTGTAGTCTTTCTGTGTGTGTGTGTGTGTGTGTGAGGGAAATAGTGAACCTGCATATATTATTTCTTTGTGTATGTGTGTGCATTATGTAAACCAAGTGAATCATGTGTGTGTGTGTTTGTATGTGTGTTCCAGGTGCGTGCCAAGCAGCAGCACCACCGCTTCCTCATCGGGCGTAACGGTGCAAACATCCGCAAGATCCGCGACGCCACGGGAGCGCGGATCATCTTCCCCACTGACAAGGATGAGGACAGGGAGCTCATCACTATCATTGGCAAGAAGGTACTGACACGCACACACAGACGACACAGCTCACAGTAAACAGTAGTGAGGCAACAGACTAAGTTGACACCACATGGCCAGTCAGGGGCGCCGGCGTCACCCAAGAATTTTTTTCCGCCAGCCAGTCTAGTAAACGCGCCAGGTTTCTCGCTAGCCGCTGGATGGTAAAAAATCTCACCCATCAGCTGATTCTCTTTTCAGGCTTTATTTCTTATTTTTGCTACTGAAACAATAGTTTTGGTAGTGTTAAGATGCTTGTTCAAGGCATTACGTGAAGCTAAGTGCCACTAAATCAAGGTAGGTGTAACTACACGGGCAGGTGACGCGGTCACATCGCTAGAACCTGTAATATTTTTTACTGACAGACTGTTAGTGTATTATGATTTCTTACAATGAAGAAATTTTAGGGGTGCCATGGCCCCCTTGGCCCCCCTTGGGTGTGCCCCTGACCACGGTGCTCATCTGTGTCTGGCCCCCAGGACTCCATCGCCAAGGCCAAGGAGCAGCTGGAGGCCACCATCAAGGAGCTGGACCAGGTGGTGGAGGAGACCATGGTGGTGGAGCCGCGCCACCACAGGCACTTTGTGGCGCGCCGCGGGGAGGTTCTGCGGCAGATCGGCGACCAGTACGGCGGCGTGACCGTCTCCTTCCCCCGCTCCGGCGTGCAGAGTGATAAGGTGAGGATTGTGTAGCATTGCATTTATTTGTGTTTTTAGGTATTGCGTGTTATGTTATATGCACATTTTAACATAAGCCCGGGTCCCACTCTGAGGTTACGGGGCCTCATCAACCCGCATTATGTTAACAAGGGTTGATGAGGTAAAAACACGACATGACGTGGTCTTGACTTTTGTGGTAACGCGGGTTAACGCGGCCTGACGAGACCTCGTTCATGACATGGCTTGATTTTTAAAAAATAAAAATAAATGTTTTCTCAACCCACGTCCGTTACCCTGGACAAGTGACGTGGCTGACGTGGTGATCAGGCTGACTTGAGTTGACGCGAAAAATTCCCACGTCAACCAGTGTCGGGAAATTTTCTCTAATATGAGTTAACCCATAACCTCATAGTGGGACCTGGGCTATACACACACACAAGCGAAGATTGGGATGAAATATGAAACCTGAATAACACACTGTAGTATAGCTTTCCCCATAGCAGTATAGATGCCTGGATTGGACTAGAAGAAGAGGTGATAGCAATAAGGAATGTGCAATGATTCAAAGGAACACTGGATGGATACACTTAGGTACGGAGACAGGACCACACGAGTATAGCTCAGGCCCTGCATGCTGCAACTAGGTAAATATTGACAAAGACTTGAGGCATATGTACTTATCTGCACTCACTTGTATTTAGTAACTGCAACTCTCATACACACATCAGCACAGAGACTCACTCATACATTCATACCAAAGAAACATGAACATTATAGACAACAATGAAGCAGTCAAGAAATGTAGGGACTAGGGAGTGCTTACATATTTGCATACATTTATTTATACTAACATTCACTCAGTCAATAGTTCACAGGCACACAGGTGGACTGAAAACACAGGTACAGTACACTTAAAACACACCCTGCCCTCCTACAAGTCAATGATACACAGGCACTTAGGTTAACAGTAAATAACACAGGTACAGTACATCTAAAACACTCCATCCCTTCTACAAGTCAATGATACACAGGTACTTCGGTTAACTGAAAATAACACAGGTACAGTACATCTAAAACACACCCTGCCCTCCTACAAGTCAATGATACACAGGTACTTCGGTTAACTGAAAATAACACAGGTACAGTACATCTAAAACACACCCTGCCCTCCTACAAGTCAATGATACACAGGTACTTCGGTTAACTGAAAATAACACAGGTACAGTACACCTCAAACACTCCATCCCTTCCACAGGTAACACTGAAGGGAGCCAAGGAGTGCGTGGAGGGAGCCCGTATCCGCATCCAGGAGATCGTGGTGGACCTTGAGGAGATGGTTGAGATGGAGGTGGTGATCCCGCAGCGCTACCACCGCACCGTGATGGGGGCGCGGGGCAGCAAGGTGCAGGCCATCACCACAGGGCATGAGGTGCAGATCAAGTTCCCCGAGAAGGACATGGGAACGCACCTCACCAACGGGGAGGAGGAGGGTGTGCAGCAGCAGGTGTGTGAAGTGCTGTGGTGTTTATTCTAACTTATGGAGAATAGAAGAGGCAGGTAAGGAAGTGAAGGTGAGATGGAGGAGAGTGTTGGCAGGTGGGAGCAGACAGAGGATGTGGGATGCTGGGGGGAGATAGGAAACCAGGGCGGACAGAGGAAGTCGTAAACCTCATGTTATGTAAGAGAATACAAACAGACGCCTCTTTTGTATATAATCACAAACTCCTTCACGCCCAGATCTTTCCTTTGCTATATGAAATTGTCTGTTAGCATAAAATCACGAAAAGTAACTGAATCTACCAATTTAGTTAGTGGACAAGGATACTAAACCGGTCATATCTAAAAAAAATTGGTTATAATTACTTAAAATCGTCTAATGGTAGCGAAATTACAATGGAAATTACGCTCTGGGTCTCAAGGGGTTAAATGGATAGTGTGAGAGGAAGACCCTTGTTGAATGGGAAGATAAAATGCTGGAGGATATGAGTGAGAGAGAGGACAGGACTGCAGGATGTGAGAATGAGGTGCAGGGACACTTGGACAGGGACAAAATGGATGAGAAAACTCAATTAACAGTGTACAGCCAGAAATATGTCCACTAATTCTATCTTTTCAGCCAACTATCCTGATCTTCATTATGGCAATACAGGAGGCTATAATTATTGTAATGTAATAGTAATGCATGATGTACTTTTACTATTACTATTACTACCATTGATGATAACAAGTAACTGAACATCCACAGCAGGTGAACGGCGAGGTAGAGGGCGAGACGAGGCCTCAGGACATCGTACGCATCATGGGCAAGAAGGAGCGATGCGAGGCGGCGCGCGACGCCCTGCTGGAGCTGGTGCCCGTCACGCTGGAGGAGGAGGTGTCCTACCGACATCACCGCTTCATCATCGGACAGAAGGGCGAGAACGTGCGCCAGATGATGACGGAACACGACGTCAACATCCAGGTGCCGCCGCTGCAGGACCACAGCGACGTCATCCGCATCACCGGCCCGCCTGCCAACACCCAGCGCGCGGCTCAGGCACTGCGGGAGAGGGTCGTGCAGCTGGAGGAGGAGGAAGCCGACCGCCAGGCACGCTCCTACAAGCTCACCATGGAGGTAGACCCGCAGTACCACCCTAAGATCATCGGGAAACGCGGCGCGGTCATTACCAAGATCAGGGAGAAGCACGACGTTAATATTCAGTTCCCCCCACGTGGCTCGGAGGAGGAGAGCGTCATTACAATCTCCGGGTACGAACGCAACGTGGAGGAGGCCAAGGCTGCCATCCTAGCCATCACCGGGGAGCTGGACAAGATGGTGAAAGACATGGTGGAGATCGACCGCCGCATCCACTCCAGGCTGATCGGGGCGCGGGGCCGCGCCATCCGCAAGGTTATGGAGGAGTACAAGGTGGGTGGCGGGGAGTATGTTACGAGGTGGATGGTGGTGGGGGTGTTGTTATAAAATGGTGGTGTGTTGTCAGGGATTACCAAGCTGATGGTGACTTATTTTCTTTCACCCTATTTTTCACCTTTCCACACACGCACCTTGATGCAAAGTGATTAATGCAAGAAGTATTCAGGACTTCAAAGGCAAGCTGGATAATAGTAGATTTGGAGACGGGACAGTACGAGCATAGCTCTTTTCCTGTATGTTACAACTAGGTAAATACACACACATGAGTGAGATGGAAAAGGGAGATGCCTGAACAACAAAGAAGTACAGCTTCCCTCATAGAAATGTAGAAGTTTGGAATGGACTAAATGAGGAGGTGATATCTGCACATAATGTGCACCAATTGAAAAAAAGTCTGGATAAATGTAGATACGCAGACAGGACCACACGAGTGTAGCTCAGGCCCTGTAAAACACAACTAGGTAAATACACACAAACACACTAATCTAATACTACTAGTCTACCTCCACTTCCTACCTAACTCCACATCCCTCCACACACTCCCACAGGTGGAGATTAAGTTCCCGCGCGACAACGCCGAAGACGATCCAAACACCGTGACCATCATGGGTGCACCGGAGAACGTGGAGGAGTGTCGCGACCACCTGCTCAACCTGGCGGAGGAGTACGTGCAGGACATCAGCGAGCGCGAGGATATGACCATGTACATTTCTCAGAACTCATCGGGTGGTGGTGGTGGACGTGAAGGTGGTGGGCGTGAAGGTGGTGGGCCTGAAGGTGGTTGGCGTGATGGTGGTGGGCGTGATGGTGGTGGGCGTGATGGTGGTGGGCGTGGTGGTGGTGGGCGTGGTGGTGGTGGTATGCCGCAGTCCGAGCGTGGTGGGGGACGTGACGGCTCAGGGGATTCAGGACCCGGACCAGGGCCAGGGCCACAGAAGGGAGGACTCAAGAAGGAGGTGAGTGAATGTTTTGTTTGTTGTAATAATGATTTTGTTTTTACCCGAAGGCATACGGTAGGAAAAAAAAGGTAAATTTCCAGTTTGATGCCGAATTCACTTTGGTGGATGATGGATGAAACTATGTTTTTTCTGGTGAGTTTTGATGTGTTTTGAATTAACCTGCTAACCGTTTCTGTCGCAAATCATTTTATTTAAAAAAAAAAAAAAAAAATTCTAAGGGATTTGCGACAAAAATTATTGAAAAACAAATTGAACCTAACCGATCCTATACCTGACCTAACCTTTACCTAACCTAACTGATCCTATACCTAACCTAACCTTTACCTAACTAACAAAAAAAAAATTGCGGCAGAAACGGTTAGCAGATTAATTCAAAACACGTCAAAACTCACCAGAAAAAAATAGCTTCGTCCACCAAAATGAATTCAGTGTCAAACTGGAATAATAGCAAGAAAAAAACCATAACTTACATACATTAGTAAATAAATCAAAGTTCTTGACTTGAATCAGTTTTTGTCTGGCTTGTTGGCATGGAAGAAAATAGATGATTATGAATATATTGCCATGTTTGAAAGGGGAATTTTTTTTTTTTTTTTATTTCCTTGATTTCTCGGAATGTAAGGTTTATGTTGTTTTTTATACACATTTTTTTTTGTATAGCTATTTATGAATGTTTATTTTCTTGTCTCTGTGTGTGTGTGTGTGTGTGTGTGTGTGTGTGTGTGTTGTGTGTGTGAACTTTAAAATTACGGTTTCATCTAGTATTCCCTAGTACTAATCAGTTGTTCCTCAAGTAGTTGTTATCGTTGTAGTTATCTTATCATACTCTAACCCTGGGGAGCTGTCACGTAAGGTAGCCTAGTTGTTACTTCAGTGTTAAGTGTTTGTCATTGTCTTATATGTTCAACTCAAATCTGTGTCACTTCCTTTCTTCTCATACTTACTGTCAATCGTGCGGTCAGTTTACCTCGAGATACAGCCAATCAGCCAAACAGTCACCTATGCAACCAGTCAGTCAGTATGTTGCTCGGTCAGTCAGTTGTTCAGTCACCCAGGTGGCCAGTTATTCATTCAGTTAATCAGTGAGCGAGTCATGAGTCAGGTAGCTAGTCAGTCAGTCGGTTGATTGATCATTCAGTCCATAAGTCAATCAGTCGGTCAGTCAGTTGGTTTCCCCTGTGACTCATCCCTCGTTATTCTAGTCAGTCAGTTGGTGAGTCAGTGTCTCCCCTGCCTTGATAGTCAGTCAGTCAGTCAGTCGCTCACTCCCCCCCTTGTGCCCCCAGGGCTTCGTGGTGCAGGGGGCCCCGTGGACACAGGAGGCCCCCAACATGGACTCCTCTGAGGACTTCCCCTCCATGGGCGCCCCGGCCCCGGCCACCGCATCCGGACCCGCCATCTGGGGGCCCCGCCGCTAGGCCATAACCCGCCCCGCCCCGGCCCTCACACTCCAGATAACCTTCTTATGATAACAAAGAGATTAATAATTCTTTGAAGGAAACAATATCAGCAGCTCATGTTAAATCTATGCATTCATATATAGTATAATATAATTATATATCTATTTTCTGTTTATTTAAAGTCTCTGTTATTACTTCTCTCCGTGGAAGATAATTGAACTAACTCTTCCTCTCCTGAGTTACCGTTTATTTTTAATTGTTTGTTATAAATTAACCGTCCTATTTTTTTTATTGTTTGTTGAAGAATTGTTAAAATGTAGAGAATTGTTGAAAATTACTGATATTTTAGTTTAAAATATAATTTCCTTTATATATGCTATACACATAGACCTAAATAATTTGGTGGAATTTTAATGTGTTAAATTAAAAGAAAGTAGAATTAGCGACTTAACGTCCTTTTGTTTTCTATTCATAAGCAAGTAAGTGGTGTAGGGACGAGACGCTTAGTCCGCACACACACGACCTTTGAACACACACACACACACACACACACACACACACCACACACACACACACACACACACACAGGCAGATGAATATACTGTGCAATCAATATTTACATGCTCTCTTTCCTCTCTCAATCAACATTTACTCTCTCTCTCTCTCTCTCTCTCTCTCTCTCTCTCTCTCTCTCTCTCTCTCTCTCTCTCTCTCTCTCTCTCTCTCTCTCTCTCTCTCTCTCTCTCTCTCTCTCTCTCTTCTCTCTCTCTCTTCACACACACACACACACACACATACACACACTCTAGGCACAGTGATTGGGGGATCATTAATGTCTAGTTTTGTGACACAATCATTTGTAACTTTACTACCAGATAATTAATATGATTTTTTTTTATTCCCTTTCCGAGGCCATACATGATGCTGTGGGGTGTAGTCACTTGGGGTTAACAGTAGATCTATTAACTACATCCAGCCCTTAAGTTATCAATGTTAATAGGGGGACCACACGCACATACACACACATGGAAACGTTACATGAAAACAGAAGAAATAAACAGTCAGGGAACACATACTAATCATTTGTTTTGATTAGGAATGCCCTGATTGTCACGCTCGTAAAACACGTCCACCACACACACACACACACTCGCACACACACACATAAACCTTACACGAATACAGAAGAAATTAACATCGGGTTACATTCACTAATCATTTGTGTTGATTAGCAATGCCTTGACTAAACAAGAAATAACAGTCGGGTCACATTTGCTAATCATCCGTTTTGATTAGGTGTTTAAACTTGACTGTGATGCTCATAAACACGACCACCACACTCACCACACTCAACACCGCACCACCATACTCACCACCACACACCACACCCCCTCTCCTCACTGTCTTGCTGCACGATGACGACCTGGCTTCCTGAACCTGGCTAATGCTAATTGGAAACACTCACCGCCAGTCTTCCCAAACACAGGCCCGTTGGTGGAAGAAACTCTCTCTTTACCTCAGTGTCACCCAATCTCTCTTCCTCTCTCTCGTCGATTTGTTTCCTTCGTTCTTTGTCGTGTTGCCGGAGTCGCCGTTCCTTCCCGACGCATCGTAAAGCCTTGACGTGCGGTGCGTTCTCTGGTCCGGACTCGCGGCCGCAATGCAAACTTCGGAGTCACGTAAACGGAAGTTGTTTTTTTTACGCATTTCTCGTCGCTGACCATTCACCGATATCCCAGTGAGCCCTGTGCTGTGAAACCTGTCTGTCTCTCTTTTTCCCTCTCTCTCTCTCTTTTATTCTCTCTCTCTCTCTCTCTCTCTCTCTCTCTCTCTCTCTCTCTCTCCTTCTCTTCTCTCTCTCCTCTCTCTCTCTCTCTCTCTCTCTCTCTCTCTCTCTCTCTCTCTCTCTCCCTCCCCGTTTTCTTCCACCCAGGGGCCATCAGGGGCTACATAAATAATTTTGAAAAAAGAGAATGATAAAAAAAAAGAGAAAAATTTGAATATTTGTTGTGATTTTTGTTACTTTGATGAAAAGGTACCACAGTTGTTGCTATACTATATATTTTGTGTATCTCAAGACAGAAGTGAGGTTATTACTGCCTACTACATGGTATGGCTGTAGCACCCAGGTCACTTTGGCCGTGTAAGCTAGTGCTGCTGTTTGTGGTTTTCACTTAATAAACATATATTGGTAGAGTTTAATCTTCCTTCCTACCTATACTATACTTAGCCTATATGTTTGCTTCAAGGACTGAGTAAGGTTCCTGATGCTACTACCTCTTAACCCCTTGAGGCCCATAACGTAATTTCCATTGTAATTCGGGTATCTTAGACAATTTTAATGAATATAAGCAATGTTTTGATAGATATGACCTGCTTAGTATCCTTGTCCACTAACTAATTTGGTATATTAAGTTACTTTTCGTAATTTTATGGTTAACAACAGACGATATTATATAGCAAAGGAAAGAGCTGGGCGTGAAGGGGTTAATGTGGTGGTAAAGTAAACCTCTATTATCTTGTATGTCTAATTAGTATACTTATTTGTTGGTGGTAAAAAGAATCGGATGTAGTTTTAGAAGTATTTGTATATAGATATGAGTAGTGTATATATGTGTATGTATATATAGTTTTTGCTACTAACACCTTCTAGTTCATTCTAATTGTTTGTTCTTCTATGGGGAAAGCTGTGTGTGTGTGTGTTGGTGATTGCTTCCAGGAGTTTTAAAAAAGTGTTATTGAAAAACTTTCTGCTAAAGTTTTTAAAGTATATCTGTATTTCTGCTAGTTTTTTTAAGTATATAAGTTTTTGTCAAGTATTATGATGGGATAGGAGAGTTGCAGGATTGATAGGATGGGATGGAAGGGTTGATATGATGGAGTAGAAGGGTTGTATACTGGAGTGGCTAGGGTAGAAGGGGGGTAGAATTAACAGGAGAGGCCACATTACAGGAATGCGAAATACAACATAAATGAATGAAAAAAATTGATTATATAAGAAAAATAATATAAAAGAAAAGATTATAGTCAGTCCTTGAGTTTGAACACAGAACGCTTAGTAAAACGTGACCAACTTGTCATTTAACTTTGGTATCAGAATAACTACATATACATGACTTATAACCTTCAATAACCACTAAATCATAGAAAAAAAACCCTTAATATAGTCATTTAGTTATAAAGTTCAAGTAAAATTCTAACTAGTAACTATAATACACTTTTTATCAGTAGGTAAATTTGGTCAGCTAAGATTCTTGTACATGACTTATAACCTCCTTCAACCAACCATAATAATAATCACAGAAAAAAAGAAACCGTAATATACAGTCATTTAAAGTTAAAAATCCCATGTAAAATTCTAACTAGTAACTTTAACACACTTTTTAACATACTGTAAGGTAAATTTGGTCAGCTATAGGGCTATCAGAAATAAGCCTACTGTAAGGTAAATTTGGTCAGCTATAGGGCTATCAGAAATAAGCCTACTGTAAGGTAAATTTGGTCAGCTATAGGGCTATCAGATATAAGCCTAACGGAAAATGAAGTATACAATAGACAGAGATAAGGAAATGACAACACAGACAGAATGAAGTGAGAACAATAGGGTAAGAAGTAAATAGCAGACAGGAGAAAGGGACAACATTATTTACAGATTTTTTAAAGATCTATAAATAACCTAAAATAACCAAAAATAAACCTCAAACATCCTAAAATAACCTAAAACATAATAAAATAAACCTAAAATAACCAAAAATAAACTTAAAATAACCCAAAATAAACCTCAAATATCCTAAAACATAATAAAATAAACCTAAAATAACCAAAAATAAACTAAAATAACCAAAAATAAACCTAAAATAAACCTCAAATATCCTAAAACATAATAAAATTAACCTTAAATAACCAAAAATAAACCTCAAATATCCTAAAATAACCTAAAACAATAAAATAAACTAAAATAACCTAAAATAATTAAAACAAAATAAAATAAAAGTAATAGTTAATATTCTTACTTAACCTGGAAACTCTGATAAGCCAGGCAGCGTGAAGACAAGAGAGAGAGAGGGGGAGGTAGTGTGATTGTGGCAGTGGTGGTGGTGACAGTAGTAGTGGCAGTACGTGGTGGTGGTGACAGTAGTAGTGGTGGCAGTGGTGGTGGTGACATTAGTAGTAGTGGTGACAGTGGTGGTGGTGGTGATAGCAGGATGTCCGGAGAAGGCTTTTATTTCTTAGCCTCGTGTCTCCTGGCATATGTTGTCTATGTCTTAGTAGCGAGAGGTAAGAGAGAGAGATAGAGTGAAAGTGTGTGTAAGCAGGTTATGTTTATGTATTGGTATTGCATCATTTGTTTTGTTCAGAGAGAGAGAGAGAGAGAGCTCCTATTGAAATAAGTGTATCTTTTGCATTCTTACCTCCTCCCTTCTTTTATGTATAGATATTGTATTACACTTACATCACCAATGTACGATACAATACACGATGTATTACAATACATCACTTGTATTTGTCAGAGAGAGAGAGAAGAGAGAGAGAGAGAGGTGGTTCCTATTGAAATAAGTGTATCTTGAATTTTTACCTGCGAGAGAGAGAGAGAGAGGTTCCTATTGAAATCAGTGTATCTCTTGCATTCTTACCTCAGAGAGAGAGAGAGGAGAGAGAGAGAGAGAGAGAGAGAGAGAGGTTCCTATTGAAATCAGTGTATCTCTTGCATTCTTACCTCAGAGAGAGAGAGAGAGAGAGAGAGAGAGAGAGAGTTCCTATTGAAATAAGTGTATCTCTGGCATTCTTACCTCAGAGAGAGAGAGAGAGAGAGAGAGGAGAGAGCATGAGAGAAGAGGAGGGTCTATTTTGAAAAAGTGTATCTGGAACATTTTACCTCAGAGAAGAGAGAGAGAGAGAGAGAGGAGAGAAGAGAGAGAGAGAGAGAGAGAAAAAAAAAAAGGTGGGTATTTCCTAGTGAAATAAGTATATCTTGAATTTTTACCTGAGAGAGAGAGAGAGAGAGAGAGAGAGAGAGAGGAGAGAAGAGAGAGAGAGAGGAGAGAGAGAGATGAGAGAGAGAGAGAGGAGAGAAGAGAGAGGTGGTTCCTATTGAAATAAGTGTATCTTGAATTTTTACCTGGAGAGAGAGAGAGAGAGAGAGAGAGAGGGAGAGAGGAGAGAGAGAGAGAGAGAGAGAGAGAGAGAGAGAGAGAGGTGGTTCCTATTGAAATAAGTGTATCTTGCATTTTTACCTCAGAGAGAGAGAGAGAGAGAGAGAGAGAGAGAGAGAGAGAGGATGAAAGGAGAGAGAGAAGGAGAGAGAGAGAGAGAGAGAGAGAGAGAGGTGTCCTATTGAAATAAGTGTATCTTGCATTTTTACCTCAGAGAGAGAGAGAGAGAGAGAGAGAGAGAGAGAGGAGAGAGAGAGTGGTTCCTATTGAAATAAGTGTATCTTGCATTTTTACCTCAGAGAGAGAGAGAGAGAGAGAGAGAGAGAGAGAGAGGTGTTCCTATTGAAATAAGTGTATCTCTGGCATTCTTACCTCAGAGGGAGAGAGAGAGAGGAGAGAGAGAGAGAGAGAGGAGAGAGAGAGAGAGAAGAAGAGAGAGAGGAGAGAAAGAGGTTCCTATTGAAATCAGTGTATCTCTTGCATTCTTACCTCGAGGGGGAGAGAGGAGAGAGAGAGAGAGAGAGAGAGAGAGAGAGAGAGAGGTTCCTATTGAAATCAGTGTATCTCTGGCATTCTTACCTCAGAAGAGAGAGAGAGAAGAGAGGAGAGAGAAGAGAGAGAAGAGAGAGAGAGAGGGAAGAGAGAGAGAGAAGCTACGAGAGGAGAGAGAGAGAGAGGTGTATGAAGCAGGAGAGAGACCCAGAGAGAGAGAGAGAGAGAGAGAGAGAGAGAGGAGAGACTAGATGATTAGAGCAGAGAGAGAGGAGAACAGCATGGAAGAGAAGGAGAGAGAGGAGAGAGAGAGAGAGAGAGAGAGAGAGAGAGAGAGAGAGAGATAATCATTCATATAGGTTTTACATTCCAAACATCACATTGAGTTGAATTACGTAGAAATAAATTTAGACCTCCTCCTCTTCCTCCTCCTCCTTCTAACCTCTCTCTCTTTCATAAGAACATAAGAACATAAGAAAATAAGGAAGCTACAAGAGGCCGCGAGGCCTACACGTGGTAGTTCCTGTCACCTAACACTACCTACATCCACCTTTCATCCCCATCCATGAACCTATCCAGCTCCCCTTTAAAGCTCCCTAATGACTCCGCACTAACTACCTGTCTACTGAGACCATTCCACTCATTCACCACCCTATTTGTGAACCAGTTTTTCCCTATTTCCTTTCTAAATCTACGCTTTTCCAGCTTGAATCCGTTACTTCTTGTTCTACCCTGGTTAAAAGCCGTAAGAACTTTTCCTACCTCTCCTTTATTAAATCCCTTTATCCACTTAAAAACTTCTATCAGATCGCCCCTTACTCTGCGTCTCTCGAGTGAGTGTAATTTTAATAACTTCAATCTCCTCTCATAACTAAAGTTACGCATCCCTTGTATCATTTTGGTCATCCTTCTCTGCACTTTTTCTAACAACACTATATCCATCCTGTAATATGGAGACCAAAACTGAACTGCATAGTCTAGGTGAGGCCTGACTAGAGCCAGATAAAGCTTTAGAATAACTTCCGCACTTCTACTTTTAACACTTCTGGTAATGAATCCTAATACTCTATTAGCTCTATTTCTGGCCTCAATACATTGTTTCCTAGGTCGGAGGTCTGGGGGCTCACCCTCACATCCTAAGATCTTTTTCACCTTCTGATCTTTTCAGCGAACATTGCTTATGGTGTGATCTAATTACCAGGGTTTTTTCTACCAACATTCATAACGCTACATTTATCAATATTAAATTCCATCTTGGCCGATCTGACTGCCACGGTTAAGTTATTCTAAGTCCTCCCTGCAATATGTTTACGTCAGACTGTGATCCAATAATCCTACCTAACTTAGTATCATCAGCAAACTTGCTGATATCACTGCTAATCCCACTTTCCTTCCTTAGCTCCCTTTCTCCCTACCTATACTCCCTTAATTCTTTCTCCATCTCTTCCTTTCTTCCTTCCTCCCTTCCTCATCTCCTCTTCTATCTATCTCCCTTCACATCCCTTAATATTCTTTCCTTAGTTCCTTCTTTCTAGTTCTTCCTTTTTTTTCATTCATATACAATAATCTTTCACCCATTTAACCACCACCACCATCACCTTCTTTCTTCTTTCCTTCCTTCCTTTCGTTCTCCCTTCCTTCCTTCCTTCCTTATTTCCCCTTCTATCTATCCATCTTCACATCCCTTAATTCCTTCCTTCCTTCCTTATCTTCTCTTTTCCTATACTCCCTTCTTTCTTTATCTCTTTCTTTCTTTCACTCTCCCTTCCTTATCTCCCCTTCTATCTATCTCCCTTCACATTCCTTAATTCATTCCTTCTCTTCCTTTTTTTCCATTCATCTTGTTTTCCATTTCATTCTTCTTTTTTTCATTTAATTCATCTAGTTTTCCATTTCATTCATCTTGTTTTCCATTTCATTCATCAGTTTTTCCATTTCATTCATCAGTTTTTCCATTTCATTCATCTTGTTTTCCATTTCATTCATCAGTTTTTCCATTTCATTCATCTTGTTTTCCATTTCATTCATCTTTTTTTCAATTTCATTCATCTTTTTTTCAATTTCATTCATCTTTTTTCATTTAATTAATCAAATTTTTCCCCCCATTCAACCACCACCACCTTCACCGCCTTCTTCAGGAGGGCGTGGCGTGGTGTGGTACTGGCTGCGGCGCGGGCGTGTGGCGGCCAAGGTGTGGGCGGCGCAGGTGGGCAGGCGCGTGACGGGGCGTGAGACGAGGGCGGAGCATGCGGGCGTCCTTGGAGCGACGGCGTGGGAGAGAGAGGCGGAACAGCGCAAGCCCTTCGTGACGGACCGCGTGAGTGGGCGTGTGGGGGGTCGGGGGGGGTTGAGTGTGTGTGGTTTGGGGGGGGGGAGTGGGGTATGTGGGAGTGAGTGTGTGGGTGTGTGGGGGTGGAGGGTGTGTGGGGTGGGTGGGAGTCGAGTGTGTTGTGGGGGGGAGGTTTGTGGTGCCAGTGTGGGGTGTGTGAGTGTGAGTGTGTGGGGTGTGTGAGTGGGAGGGGTGTGGGGGGGGGAGTGTGTATGTGTGTGTGAGGGTGTGTGGGTGTGTGGGTGTGTGGGTGTGTGGGGTAATAGTAATAGTAATAGTAATGTGTAGTGTAGTATTAGTAATAGTAGTGGAAGTGTGTGTGTGGCAGAGGTGGGCACTTCCGCAAACACTTCTGCAAACCGCAACTTCCGCAAATTGCGGAAGTCCGAATTCGTTTGCGGATGTGCGGAGTTTTAAAGGTTTGCGGTTTGGCGTTTGCGGAAGCCACTTCCGCAAACGCAAATATGTCCGCAAAACTCCAATTTTGAACACGATTCCTGCGCGGCTCCCGCCCGCACCGTCTACTTACTTACTTACTTACTTTTTAGTTACTTACTTATTGTACTATAAAAACGACAAAACTTTAAGGCCTAAGTTTACATCCTCAGCACCCCCCGCCTTCACCTCTATCGACCTTGGCAAACTCCTGATAAACACTTGGACTTCTTGTACTGCTAGTGGGCTGTTGTGAAAGCCTCATATTTTCAAACCAAGCAAATGGAATTATACATATGGGAAAATAAATACGAAAATTAAAGTAAAATAACAGTCGAAACTTATTCAAGAACACCATTATTATGTATGTATTTTATTAAGAAATTAAAATCAAAAAACATAAATTTCAAATCTAATTGACGGTAACAAAAAATTGGCAAATAGAAAAATTCAAAATTTACCGAGAAACAAGAAAAACTGGTTCGTGCACTGAAGCAAAAAATATGCCTTGCAAACTTTGGGCAAATGGTGATGCGGCCTTATTGCTCGATGCCCCGGGCGACGACGAGTAATAACGAAGATAAATGAAGCACAGTAAATATTTCTTATACTCAATGAGACAAACAAGCAACTACCTACTTGACTTTTAGTGTGTGTGTGTGTGTGTTGTGTGTGTGTGTGTGTGTGGGGGTGTGTTGGTTGTGGTGTTTGTTTTCCGCACGATTCCTTTTCTGCTACTTGCGAAAAAGAATACATATGATATATTATTATTATATTATTTTTATTATTATTATTCTATTACTTATATAATAATGATAATAATTATTATGATCATTACTATGAAGATTATTATTTGATATTATTTACTGGGTAAGGCTGCGACCTCACACACCCACACATCCATCCCTTGCTCAAGGAGGACAGTCATTGCCCGCTCGACAGGGAAAAACTTTAGAAACTTTGGAAATGTATGGGTGGCGGGGTTTCAAGGGAAGGGAGAGGAGGGGTGTTGGATGGGGGTTGAGCCAGTGGGGGTTCGGGGGGGGGCGCCTGTAAGATGCCTGGGTTGTTGTCTCGAGTCAAGGAGGAGGCGAGGCGGGGCGCCCCCCCGCTCAGGAACATTGAAAAAGATACGTCATTTTTGGGAAACCCTTAGATCTTCTGTCTGCTGGCCGCGTGTGTCTGTATGAAGATACCCCCCGGGTGTCTTCTGATTGGTCCTTGTCTTATATTTGAGCTCTCCTATTGGTCCATACTGGCGGTGGGGAGGGGGAGGGGGAGGGAAGGGTTCAACTCCAGCCTGGTGCCAGGCACATACGCACACAGGCTCCAGGCTGTCCTGCCGAGCGCAGGCGGGTGCCAAGGTTCCAATCACAGGTTGGAGTTAGCACGAGTCTCCCATATTTGGTCATGTTGAGAAAAGAAAATTTTCAATTCCGCGCCAGTACCTCAATCACTGTGCCTCTACTCTGCAAGAATCGAGCGACCATGCAGACCTCAAGGAAATATTCCTGCAGGGTGCAGACTGGCTACCTCCTCAGGTGGCCGACGAGCGTCCACCTTCACGCCGAGGCAGCAGGCGGCTGCTTCGGCTGTTGCAGGAGGACCTTCGTGCCGGTGGCGTGCATCACCGTGCCGCCCGACACGTGGCAGATGCTCCCCGGGCACACGTGGGAAAACGAGAAGTGGCAAAACCCGGAGGCAGAGTTCCGCGCCGACTTCGGGAAGCTGGCCGCCATGGACGGCACGGGACGTCGCCTGAAGGTGAAGGTGAAGCGCGGGCACAAGACCATTGCCAAGGGCACCTTCGCAAACATCTTTCGACAAACGTTGAAGATTGCGACTTTGCGTTTTTAGAACATCTCATCGGAGATGGTTCTCATGGATGGCTTATCGCTGTCCTTGGTGAGACAAGGACCACCAACAGTGGTTAGCGAAGCATCCGCAGGGGAGGAACGCGTGATTCAACCCTCCAGGCAACAGTCTGGCGGTGTTGACCCTTCTCCCCCACAGAGGGATGGGAACAAAATGGATGTACTTCCACCCCCGTCGGTGTATTATGAAGAAGAAAACAGCGACGAGGAGAATGTCCAGGATGACGGATTCTGTGACATTCCTCTTGACGACACAAGTGACGACGACGGCAACGGCCCCTC
>JACEEZ010001101.1:0-15000 GCA_016584305.1 Chionoecetes opilio | reverse complement strand
TCTCTCTCTCTCTCTCTCTCTCTCTCTCTCTCTCTCTCTCTCTCTCTCTCTCTCTCTCTTTCTCAGGGTCGTGGAGGTGTGCAAGGGGCTTGAAGTTTGCCCGGAAGTGACAGAGGAAATTTTTACCTGTCTAGCAGAAGTAACGGATCCGGAAACAACCAGGTATGTCTGTCTGTATGTATGTATGTGTATGTATGTATAAATGCGTGTGTGTGTGTGTGTGTGCGCTTTTTTATTTTTTACCAACTACAAGTGATTTTGAATATGTGTTGATTTAATGTAATTTGGACAAACCCACGTTAATACTTATTTTTCTGTATTTCATAGGTACTTTCTGTTATTTTTTCTCTTAATAAACTACTACTACTACTTCTGTGTGTGTGTGTGTGTGTGTGTGTGTGTGTGTGTGTGTGTGTGTGTGTGTGTGTGTGTGTGTGTGTCAGGCTGGCGGTGCGGTCGTCAGGCTGTGTGGAGGACGGGGAGGAAGCGTCAGCGGCGGGGCAGAACGAGACGGTGCTGGGGGTGGTGGGGCGGCGCGACCTGCTACAGGCCCTGCTCACCTGCTGGGCCTCGCTCTTCACCTACCACAGCGTGGAGTACCGCAGGTGAGGGCCAGGAGGAGGCGACATGGAAACAACAGATACCAGGAGACATAATCATAATAATAGTACTAATAGTAATGGTAAATATTATAATGATAACAATAACAATAATAATGATGGTGATAATGATAATGACGATACTAATTATGATAATAATAGCAATAATGATAGTAAAAATAGAACAAAATAAGATTGCATAGAAGTCAAGGGAGTTAGTTGAACGTGGCAAGGCGTCACCGCAGAGTTTTTCATCTATACTTGTTTTTCTGTCCCGACTTTCCTCGTTTACCTTCGCCTCACGCGCGAACTTCCTGTTAAAAAGAAGGCTGAGCGTCAAGATAAATACATGAATAAGTAACAAGGGTGCGTGTGTGTGTATGTGTTGCAGGCAGCACGGGCAGCCTGTGGAGTGCGGCATGGGCGTGGTGGTGCAGCGGGTGGTGGCGGCAGAGGCGGCGGGCGTTATCTTCACCGTGGACCCTGCCAGCGGGGATCCCTCCGCCATCACCATCACAGCAAACTATGGACTGGGCGAGGTAATACTGCTTTGACCTTACTATTTGACCTTGTTTGGACTTTGTGACCTTATTTAATTTGTTCATGACCTTATTTGACTTTGTTCTTTATCAGAATCACTGCCAACCATAGATTGAGAGGTAATACTGCCTTGTCCTTATTCTTTGACCTTACTGCCCTTACTTAACTTGTTCATGACCTTATTTGACCCCTTCCTCTATCCTCATCTCTGTCAATTACGGCTTAGGATAGATGACCCTACCTTGACTTTATTTGACCTTTGTGACCTTATTCATTCTGTTTATGACCTTATTTGACTCCTTCCTCTCTGTCATCATCGGTTGACCCGCCTACACCCTTCTTAATTTTTTTGGTCCTTTTTTGACATTTATCATCGTCATTGCTATCGCTAATGTGCCTTAAGGCCGGTTCCCACTAGCCCGCTTGTACGGCCGCCGTTGCCGTACACCGCCCAACAATGACGTCACCATCATCACCGCTTGAGTGGTATTTGTGGTAACTGGGCACAGTTTGCACCTCCGCTCGAGCGGACACCGCCGAGCGGGAGAGATGACTTTATTTTAACTTTGTACGGCAGCCGTACAGCGGTACGGCGATGCGGTCGACTTTTTTGTGACGTCATTGTTGTTCATTGTTGTTGTACGGCGGCCGTACAAGCGGGCTAGTGGGAACCGGCCTTTAGTCTTTCTGAACTTTCTTTGACTGTTTTCCTGACCTTTCTCTATCTAGTTTGACCTTTTATCTTGTCATTCCTAACCTTTAACAACCTCTTTCACCCGACCTTATCTAACTTATGTATCCTCTCCATGTAACTTAATTATACTCTCCTCTGATTTCCTCTTCACCCCCCATCCCCTTTCCTGATATCACTTTATCTAGTTTGACCTTTTATCCAGTCATTCCTAACCTTTAGCAACCTTATTTTTTACAATATCTTTTACCCGACCTTATCTTTTTTTTTTTTTTTTTTTTTTTACATCACAGAGGACGCCTTTTTTCTTTTTTTTTACATCACAAAGGACTGGCCTTTTTTTTTTTTTTTTTTTTTTTTTTTTACATCACTGGACGCCTTTTTTTTTTTTACATCACAAAGGACTGGCCTTTTTTTTTTTTTTTTTTTTTTACATCACAGAGGACGCCTTTTTTTTTTTTTTTTACATCACAAAGGACTGGCCAATCCTATCTAATTCCTGACCTCTTAATATCCTCCCTCCTCACCTCCCTCATTCTCTTCATCTTCCCGCCCCTAGAGTGTGGTGTCGGCAGGGGCAGAACCAGACACTGTAGTCGTCAAGAGGAACTGGCGGGACTCCCTTACAGTGCAAAAACGCAGTGTGGGAGCCAAGGCTACTAAATGTGTACTGAAAGGTAGGTCTTCTCCTTAATATCTATAGTCAGCGTCTTCCACAGTTTGCCTCATTTTTCAACTATAATGTTCCATGCAGATTTTTTATTTTATTTTGCTATTATATGAGGTTGTTTTAAAAATTATATTCACGTAATTGTCTAGTTGCGTGTTTTAACTCTCTCTCTCTCTCTCTCTCTCTCTCTCTCTCTCTTCTCTCTCTCTCTCTCTCTCTCTCTAACACTCGGTAATGTCATCTGTTCTCCCCCCGCAGAAGGAGGCGGCACGGAGGAGGTGGTGGTGGCGCAGGAGGAGCGTGCCCGTGTGTGCCTTAGTGACGAGGCGGCCCTCAGACTGGCGCGCGTTGCCCTCTACCTGCACCACGCCTTTGCCGGGCCCAGGGACATCGAGTTCGCCCTACTGAAGGTATGCATTTACTTAGTTGTATTTACCTAATTGTGTTTTACAGGGCCTGAGCTACACTCGTATGGTCCCGTCGCCGTATCTACATTTATCCAGTCTTTCCTTCAACTGCGATAGTGATATGTTATTTTTGGAAGGGAATGAAAGTTACTACTATTACTGCTTCTACTAATACCATACTACTACTTGTTATAAGCATTACTACACCTTTTTTACAGCAATGGGAATTAAGGTTACTACTATTACTGCTTCTACTGCTACCATACTACTATTTTTGTGCTACTTTTCGATTACTACTTCCCATTTCATCTACCTGAAGGTATGGGATGCAGTGCCGGATTTGGGATGTGGGGGCATGGGTTCCGTTTTGAGCCCATCGCAAGCATATAATTAGCATAGTGCTGAATTAACCCCTTGAGGCCCAGAACGTCATTTCCATTGTAATTTGAGTACCATTAGACGATTTTTAGTGAATATAAGCAATGTTTTATAGATATGACCTATTTAGTATCCTTGTCGACTAACTAATTTGGTATATTAAGGTATTTTTCGTAATTTTATGGCTAACAACAGACGATTTTTTTTTTATAGCCAAGGAAAGATCTGGGCGTGAAGGGGTTAAAGTATATTCTTAACACTCGCACTGTCGCAACGCTATGTTCGCTCTCATGATACAACTCGCTTCCCATGATAGGCTACTCATAAATTGATGTCATTACCATCTCCAAATCCGAAATAAAATCATGCTTATCCATTACCACACGGATTTTCCATTGCTAAATCAGCCCTGGTATGGTGATGAAAAATATCATGTGTCGAATCAAACCACCTAAGTCTTTAAGGGAGGGAATGAAGGTTGCTACTATTGCTGCTTCTACTACTACCATATTACTACTTGTTATCGGTATTACTACATCTTTTTTACAGCAAAGGGAATGAAAGTTACTACTATTACTGCTTTTACTACTACCTCTACTATTGTTGCTATCAGTTGTATCATGAGAGCGAACATAGCGTTGCAACAGTGCGAGTGTTAAGAATATACTTTAACCCCTTCACGCCCAGATCTTTCCTTGGCTATATAAAAAAAATCGTCTGTTGTTAGCCATAAAATTACGAAAAATACCTTAATATACCAAATTAGTTAGTCGACAAGGATACTAAATAGGTCATATCTATAAAACATTGCTTATATTCACTAAAAATCGTCTAATGGTACCCAAATTACGATGGAAATTACGTTCTGGGCCTCAAGGGGTTAATTCAGCACTATGCTAATTATATGCTTGCGATGGGCTCAAAACGGACCCCATGCCCCCACATCCCAAATCCGGCACTGCATCACATACCTTCAGGTAGATGGAATGGGAAGTAGTAATCGAAAAGTAGCACAAAAATAGTAGTATGGTAGCAGTAGAAGCAGTAATAGTAGTAACCTTAACTATCCTATTACCACATATTGTTACAGCATTGAGCAAACGTAACATTGCAATACATGCGAATCTGTACTTCAACCCTTTTATCATTATCAGATGTATATTTTTATAAGTCTACAGAAGCTCTACAGATAAGCTGATAAGGGTAAATACTGGATAGACTTTAATGTGTCTGCCGTATGAGACTAAAAAACATGATAAGACAGAGACACAGTGTATCTATAATCAGAAAGATGAGGAAACGCGATTGATAGGCTGATGCACGATATAGTTACTCATTAAGATTGGTGTTGTTTCTGAGAGAGAGATAATTTTTTTTTAAATTATTGTTATTTTAGTTTCTTGATTTTTAAAGTTTTTGTACTTATAATTTATAGATATGGTATTAATTTTTCATTTTCTATTACGGTATCTTATATTTAGTCTT
This sequence comes from Chionoecetes opilio, assembly GCA_016584305.1. Classification (NCBI taxonomy): domain Eukaryota; kingdom Metazoa; phylum Arthropoda; class Malacostraca; order Decapoda; family Majidae; genus Chionoecetes; species Chionoecetes opilio. Next base: position 10,230 of record JACEEZ010001101.1, on the reverse strand, counting down.
ATTTCTGCACTTATATACATTTTTCTTCTTCTATTCTTTATGTATTTATAATTCTGCAAGTAAGAAATAGAGATTATAATTATTAATCATAGAATCCATCTTCATTCCTTTTACCATTATTTTGACCCCTTCTCACTCCTCTTCCTCTCCTCTAACCTTAGTACTCTCCAAGGATAATATAAAGGAGTATAAACGAGTATATTATCCTTGTCATTCGGTACTCTATTAGTTTTTACTCCTTCTATTCTTCTATTTTATTCTTTGCTTCCCCTTTTATTACCTATTTTCATTCCTCTTCTTCATCTCCTCTCACTCTATAACTCTCACCTTATAGTAGCTACCTTCTCTCCACCCTCTCCCCTGCAGCAGGAGTCCGTGGTGGTGGTGCTACAGGCGCGTCCCGTCACCTCGCTCAACGCCTGGACGGAGTACGAGATGACGCACGAGATGGACGCGGCAACACTCACGGACGAGGAACCAATCAGCAAGGGCAATACTGGGTGAGGGTGTGTGTGTGTATGTGGTGTGTGTGGTGTGTGTGTGTGTCATTCACCCATGGTCTTTGTCCACGCGAGCTGGCTCGCGATCGCCAGTTTCACCCTCTCAGTGCGAGCTTGGAGCTCATTATTACCAATCTTTGGGCAATGCTGGGACCTCACACACCACACCCCCCCATCCCCTTGCTCAAGGGGGACAGTAACCGCCCGAATTTGTCAAGTGAAAAATCCCCGGGAGCGCGAGGATTCGAACCGCCTACCCACAGAGTGAGAGACCAGAACGTTATCAACCTGACCATCGCGCGGTGATGTGTGTGTGTTTGGTGTGTGTGTGTGTGTGTGTGTGTGTCTTGATGTCTTCATTGATTTATGGATGTGAATCGTGGATAGGAGCAGACCTGAAACCCATGGTGAAGCTTTACAACTGGTGCTTGAAAAAACTACTAGGGGTTAGGAAATCTACGTGTAACGATGTTTGTTATGTGGAATCAGGTTACCCCACTTTACAAGACTTCTATAATAATATAAGTGAAAGTGTGTGTGTGTGTGTGTGTGTGTGTGTGTGTGTGTGTGTGTGTGTGTGTGTGTCCGCTCCAGGTGCCGCCCCCTGTGGCGGAATCCCCTCATATGGCACATTTTTGGAACCGGCTCGAGCAGGGGAAGGTTTTAAGCCCATTTATGAGATGATCCGATCACTTTTTTTTTCTTTTTTTTTTTTAGCAGCCTATTAGCGAGAATTGTGAAAAAAAAAGTGGGTTGCGAGAATTGAGGAAACCTTGATGTAGGGTGATGGGTAATGGGTGAGTGAATGGGTGGGGTGATGGGTAATGGGTGTGGGGTGATGGGTGAGTGAATGGGTGGGGGGTGATGGGTGAGTGAATGGGTTGGGGGTGATGTGAATGGGTTGGCGTTAATACATACATTTCTACATCCATGATTTCAGGAAAGTTAGAAGGGGCTATCTGGAGAGTCTGTGTTTGGTGGGCCTTCGGCCCACCAAACACAGGTGGTGGGCCGAAGGCCCACCAATAGCCCTCCGCAGGAGCTAGCCAAAAAGTCCGCCCGGAGGGCGGCTTTGCGGCTAGTAGTGAAATATAGACAACATCAATTTTTCCGTACTGAGTGGCATGAGAGATCCCAGTATAATGATGACCCACTTGCTTTTGTAATAAATTTAGTTCAAAATTCAGGAACATGTACAAGTAGATTAGTTAGGACCTTTGTAAATGAGGATGTAATACCGTTAATTGAAGCAATGTTAAATGTAATTGACGGTATAAGACAAAGTGATTCATCTAGAAGATTAACTTACAAATGTATCAAACCGGAAATGGAAGTTCATGAGGTTTTTAAAGAAAGAAATGTAATAAATGAAATTCATAGGTTATCTTTCACACAGTTCCGTAGCAGTGGCCATTCACTAGCGTGTGAAACGGGTAGATGGAACAGGCGAGGCAGAGGCCGCCTGCCGCTTGAGGAAAGGCTATGTAGGTGTGGTGACATACAGACTGAGCAACACGTTATACAACAATGCCCCATGACACAAAGTATTAGAGATTTATACCAATTCACCACGATGAACGAGTTATTCTCCATTCAGTTTTCACCTGCAACTCTTTGTAAAGTTATTCATGAGGTTCTGAATACCTATAAGTAACTAGATAGCCAAGGCTGGAATTGTTAATATATTGAGCATATGCTGTGGACTACAGTTATAATTAGTTGATAGTTTAATGATTTTAAATTAGTATTTAGGAATTATGTTTAATGAGTATTATGTTTAAGTTAGTATTCAGGAATTATGTAATATCAATATTTATACCTGCATACTGTGGTCAATAAAACGATCTATCTATCTATCTATCTGTGTGTGTGTGTGTGTGTGTGTGTGTGTGTGTGTGTGTGTGTGTGTGTGTGTTTTTACCTATTTTTATATTGAGCAGTTAAGCTCGTGAATGTTCTATCTTTTTATCTCTTGAAGTTTCCATGTGTTTCTCCTTCCTCTTTTTCTATTGTTCGTTTTCCAATATTTTCCTCTTCCTTCTCTTGCCTCTTCCTCTTTCTTATTACCTTTTATTACCTATTTCTTATTCTAATTTCTCTATATTTTCTATCCTTTAATTTCTCCTTCCTTTCTATTATTCCTTTCTCTCTAATCCTTACCCTTGTCTTCTTCCATTCCAACCTTCATCCTTATAATGTTTTAGTCTACCTTTAAATTACTTCGTTTTCTCTAATCAGATTTACGTTTTCTAGGGAGGTGTTTCCAGGGAGTACTTCGCCACTCGCTCTCTCCGTGGTGGTGCAGACACTAGACCTCGCCTTCCAGCAGCTGTTATTGGGACACACTCTGGACACCCACTATACCTGCCTGTGTCCATCCTATTACAGCCACGTCTTCATTAATATGGTTGAGGTGAGGAGGAGGAGGAGGAGAATGGAGAGAGAGAGAGAGAGAGAGACGAGAGAGAGAAGAGGAGAGAGAGAGAGAGGAGAGAGAGAGAGAGAGAGAAGAGAGAGAGAGAGGGAAGAGGAGAGAGAGAGAGAGAGAGAGAGAGAGAGAGAGATATGAAGATGCTAAGTATATCCCCATTTCTCTTATTCTTCTGTTCTACTTGTTAAATCTATCACTACTACTAGTACTACTACTACTACTACTACTACTACTACTACTACTACTACTACTACTACTACTACTACTACTACTACTACTACTACTAGTACTACTACTAGTAGCTACTACTACTACTAGTACTACTACTACTAGTACTACTACTACTACTACTACTACTACTACTACTACTACTACTACTACTACTACTACTACTATACTACTACTACTACTACTACTACTACTAGTACTACTACTACTAGTACTACTACTACTAGTACTACTACTACTACTGCTACTACTACTACTACTACTACTACTACTACTACTACTACTACTACTACTACTACTACTACTACTACTACTACTACTATAAATATTCCTCATTTCTTATCATTTTCTTCATTTTCCATAATCATCTACTTTTAACATACTTCCTCCTGTTCTGGTTATTCCTTTTCGCGAGTTTTTCTACTCACATAGGTAGTACTCACCATAAAAGCCGGAGATGAGTAATGTCCAGTAACACACGTTTCAATCACTGTACATGCTGGAAAGTTAATCTGTGGTTTCGTGAGGATGTAGAGAGACGCCAGGGTAGTTGAGGTAGTATACTGTAATTATGTAAATCTACAATATATACACTTTGACGAAATGTACAGGAGTCCCTGTTACAATCTCCGTCTTACCCTGGCAAAGGCTATCGCCGCTCTCCTGTCTATAGTCGCCGGCGGTAAGCCGCCGCTCCCCTGTCATGCAGGTGACAACTACTCTGTTTATCTATCACACATATACATCTGCTCCATTACTAAACATATAGCAAGTAGCAAGTAATGTTTCTACCATAGAATACACTGATAATATAACTACTCTATATAAATATCTATTATGTTACCATCTATTTATAAGAGATGGAAATAAGCTAATTGACCTCTCTACAAACCTGCCGGCTTCTCAACTTGGTGACCCCGCAGTAATGCAACAGGTGCCGGCAATACAATGTACCACGTCCATGCCTATCACACCCATACCTAGGCCTTAACACTCCTTGTCCCATCCTCTCCTACGTACATTCCTTCTTCCCTTCCTTTATTTCCCATTCCATCATATTCTAACTAATTTCACTGTGTAGCTACCATTCCATATCATTCCTTTCGTTATCCATCTTATTTATATTATCTTATTCTAGTTCTTATTTCTATTTTCTTATTCTATTTCTTATTTCTATTATTATTACGTTTTCTATTTTCTTTTGCAGACAATGTATTGTAACCCGGAGGGCGAGGAGACGGGCACCCTGGCCTACCAAGCCCTGGACATGGCAGTGTTTGGCCACTATGTTATAACCGAGGAGCTACTCAACCACGCCAGGGAAAGATTTGGAGTCATGAAGGGTTTGAAAAAGGCACATTTCCTTCTACTATGCATCTATGTAAGTGTTTTAGTAGTAGTAGTAGTAGTAGTAGTAGTATAGTAGTAGTAGTAGAAATAGAAGAAGTAGTAGTAGTAGTAGTAGTAGTAGTAGTAGCAGTTGTAGTAGTAATAGTAGTAGTTGTTGTTGTTGTTGTAGTAGTAGTAATAGTAGTAGTATTAAAAGGGAGTATTTCTATTCAGTCTCTTCTTTATTCGATTTGACATTTATCTCCTAAAATGAACCTTATGTTGTTTTTTTTTTTTTTTTTACGTTGGATCCTATAGCGCTTGTAGGCTATTATTTTATTTTTCCTTTGAGGGCTTAGATGGTTGTCCCTGCTCATTAGTGTGTGTGTGTTAGTGTATGTGTGTTAGTGTGTGTGTGTTAGTGTGTGTGTGTTAGTGTGTGTGTGTGTTAGTGTATGTGTGTTAGTGTATGTGTGTTAGTGTGTGTGTGTTAGTGTATGTGTGTTAGTGTATGTGTGTTAGTGTGTGTGTGTTAGTGTGTGTGTGTTAGTGTATGTGTGTTAGTGTATGTGTGTTAGTGTATGTGTGTTAGTGTATGTGTGTTAGTGTATGTGTGTTAGTGTATGTGTGTTAGTGTGTGTGTGTTAGTGTATGTGTGTTAGTGTGTGTGTGTTAGTGTGTGTGTGTTAGTGTGTGTGTGGTTAGTGTGTGTGTGTAGTGTATGTGTGTTAGTGTATGTGTGTTAGTGTATGTGTGTTAGTGTATGTGTGTTAGTGTATGTGTGTTAGTGTATGTGTGTTAGTGTATGTGTGTTAGTGTGTGTGTGTTTTCTACTAAGTCCTTTTTAGACCATTTACAGTTGATATGTATTGAAAACCTGCTTAGTGAAGGAAAATAAACTGAAACATTGTTAAAGGAGCGATCGAGTAACTGTATTTTGCTTTATTCTTTCACACATTTTTCTCATAAACTTTTTCTTCTTCAACTTCTTTTCTTTTTCTCTTTCTCCCTCTTGTCGCATCGCTTTATTCGTTTCAATCTTAGTTGTATTGGTCTATTTCTTCCTTCTGCATAAGGTTCCAATCTTACTACTTCTTCCACTTCATCTGCAAGTCTTGTCTCTTCCTCCTCATCATTCAGTCTCATCAACACATTCTTTACCGTTTTTATTTCTTCTCATTACCCTAGACTAGAGAGAGAGAGAGAGGAGAGAGAGAGAGGAGAGGAGAGAGGGGAGAGAGAGAGGAGGGGAGAGAGGAGAGAGGGGAGAGAGAGAGAGAGAGAGAGAGGAGAGGAGAGAGGAAGAGAGACAAGATCCTTTCCTTCCTCGCACAATCTCTCTTCTCTCTCTCCCTCTTCTTTTTTTCCGCCTTGTTTTCTTCTCTCTCTCTCTCTCCCCCCATCTTCCCGTGACAAAGAAAGAAAGAAAGGAAAGAGGAGAAAGAGAAAAAGAGAGACAGTTAACAAATTCCTCTTTCTACGGCGGAGGAAGAGAGAGAGAGAGAGAGAGAGAGAGAGAGAGAGAGAGAGAGAGAGAGAGAGAGAGGGGAGAGGGAGGGGAAGAGAGAGAGGGGAGAGAAGAGAGAAAAGAAGAGAGAAAATACGCTTACCCGTTTTACCCCTTTTTTACCTTCTTTTTTTTGTTCTTCAGGACAGATAAGGGGGGAATTCAAAAAAAACACGTTCTATTCTACCTATTTTATAATTCAAATTTATTAATAATCTACTATTTTATTTATTCCTTTTTTTAAAATTTTTTTTTTCTGCGTTTTTTTCACCTATTTTAATTTTTTTCCTATTTATTATTCATAATCTACCTATTTATTATTCATTATATATTTTATTAATTACCTATTTTTATTTATTCTACCTTTTTTATTTCTTCTCATTACCCTTCTTCTCCTTTTACTTTTCTTCTGCAGGATCAGCTAAGGGGCAGCAGGATGATCAGTCGCTGCCAGCATAAGTACAAGGACTTCCAGGTGGGCCAAGGCAGAGCTGTGAGCGCCTCTGAATTGTACGTGGAAATTACGAGACGATTCCCTGATCTACTGGAGGTACGTGTGTGTGTGTGTGTGTGTGTGTGGTGTACGTGGGTGTGTGTACGTGTGTGTGTGTGTGTATGTGTGTGTTGTGTGTGTGTGAGTGTGTGTGTGTGTGTGTGTGTGTGTGTGTATGTGTGTTAGTGCAGTGTTTCTTAACCTTTTTACCACCACGCCCCCTTCAGTAGTTGGTCCTTGCCTCCATGCTCCCCCCCCCCCTTTCTTTACCCAAGATATTTCAAAATAATCCTGAATTGGAAAGAAAAACTGAAAAAATGCGTTTTTTTAGCAGTTATTATGCACAATTTTTCCCTACCACCTTGCATATACGGGCAGATTAGATACAGTTTAAAGGCCCCGCACCCAGAAGTATAGCTAAATAAAATTTTTTTAAAAATAACACTAAAAATAATAATAATTATAACAAAAAATACTGTTGCATAAAAGTATCGGGAGTAAAAATACAGAGTGAAAAGTGGCAAGGCGTCACCGCAGAGTTTTCAGCCACACACTTCTCTGTGGCGACGCTCACCCTCACGCGCGAGCTTCATGTTAAAGCGGGTTTCCCAGCAAAAACTGCAGTTCAAAATTTTTCTCTTTGGGCTCACCCCCCCCCTAGTAATTACCCCCCCCCTTTAAGGGGGCGCGCCCCCCAGGTTTAAGAACCGCTGTTTGCGGTTGTGTGTGTGTGTGGTGTGGTGGGGGGTTGTGGGGTGGGGTTTTAAGGCTTAGATAAAAAAGGAATATAGTTGATTACATGAAAGATTAATAAGAAAAAACATGAATTTCTAAGCTGAATTTTTTTTTTCATCGGTTATAATACCGTATGGTAATACCTTTTTCAATTTTTGAAAAACCATGAAATTTTGGTGAAATTTGATTACAGATAAAAAATTTTAAATGGAATTTGACCCACAACTCTCTCTCTCTCTCTCTCTCTCTTCCCTCTCTCTTTTCCCTTCTCCCCTTCTCTCTTCTCTCTCCCCCCCTCGGGTCACGGGGGCAACATCCCACCAGCAAAATACGTCCAGGTGGTCATAACTTATGATGCGGGAAACCAAGCAAAGGTGTGTGGGTGTGGGTGTGTGGTGTGTGTGTGTGTGTGTGTGTTGGGGGTGTGGTGTGTGTGTGTTGTGTGTGTGTGTGTGTGTTATGCTTTTTTTTGCCTATTTATTCTTTTATTCTCTCTCTCTGTCTCTTTCCACTCTCAAAAAACTATCTTTCTCTCACACAGAGCTCAGCAAGGAGAAATATCAGACATCCCCCTGTTCTGCCTCCGACGGGAAGGGAATCTGCAGAATACCCGCTGACTGAAGGTACCAAAAAGCTGGCCTCATCCTTTTTTCTTTGCAGATTTTGCTCAAAATATTAATCGCTTTATATTTATCAAATGACCCCGACCCCCCTACCGACCCTAAAGAAGCTCCTTTCCAAGTCTTTTTTCGGGCGGTGCTATTCGAACAGCAGAGGGGCCCCCGTGTCGGACATGGGGGAGGGTTTTTGGGTGATACTTTGGGCAGTTGTTCAGGGTGGACCCCCCAACTGGCGCTTCACCCCACTGAGTTACAGGAGTGGACCCACCCCTCCTTTGCAAAAACAGAGAGGCGTAGCAAATTTGAGGGGGGAAAAGGCACTGGGTTTGTAATATAGGCGGAGCCCTCAAAAGTGGGGGTGAGGCCATGATCCGCGGGTTGCATGCTGTCTGAGCCGTGGGGCAATCAGGTACCATTCCTCCGAGGAAAAGGGGGGTGGTCGTCCCTATTGGGAAAAGGGGGAAAGGGGCCCGTCAGGACGCAACAATTACCGCGGTTTTACAGCTCAGGTCCCAGGAAAGGTGCTTGCCCCATTTTTACTGACACGGATTCGCAGATCTGGTGAAAAATCAGAGACCTAGCAGTCTGGGTTCACGCCGGTAAGTCAACAAAAGGACCGTATCTAGCGTGTGTTGGTGGAAAAAGCCCGGGACGTGAGTTTCGACAGGGATGCTTGCGCCTATGTTGATCTCAAGAAGGCGTTTGACTCAGTGCATCGTGAGTCACTCTGGGGATCTTCTGCGACTTCGAGGGATTCCTGCAAGGACTATTGGTTTGATAACTGGTCTGTTTTCTGGGGACTGAGAGTGCTGTGAAGTGTGGGGCAGGTGTATCCAGCTTTTTTCCCCTGTGAATACAGGAGTGAGGCAAGGGTGCGCCCTTGCCCCATCACTTTTCACGCTGTATGGACTGGGTATTGGACAGGGTTTGTAGATCAAAGTGATTGTGGAGCATCCGTCGGCAACACCAAGATCACTGATTTTGTTTTTGCCGATGATGCAGTAATCTTTGCTGAGTCGTGGAGGTCCTGGTGATGGCTCTCGAGGCGCTGCACGAGGAGGCAAAGCCTTTGGGACTGAGGTCTCCTGGCTCAAGACCAAGGCCAGGTGTTTGGAAAACTTACTAGATGAAGCAGTACAGTCTGTTCATGCGTGTGGCGAGGACTTTGAGATCTTGGAAAGTTTTACATTACCTTGGTAGCGCAGTCCATAATGACGGGGGTCACGTCAAGAAGTCTTACGGGATTGGCATGGGCCACGTGTTATGGACTCGCTCAGCGGGAGTATTTGGCGTTGTCGGTCCCTGTGCGGGAAGGACAAAGATCCGGATCTTCAACCCGTCGCTTGTGATCCCTGTCTTACTCTAGGGTTTGTGGGGACAGGGACACTAAATAGTGATTGAAGAGACGAACCAAGCCTTGGTAATAAGTGTCTTCGCAATCTGGGGTATCGCGGGATGATTACGTGTCAAATCAGCGATTGCACCGTGGACTGAACCCAGGCCTATTACCTGCATAGTCGTCAGCGCCAACTTCGGGTATATGGGCATTGTGGCACGTACCTGAAAACGATCCTTCCCATTTGGGTTGTATCTGTAAGAGACAATCCGGGCGTGGAGGAGGCCAAGGGGGCGCCCACAGGCTCGTGGTGGGGCCCAAATTTATGTTCTTTTCGAGAGCTGCTTGGTATGGAAAGGAGCCCGCATGGGAACCCCGCGCGTGGGACCCCGGGAGTGGCGTCGTAGGGTGGGCGAGGCGACGCGCCCCCCGGCGTATGCCCCCAATGATGGATTTATTTATTATTATTTATGGCCTTACCCCTCTTCACACACTTATAACTCACTTCAGTATCAGCTTTCGTTCTGTATTTCAGTTTTTCTGTAGGTTTTGTATACTGGCCCCCCCCCATCTTTGAAATTTCCGCCCCTTTTCTGAATAAATTTTAACATGTAAAAACACTATAAAGCTCTCATTCACACCACTCACTATCACTAACCTCTCACCCCTCTCTACCCACTCACCACCCCTCCTTTTTCCACACTTTCTTAACCTACGCACTCATCCAATCTTCACTATACCACTCACTCGCACTCATCTATACCTCTTACACTCACCACCCACTCACTACCATCTCACCTCACTCCTCTCACCATCCACCTAGCTATCCAATCCCACTCACTCAAGCTCTGCCCACTTACTTGTCAGTCTTATAAAGAGAAGTAAGGAATAAAAAAGAGGTCAAAGCGTGTTGCATCCCTTGAAAAAATTTGGAAAAAGGGATTTTTTTTTTTTATTTCCTTGAAAATTAGTCTAAGTTTAAAATGACAAAGTCCACTATTCTACATTAACTAGGATAAAGATAAATTTTATAACCCCTTGCAATTTAAAA
>JACEEZ010001100.1:0-12500 GCA_016584305.1 Chionoecetes opilio | reverse complement strand
AAAATGTATTTACATTTTTATATTATGAGTATTTAAATACAATGTATTTAAATACTCATAAAAGTATTTAAATATTTGTATTTATTTTGTATATATGTATATGTAGCCTATATGTATTTGTATGTATATGTATATGTATTTTGTATATGTATACAAAAATTCAAATACTGTATTGAAATACATGACAACACACACACACACACACACACACCCTCAACCACACACACACACACACACACACACACACACACACACACACACACACACACACACACATTCTCTTAAGTTTTGATGCTTTTTTTAAGGATTTCTGAAGTTTTATTGGTTTTTTATTGTTTTTTTAAGGGAGGAAGAGGATTGGCTAGGGTTTAATAGAGTTTAGTAAGCATAGAAGGGGATTGGCTAGGGTTTAATAGGTTTTGATAAGGTGGGAAGGGGATTGGGGTAGATTTTAATGTGTTTTTTTTTAAGAATTTTAGGAGTTTTATTGTTTTTTTAGTGTTTTTTTAAGGTGGGAAAATAATTGGATAGGGTTTAGTAAGCACAGAAGGGGAGTGGAATTTTTAGTAAGTTAAGAATTAAATGAACCCCTTGAGGCCCAGAACGTAATTTCTATTGTAATATGACTACCATTAGACAATTTTTGGTAAATGTAAGCAATATTTTTAGAGCTATGACCTGTTTAGTATCCTTGTCCACTAACTAATTTGGTATAATCAGTTACTTTTTCGTAATTTTATAGCTAACAACAGACGATTTTATGTGGCAAAGGAAAGATCTGGGGGTGAAGGGGTTAAGAAGAAGCTATTAAAGAAGTAAATTAAGAATAAGTAAGTCATTTAGTAAGCATAGAAGGGGATTGGCTAGGTTTTAATGTGTTTTTTAAGGATTTCAGGAGTTTTAGTGTTTTTTTGTTTTTATAAGTGGGGAAGACGATTGGCTAGGGTTTAGTAAGCATATAATAAAAATAAAATAAGTGTGTGTGTGTGTGTGTGTGTGTGTGTGTTGTGTTGTGGTTGTGTGTGTGTGTGTTGTGTGTGTGTATTGTGACATGATGACATATGATAACATACAGGAAACGAGATACTGCATAAGGTCATATTGTCCCGTCTCCGAAACAACAATTATCTAGCTTGACTTTCAAGTCATGACTCATGAATGTGTGTATTCAGAGCTGGGCACTAAATATATTGAATGTATTTAAATACTAAATACTAAATACATCAACTCATAGACCACTGTATACCTGGACTTTTCACGCGACAATGTTTTGGACCCTACTCATAACTACGTCACGGTTTGTTTACATCGGTGCATTGTGGGGATAAGTCGGGGTCGCCGCGGGTGGACCTACGAAGGGAAAACTACGGCGATGGAAGAATTTAGAGTTATTTTGCGCGAAATTGATATTCCAGGTGCTATATTACTGTGCTCTGTTCTCGCTGAGAACACTATTGAGAAGACCTGGGGTTTATGGCTGTGTGCAGAGGCTTCTAAACCAAGAAAACGGAGTCATAACAGAGCCTCGTCAAAAGGTAAGCAACTGGTAGGTACGTAATGTGTCCCTACCACTTGCTTACTTCTTAATGAGACTCTGCTGTGACTGTTTTCCTGGTTTAGAAGCCTTTGCACATCAGCCATCACCTCAGGTCTTCTCTATATTGTCAGTGAGCACGGAAATATAGCACCTGGAATATCAATTTCGCCCAAAACAACTCTAAATTTTTTCATCGTCGTAGTCTTCTCTTGTAGGTTGTACATATTTTTATTCATGGTTATGATAGTATTAAAATACCTTATTAATTGAGTTCCTTTTTTTGTCTTTCCTCATAATAAGTAGTGGTACATCATGGTTTAAGTGTTACTTGACGAGCCAATGAATACTCTTGAGTCTATACCAACATCACCAACCTTTGCTTTGATTTATCTTATTACTCCATCGGTATCCGGTCATTTCGCCCACATGCCATTTCGCCACACCATGGAGTCATTTCGTCACACCATGGAGTTATTTCGCCCACACTATGGAGTCATTTCGCCCACACTATGGAGTCTAGGAGCTAGGAGGTTGGGTTTATATTTGTTTAGTGTGTCGAGAACTCCCCCAACCCCCCGCTAGGAGGTTAGGTTAGATTTGTTTAGGTTAGGTTAGGGTAGGTTAGATTTGGGTAGTTTTAGTTAGATTTGGTTAGGTTAGGTTAGGTTAGATTTGGTTAGGTTAGGATAGGTTAGATTTGGCACGGATGGGTAATGTCACCGTGGTTATGCAACTTGTTTATGGATGGAGTAATAAGATAAATAAAAGCAAGATCTAACCTAACCATTCCCGTCGCGCGAGTTTTCCCGATTTGTGTAGGATAAAATATCGGTAGACGACAGTACCAGGTAAAATGAGGCAAGGATGGGTAATGTCACCGTGGTTATGCAACTTGTTTATGGATGGAGTAGTTACCGGTCATTTCGCCCACACGTCACTTCGCCCACAAGACATTTCGCCCACTGTAAGAGTCAATTCGCCCACATGTAAGAGTCAATTCGCCCACTCTAAAGTCATTCGCCCACACGATCCATGTCACGGAGTCATGTAACTATATCTTCCTCTGGCAGAAATTAAATGAACCACCTGTAACCTTGGGCGAAATGACGGTAAATTTCTAGTGTTTGCCCATAATCTCCCACTTCCCCCAAACAAGTTTGGGGACCTGTGGGAATGCGGGTTTTCGGGTGGGGAACAAATTATGCATCGGAAACACGTAATTAAAGAGTTGTGTAGGGGGTTAAAATTCCCTAGATCTAGGGTAATTTCCTTATATCTAGAGAAAATTGCTAACCAAAATAAACCTAGCCAAACCAAAATTAACCTACCCTAGCAAGGGGGCTTGACCCACCGATAACCTAACCTAACCAAATCTAACCTAACCTAACCTAACCAAATCTAACCTAAACTACCCAAATCTAACCTACCCTAACCTAACCAAATCTAACCTAAACAAATCTAACCTAACCTCCTAGCAAGGGGGGTTGGGGGAGTTCTCGACACACTAAACAAATATAACCTAACCTCCTAGCTCCTAGACTCCATAGTGTGGGGGAAATGACTCCATAGTGTGGGCGAAATAACTCCATGGTGTGACGAATGACTCAATGGTGTGGCGAAATGGCATGTGGCGAAATGACCGGATCCGATGGAGTAATAAGATAAATCAAAGCAAAGGTTTGGTGATGTTGGTATAGACTCAAGAGTATTCATTGGCTCGTCAAGTAACACTTAAAACCCTGATGTACCACTACTTATTATGAGGAAAGACAACAAAAGGAACTCAATTAATAAGGTATTTAATACTATCATAACCATGAATATATACAACCTACAAAGAGAAGACTACGACGCTGAAAAAATTTAGAGTTGTTTTGGGCAAAATTGATATTCCAGGTGCTATATTTCTGTGCTCGCTGACAACATAGAGAAGACCTAAGGTGATGATTGATGTGCAAAGGCTTCTAAACCAGGAAAACAGTCACATCAGTTCTCATTAAGAAGTAAGCAAGTGGTAGGACACATTACGTACCTACCAGTTGCTTACCTTTTGACGAGGCTTCTTTATGACTCTGTTTTCTTGGTTTAGAAGCCTCTGCATATCAGCCATTACCTCAGGTCTTCTCAATAGTGTTCTCAGCGAGAACAGAGCACAGTAATATAGCCCCTGGAATATCAATTTCGCGCAAAATAATTATAAATTCTTCCATCGCCGTAGTTTTCCCTTCGTAGGTCCACCCGCGGCGACCCCGACTTATCCCCACAATGCACCGATGTAAACAAACCGTGGCGTAGTTATGTCTGGGGCCCATTGCGGGGCTGCATAGGGGCCTGCGGGGCGCCCGACAAGGAGATATAGTGGTCTATGGACTATCATATAGACTGGTTTATCAGTATATATGGTATACTGTAATCTTCGTAAATGTTTGTTGTATAATATTATCAAATAAAAAACAGTAAAACACGCTAAAGAAATGCCATTACGAGACTATGAAGAAATATGCATGAACTTAATATTCACTTAACTCTTCGCCATTTAAAACTTTGCGAGTCAACTTTTATCATGAAGGGTATAAATAGAAGCGCAATTTTATTAGCTTTCCATTGATGTATTTCGTTATCTGATAAATTAATTGGAACCATGCATAAATTAGCGTTAAATAAATAATAAAATCATCAATCGGATAATTTTCCCGATTGATGATATTATTTATTTACTTATATATTTCATTTTCTGATAAATGAATTAGTACCATGTATAAATTAGCGTTGACTAAATAAATAACCTCATCAATCGGGAAATTACCCGATTGATGTTTTTATTTATTTAGTTAAAGCTAATTTATGCATGGTTCTAATTCATTTATCAGATAACGAAATATAGCAATGGAAAGCTAATACAATTACGCTTCTATTGATACCCTGCATGATAAAAGTTGACGCGCAAAGTTTTAAATGGCGAAGAGTTGAAGTCAATATTAAGTTCATGCATATTTCTTCAAGTCTCGTAATGGCATTTCTTTAGCGTGTTTTACTGTTTTTTATTTGATAATATTATAGAACAAACATTTACGAAGATTACAGTATATCATATATATTGATAAACCAGTCAATATGATCCGTATATATATATATGAATCCGAGCGGCCCTCCGACTTCAGGCCCTTGCGCGACAGGCCGATATTCGTGCGCAGTCCAGGTATACAGTGGTCTATGATCAACTGTATTTAAATACATTTTAAATACACACAAATATTAACATCTCCGGAAAAAATGGATTTCCTTAGATTTTGGGTTTTCTTAGAATTTCCTTCTCAGGCCTAAATTTCCTTAAAAGAAGGACATTTCCTTGCAAGTGGAGACACTGGTTCACTTTAACATCAGTTGCCATGTAGTTGGGCGGGTTTATGACCAAATTAACTGATAAAAAAGTATTTACATTTTTATATTATGAGTATTTAAATACAATGTATTTAAATACTCATAAAGTATTTAAATACTGTATTTAAATACATGACAACCAATGTATTTATAAATACATTTCTAAATACAGAACTGTATTTAAATACGTATTTAAATACAAATGTATTTAAATACTGCCAGCTCTGATCATGATGTTATAAGTACGTAATTGAAACGTAAAACCACTACGTACTATATCGTACTATATCGTTCTACGTACTACGTTCTATAGTACTTAGGTACTATAGAAGAAACACGTATTTTTTGTAACGTCTTAATTACGTTCAAAAAACGTATCGTAGCGACGTAACCAAACACTACCTAAATACAACATAGACAATTCAAGAGTGAACATATGATTTACGTATATATTACGAATTTTCCTAACGTTACCAAAACGCTACCTTCTCAAACGTAAGGCTTAAGCGGGTATCACACGAGGCGTTTCGTCGGGCTGTTTCGTCGAACCAAAAAAGCATTTGGTTGGACCTGTTCGTCGAACACTGACAACACATCTAGCACACGGTTGGGCCAACCGCTTCACCCAACAATAACAAACAAAGATGAAGCGATGACAGCGAGAGGCGCGGAGATTTTTTGTTAATGTTTTAACTTTAGGGGCACATATATACGTAGCTACTGGTGATGAAAAGGGAGGAGGTGATTGTTAGAAGAGAACAGCGACAGATGAAGACGCGTTCATGTGAGCTAAATGGGTTATAGTGGACGAGAACTGCGCGCCGGTTAGGTTAAGTCGGTTAGGTTAATATTCCCGTCAGGGGGTCGAAGGGGACGGAGCCCCTCCCGTTAGAAGGTTAGGTTCGGTTAGGTTAGGGGTAATAATTTTATCCCAGCAGGGCGTAGCAGAGCCCAAAATCGAGTGGCGGGCGGCCGCCGGCCACTGTTACCTGTGGCCACCGAAACCTGTGGCGGGCGGCCCGCCCGCCTGCCCATGGCCAAAAACCACACGCCCAATTGTGTAAGCAATTTCGGTCCTAGTGTGAAATAATACCATATGTAGTCAGTGTCTCAGGAAAGGACCGCGCAGTCCTCGTCCATTTTACCGGATCTTGATATTACAAGTGGCCCCGTAGTGTACTGGTTTAGCACGCTCGGCTCACAACCGAGAAGTCACGGGTTTCGATCCCCGGGCGGAGCGAAGACAGACAGGCGGTCTTCTTAAAACCCGAGCCCCTGTCCCCCCAGCAGTGAATGGGTACCGGGTGTTAGCCGGGGGTTTGTGACCCCCCCCCGGGGTGGTGGCTTCCCCAACACTAAGCCCGAGCGGTAGATCACTATGGCTCTGAGGAATTATCCTCTAAACAAACAAACAAACACCACATTCTCTCCAAACTCTTTCCCTGTCTCAATCATCCGTCCCCTTGTCTCACCAGTCATCACACAGTCCCCAGCAGCAATAACAGCCATTCTCTTCCTGTCCTTTCAACCACCTCATTCATTTCACATCCCATTTCAGTGAAAACCACACTCATCATTTCCATTTTCTCCCCGGTATACTTCTCAGATCTCATATTTTACTAGTAATCATTCTACCGCAAACACATCAAATCAGCTTCATATTTCTGAAAATCTATCACATATATAATATAGACTGATCTGTATTCATTTTGCTGTAACGTATTATATGATGGTGTTCATTTCAATGCTTAATAATTGCTAAAACTATTTATAACTTACAGAAAAAGTATAGACTTATTTTGACCCCAGAGTATGTTCGACGTATGTGCAACATTTTGTATAATTTCACAAAACCATTTCGTCGAACATGTTCGGTGAAATGACCCTCGAAGTTCGACCAAACAGTCCAACCAAATGGCAAGTTCGACGAAACAGTCCGACGAAACGCACCGTGTGATAGCCGCTTTACGTAGTGTGTTTGCTGGGCTATCCTTGAAGGCGAAATTAAGGAAAATGTAGATAGGGGGCTGTTAAAAAAAAATCGTAACGCATAAGGGGGGAGGGGAGGAGGGGGAAGTGTTATGAGTATGACAGTGGGGAGGGGTGAGGGGTGCAGCTTTGTGTTACATAACATTTTCAGATAAAAAAATGACAAAAAATCTGAAGATGATAATTTGCAGGTATTTAAGCTACACATCTTTTTTATATAAATAAAATGGAAACTACTAATTTATAAGAGGGATTTTTGTACTAGCTGGTGTTACATCATTTTCTAGGGGGGGGGGGGGGAGGGTCTGGACATGTGTTACATAGCGTGACAAGTTGGGGAGGGGGTAATAAATTACCAGAAAACGCGTGACCTGATTTTTTAATGTCCCTTATCATATCTGGCAAGCGTGTCCCCATATCCCACGTATGCTATCTTCAGTTTCCTGTGCAGCCTATCTATCCTATCTGTATGCTGATGTAACGTATTGCATCATCACGCTAACGGCACATAGCAGGCTGATAAAAAAAATAACTAAGACCAAGATTTAGAGCTTGAATAGATATATCATGATCACGATAAAGATATTGTTTCATGGCAGATCTTCGGTTTTTTTGTTTTGTTTTTTTTGAGGCGGGATGTAAGAACATAAGAAACATATGAACATAAGGAAGCTACAAGAGGCCGTGAGACCTACACGTGGTAGTTCCTGAGGTAGGTAGGCTACTGTAAGGCATCTAGAAAATACATCAGTAAGTGATACATATTTATTAAATGTCATCAGAAACATCTATGCAATGATTAAACAAACTTTTGATGGGCTGATACACGAAATTGTTTCCGACTCAGCATCCCGTCGGCAGCGTATCTAATAAGTCAGATCCCATATAGTAAGATATAATGAGTAATTTAAATATAATAAGTAATACAAGAAGTATCCCAGGTTGTTGCATTAGCCGAAGTTGTTGAGCCTACAACTGTAATGGTGTAGGAAAGATGATTCAATCTAGACATTTTAATCAATTGGAAAAAAAATCAATAAATCCATATCAATGAAAATACAGCCAATAAAATCTTTGAAAAAACATCTACTATACTATAGGAGTAGCCGTGTCTCTGTCTGTCAGTCTGTCTGTTTTGGGTAGCCGAAACTGTAAATTCAATTTTGATGAGAGTAGGCTCAAAAAATCGCAAATAAATCGTAGGTGGTAAGCGGCTTGGTACCATGTTGATTGAATAATTTTGAAGGGGGTTTTTGGGCTAAAAACACTTAGGAGTATTAGATGACAGGAAGAAACTCTCCGGTAACGTCTTGCCGCATGTCACTTACTCCGTAGACTCATGTACTTACCGTTTGTTTGCGTGTGTGTGTGTGTGTGTGTGTGTGTGTGCAAGCATGCAAGCATGCATGCGTGTGTGTGTGCGTGTGTGTGTGTATGTGTGTGTGCGTGCGTGCGTGTCCGTTTGCGTGCGTGTGTGAGTGTGTGTGTACGACAAACATCAATACATGGGTCCGAAGGGCCCACAAGCACTTGTGGATAAGTATAGACTATAACCCTATCATTTAAGAATTTCATCAAAAGTTTTGGATTCCAAAATAGGGAAGGATTTTTGTGACAACTAAATAGGTATTGAGATGCAGTACCTATACCACCACAAATATATATGATTGTTACACACGATTACCATCTTTGCATGACTTTTGATTTATAAGTCAGGAACAATTCTTGATCGTTACTCACCAGGAATGCAAAGTCAGAACAACGGGAATGCAAGACCATAGACCATTATGACTGTGACGGAGTGAATATAAAAATAGGATCCTTTATACGTTATGCATATATTATCTATATTCTATAGGGTACTATTGGTGATTATATTATTTTCAAGGCACACAAATCACAGATATTTCCAGACCGGCAAACAAGCAACAAACTCTTGGCAACGATTTGGGGATGTTTTCTATCGACCGCAAAACAACATTATGCATTTGGCCGGCGGCTCCTAAACTTTATAATGAAATTTCCTCTGCGTAGAAAAAAGAAGAAGAGTTGTTTGGTATAATGAGGAAAATGCTAGGTAGTAAAAAGGAAATTAGGACATACAATAAAAAATAAATAATTGACTATAGCATATTTTTTTTAACGAGGCAAAAATTCAATTTTATCTTAAGGTTTCATACTTAAAATTATGCCTAAGTTTACCTGATAATATGGTTAACTCTGATAAAACAACCGAAATTTAGAAGAACTGTACTTTTCTCTTCTCCTGCCATCAAATATCAATCAGTAAGCAGCAAGGGGTCTGGGATTTTTCACCTCGTTAGAAAAAACAGAGTATAGGTGTGACTTCTCATTACTCTCTGTGGAGCCTGCCGCGTCCAAATTGCTTAAGTAGTTTTGTAGTGATTAGGTGAGCGGTAAGACACACCTCGCCCCGGCCACGCCCTCGCTACCACAGGGTTCTTTGCCCCAGCGGTGAGTGCACGCCTGCAGGTTGCTCTCGTCGCCGCGGCACGACACTTGCATTAACATGGGCCGCGGCACGTGCTCGCCCAGACCCTTGGTGGTGGAGATGTTGTACGACGAGGCCTCTTTTACCCTGGGGGGGGGGGGGGGGGAGAGAGAGAGAGAGAAAAGAGAGGAGAGAGAGAGAGAGGGGAGGGGAAAAGAGAGGGGAGAGAGAGAGAGAGAGAGACAGAGAGAGAGAGAGAGAGAGAGAGAGATAGAGAGAGAAAAGAGGAGAGAGAGAGAGATTTTAGTTTTTATACATTTATTTGCCAACAGTTTACATGTAATAAAACATAATACATAATTATATAAAATTGGCTGAGCCTGTTGAGAGTAAACTCTCTTAAAAGGCTCCTATATATACCACTTGAAGATATCTAATTAATTAAAACATACAAATACACTACACAAAATACGTATACATCACAAACACATACATCAAATACGCACACATACCCCATGATTTAAATACACACACACACATACACATACGAGCAATACACACCACCCACATACACAATGAGCAATACCACACATACACATACGAGCAAATACACCCACCCACATACACATATGAGCAAATACACAAAACATACACATATGAGAAAATACACACACATACACATACGAGCGAATACACATACATATACATACGATAAATATGCACACTACATACACAAAATTCACTGTTCATACGACAAATACGCATACACACACATACGAGCAAATACGCATACACACACATACGAGAAAATACGCATACATAAACATACACCATACTAGTACAAAGTACACATAAATAACATACATATTCATATATACAATTCCTATATACCATACACATGAATATACTTTACACATATATACACATATTATGTCTGATTACTGTTGCTGGTATTGCAATAAGAGGAACTTTTTGAGACAATGTTTAAAACTAGTCAAGGTAGGTTTTGTTTTTAAGGGCCAACGGTAATTCATTCCATATTTTCGCGCCGTGATACACGATACATGTTTGTGATTGGTTTGGGAAAATACTGTTGGAATCTCTAAAACATCAAACACCTCTTAGTCTGTATCTTTTTCATTAATGCAATTCGAAAAAAAGTATTTTCTATCAAATTATGCAAACATTTATAGACAAAAGAGCACAAAAATATATATCTATTTAATTTATCTTTAGTAATTTGGCATTTAAAAACAGGTTGTTAGTGTGTTCATATCTTCTTTATACTGTAATTGTTCTAATTACTCTCTTTTGTGAAATAATGAGTGATTTTATATTAGAAGGTTGGGCCCCCGGCCCAAACTGCGTTACAATATTTAAAGTTGGGGTAAACTAGAGTGGGGGTAGACATTCGCAGTGCCTCCCTGTTAAGTTTTGTGACGTGTGACTGCCCAAGATGCCCCTTCATTTTATTTTCTTTATTAATTACGTTCTTTATGTGCACATTCCAAGATATTTTATTATCAATAGTTACTTCTAGGAAATTTTGAACTTATACTTTCTTTTATTTCCATTTTTTAATTCTTAATTTACTCAAATTAGGTGGTTTTTTTTTTATTTCTGTGAAAAATCATGTAATTGATTTTTCAGAATTGAGTGTTTAATTATTACTGTTTATCCATTTGTGTACATTATTTAATTCTTCATTGACTGTTGACATCAAGACGCGTAAGTCTGGGTGGCTTTTATATAATGTGCAATCGTCTGCAAATAAAAATTTAAATTTTAATGATGTGCTAGAATTTGTAATGTCGTTAATATATAAAAGGAAAAGCCAGGGTCCCAATATGGATCCTTGAGGCACACCAGAAGAAATGTCTAGAGTAGATGAAGACATGTTTTTTGTACTGGACATACTGCGTATACGATTACCCTTAGATTGAATTAAACCATCTTTTTCGTTTTCCTCTGATGCCGTAATGCTCTTTAATTTGTTTAATGGGTATGGTGATCCACTGTGTCAAAAGCCTTGGATAAGTCTAAAAATGTTGCTAACAAATATAATTTCTTTTGTCAAAAAATGTCAAAGTATCGTTAGTGAATGAGATAAATGCTGTTTCTGTGGATCTGCCCTGGGCTGAATCCATGCTGCGCTTCTGTTAATATATTGTGGGTTTGACAAAAGCATATATTCTTATGCACATTAATTTTTCAGTAATTTTACTAAATGAGTTCAATACTGAAATTGGTCTGTGGTTCTTAAGTTTCTCTTCTATCTCCAGCCTTATGTATTGGGGTAACTCTTGCAACTTTCATTGCATATTGGAAATATACCACTTGAAAAGTCGAATTAATTACATGCAGAAAAATGGGAGATAACAGAGTTGCGATTTCCTTAATCAATTTCATAGGGACCCCGTTTACAGCCCGGTGAAGAGTCATGGGAGTATTAATAACTTCTAAATTTCCTTTTCTGTAAAAGGGGTAATTGCAAATGTTTCTATCTGTCTATTTTGTAAGTATTCGTGAAAATCTGACTGTTGTTGTCTATCCTCCGCTAGTTTACTTCCTATACTCACAAAATAATTATTGAAGTTGTTTGCTATTTCACAAGATTCAGTAATTTCACGTCATTCAATAAGAACATATCACTAAGCTTTGATTTCTTTTTGAGAGAGAGAGAGAGAGAGAGAGAGAGAGAGAGAGAGAGAGAGGGGAGAGAGAGAGAGAGGAGAGAGAGAGAGAGAGAGAAAAGAGAGAGAGAGAGAGAGAGAGAGAAGGGGAGAGAGAGAGAGAGGAGAGAAGAGAGGAGAGAGAGAAAAGGGGAAAAGAGAGAGAGAGAGAAGAGAGAGAGAAAAGAGAGAGAGAGAAAAGGAGAAAAGAGAGAGAGAAGAGAGGGGAAAAGAGAGAGAGGGGAGAGAGCGAGAGAGAGAGAGAGAGAGAGAGGAGAGAAAAGAGAGAAAAGGAGTAGAGAGGGGGAGAGAGAGAAGAGAGAGAGAGAGAGAGAAAAGGAGAAGAGAGAGAGAGGAGAGAGAGAGAGAGAGAGAGGACGAGGGAGAAAAAGGGGGAGAGGAGAGGAGAGAGAGAGAGAGAAAAGGGAAAGGAGAGAGAAGGGGAAAAGGAGAGAGAGGAAAAGAGAGA
>JACEEZ010001099.1:30000-39022 GCA_016584305.1 Chionoecetes opilio | reverse complement strand
AAAACCCAAGGGAAAAAACCGGGAAAATAAAAACCCTTGGGCAATTAAAAAAAAGGGAAAAACCCCTGGAAACAAAGGGGAAAAAATAAACCCCTTGGGAAACTAAGGAAAAACCCTAAAAAACCTGGGAAACTAAATTGGAAAAATAAAAAAAAAAAACCAGGGAAACTAAGGAAATAACCGGGAACTAAGGAAAACCGGAAACAAGGGGAAATAACCGGAAAAACAAAGGGGAAAAGTCCGGGAAACAAGGAAAACCTGGAAACAAGGGAAAACCCCGGGAAAACAAAGGGGAAAACCCGGAAACTAAGGAAAAATTTAGGGAAACTAGGAATAACCGGGGGAAACTAAGGGAAAACCGGGAAACTGGGGAAAAAACCGGGGGAAAACAAAGGGAAATAACCAGAAACAAAGGGAAAAAACCAGGAAACAAAGGGAATAACCGGGAAAACTAGGAAAACCGGGGAAACTAAGGAAAACCGGGGAAACAAGGGAATAAAACCAGGAAACTGGGGAAAACCTGGAAAACAAAGGGGAAAAAAACCAGGAAACAAAGGGGAAAAACCTTGAAACTGGGGAAAAAACCCGGGGGAAACTAAGGAAAAATGGTAATAAGGGAAAAAGGGAAATAAGGGAAAAAGAGGGAACAAGGGAATAACCTGGGAAAAAGGGAATAACCGGGAAAAAAAAGGAAAAACCAGGGAAACTAAGGAATAAACCGGGGAAACTAAGGGAATAACCGGGAAAACTAGGGAAAACCGGGAAACTAAGGAAAACCGGGAAAACTAGGGAAAACCTAAACTAAGGGAAAACCGGGAAACAAAGGGAATAACCGGGGAAACTAAGGGAATAACCAGGGAAACAAAGGGAAAAACCTGGGAAACTAAGGGAAAAACCAAAACAAAGGAAAACCGGGAATAAGGAAAACAGGGAAATTTAAGGGAATAACCTGGAAACTAAAGGGAAAAAGCCAGGAAACAAAGGGAAAAGCCAGGAAACTAAGGAATAACCTGGGAACTGGGGAATAACCAGGGAACTAGGGAATAACCGGGGAAACAAAGGGGAAAAACCTGAAAAAAATTGCAAAAAAAAGAAAAAAAAAAGAAAAAATCGTGACGGTCTGTGACGGTGGAAAATCGTTTTTTTTCTTTTGCCACTTTCTTTCCTCCACCCACCTCTTCGCTAAAAGTAAACCTACAAAAAAAAAATATCGAAAAATGCTGGGATAGGAGAGGCAGGTGTCTTGGCGGCTGAGTTTGGCGAGAGTTGCGTCTACAGAGAACAGTTTCACGTGCTAAAAATATATATATATAGGCATTAAAAGGCCCTTAAAACGGTTATTTTCAGCAATCTGGTAAACAAATCTCAAAGGAAAATAAAGTAAAAAATCTCCCGTGCGATGCTGTTGGCGAGACTGTAATCAAGGGAGCTATGGAAATGTTGTAAAATGTATAAATGTATGGAATTGATCAGTTGGTGTACGTACATTTATTGGCGAGGAATGTTGCCTGTACATCCCCCCCCCCCCCCCCCCCCCCCCCCACATACACCATTAAAGAAACCCGGGTTACTAGAAGATGAGCAGGAACAATCAGACAGGGCGAGATTTAAAGACAATGAAGGTTAGTTGAAGCAAACACAAATTAACCCCAAAAGAAGATTTTGGATTGGAAGATAGAATAACGAAACACAAGGATAATGAATGAGTAACGAAACAACAAGGATAAGAATGATGATAACGAAACACAAAGGATAAGAATGATGAACGAAACACAAGGATAAGGAAAGATGGTAACGAAAACAAGGATAAAAATGAAAAAGGGAAACCCCGGGAAAAGAATGATTAACGAAACACAAAGGGGGGATAAAATGATATAACGAAAAAACCAAGGAAAAGGGAATGATGGTAACGAAACAAAAGGAAAAGGGAATGAGGATAACGAAACACAAGGATAAAAATGATGAAAACGAAACAAAGGATAAGGTTGATGTTAACGAAACACAAGGAAAAAGAAGGAGGGTAAACGAAACAAAAGGGGAAAAGGGAATGATGATAACGAAACAAAAAGGAAAAGGAATGATGATAACAAAAACCCACAAGGAAAAGGGAATGTGTTTAAACGAAACACAAGGAAAAGGGAATGGGGTAACGAAACACAAGGATAAAAAATGAGGTTTTCGAAAACAAGGGTTTATAAGAAAAAGGTTTAAGTTTTATAACCAAACAGGTAGGTTCTGGAAACCGAACCAAGGAAGGTTGTTGACCCCCCCGAAACCGGGGGGTTGGGGAATCGCACGGAAAAGGTTAAATGGTCCACTGGCCCAAAAAAAACCCAGGCGGCTTTTCCACCCCAAAAGGCCCCTTTTTCCCTTCCCAATTCCCCAGGCCCTTCGAGGCCTGCCCTCTGGGGGGGGGGGGCCCTTTTACTTGCCAGGGGGAAAAAGGAAAGGGCCCCGTTCCCCCGGGTCCCCCGGGAAAAAAGGGGCTTTCCAACCCAAAGGGGGCTTGCCTTCTCCAAAGTCCTTTTTCCCTGGCCTCCCGGGGGGAAAGAAAGGGACATTTTTACCTTAAATAAAACGGGAAAAAAAGGGGGACATGTCCCTTTCCCTAACGGGAAAAAAAAGGGGACATGTTACTTTGACTACACGGGGAAAGAAAGGGACATTTTTACCTTGACCCCACGGGAAAGAAAGGGACATGTTACCTTGACTACCGGGAAAAAAAGGGACATGTTACCTTGACTAAGGGAAAAAAGAAAGGGGACCGTTACCTTGATACCGGGAAAGAAAGGGACCCCACCAGTGCTTTTTTTACTTTTAAAAACGGGGGCGCCCAAAAATGTCCCCCAGTGGGGAAAAAATTGTCACCCAGTGGGGGCCTTTTTTTAAAGCTACTGGGCGACAAGTTTATTTTTTTTCAAAAAAACCCTTTGGGATGCAAGGGCTCATAAATTCTGTGGGGGCAAGACCCGGGAAGTACATTCTTTTTACTGCAAAAAAAAATTATGATCTTTTTTTTATATCTATTTTTCCCTATTATTGCCTATATCATTTGGGGAAAGCCATCTATAACCCTTCGATTGTTTGCGCATTTAAATTTTTTGGGTGCCACGGAAGGTTCAAAAAAACAGCTTTGGAAAGGGAGGGGGGGGTTGACGCAACATAAAAATGGGGAAGATAATATTACCAAAAATTTTTTATTTTAACGGGTTTATAAATACACCCCCCTTTCTGATACCCAAAAGAATTCCCCCCCTTTAAGATTTGCCTTAAAAAATGCTCTGGGTCACACGTTACCTAGATTACGGGAAAGAAAGGGACACAATTACCTAGTTGCACCCCGGGACCCCACCATGCATTACTACCGGGAAATTTTAAGCTTAATCTTCAAAGGGGGGGGATAACAGTGCAGGGGGGGGGGTAGAGGAAACCCCCTGTTTTGGCACCCCAAATTCCTCCGGTACGTGCATTAAAGGGTGAGTGGGAAGGGGGGTTGAAAGGGTTTTACTGCCTTCCCCAACCCCACCCCCCCCCCCAAAACCCCTCACATCGCCCCAACCTCAGTAATACGAAAGAGCCCTTAAAACCCCTTGAGACCCAGAATTTTCTTTTCATTATATTTTGGGCCACCTTAGTATTTTAATTAATATAAGCAATTTTTTTATAGATATGACCTTTTTAGAAAATCCTTGTGCACTACCTCATTGGTTATTATTTTATTTTTCCGAAATTTTTTTGGCTAAAACAGACGTTTTTATATAGAAAAGGAAAGAATTCGGGCTTGAAGGGGCAAAAACCCCCAACCCACGGAAAAAAGTTTATAGGCGGCCCCAAAAAGACTCTCATCCGGGAAACTTGCAAACCTTTCCCCCGCCCCCAACCCCCCCCTGACCAGTGGGGGGACAGTTTTGTGATTCCTGACTTTTTCGAAATCACCCCCCATTTCCCTTCCTTTTGGCTTATCAATAAATATTTTTAAGTTATTTTGGGAAATTTTTTTTTCTATTTTTTATTATCAAAAAAAAAACAGTAAAATACACTAAAAAATGCCATTATAAGAGGGGAAAAAAAAATATGCATGAATTTAATTTTCCCATTTATGCTCTTCGCCTTTTAAATTTTTTTAAAAAAACTTTTTGGGATGAAACAATCAATAGAAAAGGATTTTCATTGCTTTCCTTTGGATAATTTCGTTTTCGATAAATGAATTACCACCATGGCAAAAATTTGGGCGCTAACTAAAAAAATAACATCATAAATCGGACCCGGCAATTTAAAAAAAGTGCTCCATGAATACAGTGGCTATGATTTTTTTAAGTATAAATGAACACTTTTACTTCGAAAAAGGGTTTTTTTCAAAAATTTTAAAAAAATAAAAACTAAAAAATACCTAAAAAAATTGCTATTATGGGGACTCTGAAAAAAATCATAAAACATTCATTTAAAACTCTTCGCCTTTTAAAATATTTGCGTAAAAGATTTTTTTTACAAAAAACATATAAATAAAAGGGGAAATTTTTATTAGCTGCCTTTGATATTTTGTTTTTGATAAATAAATTTGATTGATTGTTTTAAATTTCCCAAAAAAGGGGGAAATGTGCCAGACACGGGAGGTCATATGGCACTAGGGGAAAAAGCATATAAAGGGCCCGGGGTTAAAAAGAATAAAGGGAAACGATGGGGAAGGGGAAAGAACGGAATGTTACAGCGGGATGGTTAGTTTCAGTTTGTGGGATTTTGGATTTTTGTTGGGGGAAAGGGGGAAAAATTTTTTCCAGGGAAGGGGGGGGGATTCCGGGATTTTTCCCGGGCAAGACAGGGAGGTGGGGAAAAAGGAAAAGGACAAATAAAGGGAAAGGAAAAGGGAAAGGGGCCAGGAGAAAGATGGGGGCAGGATATTAGGAAATGTTGGACAGTGAGAGGAATTTGACAGGGTGTGCAGGGGGTTGGGGAGGAGTGGGGACATGAGTGGGAGTGTGTGGGGTTTGGTAGGGCCAAATGCGAAAGCGTGCAGAGCAGTCCCCCAAAACGCCCTATCAGAGTGGAAAGGTTTTTTGGGCCATGGGAGATAGAGGGTTTTGATCAGAGGGAAGTTTTTTGGGCAGAGAAAGTGGTCCGGGGGGATTCCCCAGCGGTCGAATGGGAAAAATTTTTAAAAGGAAGGGTAGTAGTCGGAGTGGCAATTTTGAGAAACGGGGGAAAGGGAAACATAGGGCCCGAGGCAAAAAAAGAATAAACGCGTTCTTTCCCCGAGATACCACGGGACCCCCGGAAACCCAGCAGAAGAAAAATTGTTTTGTGGCGTATGATTTTCGGAATAACCGTCTTGGATTCTCCCGAACAAGAGGGGAAGTGAGCGAAGAGATTGTATAAAGAAAGAAAAAATTGCGGGAATCGTGAAGATAGGAAGGAACAGGAGGGGGTTAAAAGTATGGGGGTTTAAAGGGCAAAGGGTTTGGCGTACAACCCCGTTGAAAAGAACAGTGGATTCTGTAGGTATTTGGTATTTAAAATGAAGAAAAGGGGAAGATGGACAGAAAAAGCCGATCCAAAAGTGGGTTTTTGAACCTCAGTGTAGACTTTGGGTGCTAGGGGAATGAGTGGAAAAGGTGTTTAAGAAAGGGAGGGGCGGAGGAAAAAGGGGGGAAATTTGGGTAGATTTGGGAGGGGAAAGTGGGGACAAAAAAACCCGATATGGGGGGAGGTATAACCCCATGGGGGGAAAAGGAAATGAAAGTAAAAAAAGGGAAAGAAGATTAAAAATTTAAGGAAAGGGGGATGGGGGGAAAAGGGGTCAAATGCGAACGGGGAAGGGGGGTGGCAAAAGGGGAGGAGGTGATCACTTTGAGGAGAGTTTGGGGGGGGAATGCAATTTTAAATAGGAAATTAAAAAAAGGGGACCATAGCACCGAAGTGATGGGAAGGGTTTGACGGCGAGAGAGGGAGGGGAAAGGCCCGCTCAGCATAGAGGCTCCAAAGGGGAGGAGGGGAAAGGGGCACCTAGAGCCAAAACGGAGGCTGGGGGGGAACCCGGGTCCAGGAGGCTGGGGAGGGGGGCAGAGGCAGAGGAATAAATATAAACCCATATTTCAAGAGGGGAGGGGACCAGGACAGTGTGGAGATGGAGGGGGGTCTTGCGGTAAAGAAACCCAAAAGATACATGGGGGAGATAGTTTGGTTACAGGTGGGGGCGACGAAGGGCATTTTAGTTTTAGGATAGGATATGGGGCCTTTCCCAGGAAAGTCAGGGTAAAAAAAGTGAGGTAAAGGGAAATTTTCCCAGAGCAATACTTGGAGGAAACGTATATAGAGAAAGTGGGGGTGGGAGTGGCACCAAAGGGGCAAGAGAAAAAAAAAATGGAGAAGGTTTTTTTGGGGGAGGGGAAAAAGGAAACCCAAATAAACAGTAGCCCAGGAAAAACCCCCCCAAAGAATAGCTTTGGGAGGAGACAGGGAGGGGGTGCCGGGGAAGGGGCGGAAACGTAGAGGCTAGGTCTTTGCGAAAAGGGGGACGGATCCCAGGGGGAAAAGGGGGGAGCGAGCCCCTTGACTGCAATGGGGGAACAAGGAAGTGCTGGGGGGAATTTATTTGGGGGGACCCCCTTCATATTGTGGGAAAGACGGGGAAAAATGGAGGAAGAAAATTTTGATTGAAGGAGCGATTACTGAGGAAGGACTGGAGAAAATACCCAAATGGTCCATTTTTTACGGGAAAAGGGAAAACTGGTGGGGGAATTTTGGTGTCGCTAGGTGGTATCGTGGGCTTTTCCCAGGTAAATAAAAAAAACCCAAGGGACTGACTCGTGACGGCAAAGGCTGTTTTAATGTATGTTTCTAGGGGGCCCAAAGGGGTTCGGCTGTGTTTCGGGCATGTCGGAAACCCAAAATTGAGACGGGGAGAAAAGATTTTTTGGTTCCGGAAACCACACAAGACGTATTTATCATGCCTCCAGTAACCTTTTCCTAGGCCCCAAAAGGGTTTAAGGGAATGGGGCGGAATCTTTGGGGGGGTACCGGATTTATTAGGTTTGGGGGAAAAGAGGACAAGGGGGTTTTGCGCCCCCGGGGGCCCGGGGGGGGGGGCAAAAAGGGCCGTAAGAAGATTAAAGAAACAGGGGAAGGTTTTTAAAAAATGAGTAGTGGAGCCCTCAGGGCCTTCACTGGTGTTTTTCGGCAAGAATGAAAAGCGGAGGGGGAGTTCAGAGGAAAAGGAAAAGGGGCCAAATTTTTAATGTTTAGTAGAGGGGTAGGAAAAAGGGGACAGGAATGCGTTCCTTTGGGAGCTTTTTTCTGTGAACTGAGGGGAGAGGTGGGAGCCCCCTACTCACCAGACTAAAAAAGGAGCCTAAATTTTCCCCGGGTACTTGAAAAAGGGTCGGGCCCCCCAAAATGTCGTTACGAAAGCGCAGGGCTGGGGCAAAAGGGGGCGGGGGTTTACCCACATTTATGTTTTTTCGGGGGGCTAAACTGAGGAAAAAGGGGTTTTGGTTGTGAGAGAGGAGACTAGGTCGCCAACTTTAAAGACAGAGAGTTTAATGGTCCCTTTAAGACGGGAGAAAGGGTATTTTTAAAAGAAATAAGAGCTGGGGGTTTTTGGGCCGGGGGGACCCCGTTTGGAGCGGGAGGCTCCAAGCAGCACGTAAAGGGAAATTTAGGGCCCAGGGAAAGGGCAAGGTAGGGGGAAGGGGGAAGGGGGAAAAGGGATAGGAGAGAAAGGCCCGCCGGGGTGATGCAAATTTTTAAACGGAAGGGGGTAGGTAGTGAGGGATGGAAAAAAAAAAAAACCATGGGGGGAAGGAAGGAAAGGGGGTTTGGGGGAAAAAACTGATTTTTTCAGTGAGGGAAAGGGGCAAGGGGAGAGGGGAAAAGGGAGTGAGTGAGGGGGGGGTGGGTAGAGGGGAAAGGGAAAGGGGTGAGTGGGGGGGGGGAGGGGGAAGGAAAGGGTGGAGTGAGTGAGGGGGGGGGGGGGGGAGGGGGACAGGGGTTGGGTTGGGGAAAATTTCTTAAAAAAGTTTTGTTTTCCCCAGTGTAAATTTTAAAAATGGGGAACACTCGAAAGGGTTTTTTTCCCCTTTGCCCCGAGGTTTGGCAACCCAAAAATTTGGAAAAAAAGCCCAAATTTTTTCAAACTTGGGAGAAAAAACAGGGGCTGATGGGGCCTGCAGTGTAAATTTTGAATGAAAGTTACGAGCAAGTGCATGTTGATGATTTCAAAAAATTATCCCCAAAATTTTTTCCAAAAGACCTAGGACCTAGGGACATATACTATTTTTGGGGTCGGTATCTAATGCCAGGAATTTATTTCTTATTTTTTAAAAATTTAATTTGGGGGATTTTTTTGTAGGTGGAGGACCACACAGGGCTTTTGAAAGAGCCGCATGCTGCTCCGGAGCCGCAGGTTGCCGACCGGGGGCCTTAGCCAGTCCTTTGTGAAAGCAAAAAAAAAAACAAAAACGAGGGGTGTGTAAACCCAAACAATTAACCAGAGTACAATTAGCATAAAACCCAAAAACAAGATACACCAAAATGCTAGTAATATGAGTAAGGGACTATAAGTAGTTTAATAAAAGAAAAAAGCAATAAGGTATAGCAAAATCCTTTTTGAAGAGAGAAGTTGATTTTTGGGGGACTTTCATGAAAAAAGCTCCTCACTCCATGCCGCCCCCCCCCCGCCGGGACCTTTCCCAGGGCCCCCGCCAGGGGAATCTTTACTTTGCTCAAAATTTTTGGAAGTCGTTTTTTACCAAAAACTTTTTTTTCTTCCTTTTCTTTTATTTAACTCGTAAATTTTTTTGGTGTTTTTCCGGGGGAAAAAGGCCGGCCAGGGGGGGGGCCCCTGGCCGGCCTTTCGCTGCTGCAAGGGGGGGTCCCCCCGGTGCTGCCCCGGCCCGCGGCGGGGCCCCCGGGCCCGGCCCGCTGCTGCGGGAGGCGGGGCACCTGGGCCCGGCCCGCTTTCTGCTGCCGGGGGGCCCCAGGCCCCGGGCCGCGGGTGCTGCAGGCCGGGGGCCCCCGGGCCCGGGCC
>JACEEZ010001099.1:10000-17500 GCA_016584305.1 Chionoecetes opilio | reverse complement strand
GGAGGAGGAACATAAGGAGGAGGGGGCATAGAAGGAGGACATATAGAGGAGGACGTAGAAGGAGACATTTTAGGAGGAGGACGTAGAAGGACGACATATAGGAGGAGGACGTAGAAGGAGGAAAATATAGAAGGGGGGACATAGAAGGAGGACATAGGAAGGAGGACATAGAAGGAGGACATATAGGAGGAGGGCGTAGAAGGAGGACATATAGGAGGAGGGCGTAGAAGGAGGACATATAGAAGGAGGACATAGAAGGAGGACATAGAAGGAGGACATAGAAGGAGGACAAAGGAGGAGGACATAGGGAAAGGGGGACAATAGGAGGAGGACATAGAAGGAGGGACAATAGGAGGAGGACGTAGAAGGAGGACATATAGGAGGAGGACGTAGAAGGAGGGACATTAGAAGGAGGACATAGAAGGAGGCATATAGGAGGAGGGACGTAGGGAAAGGGGGGACATTAGGAGGAGGACGTAGAAGGAGGGGAAAATTTTAGAAGGGGGACATAGAAGGAGGACATAGAAGGAGGACATAGAAGGAGGACATATAGGAGGAGGACATTAGGAGGAGGAATATAGGAGGAGGACATAGAAGGAGGAATATAGGAGGAGGACGTAGAAGGAGGACATAAGGAGGAGGACATATAGGGGGAGGGGCGTAGAAGGAGGACATATAGGAGGAGGATAGAAGGAGGACATATAGGAGGAGGACATACAGAGGAGGACGTAGAAGGAGGACATAAGGAGGAGGACATAGAAGGAGGACATATAGGAGGAGGACTAGAAGGAGGACATATAGGAAGGAGGACGTAGAAGGAGGATATATAGGGAGGGGGACGTAGAAGGAGGACATATAGGAGGAGGACATATAGGAGGAGGCGTGAAGGAGGAAAATAGGAGGAGGACATAGAAGGAGGAATATAGGAGGAGGACGTAGAAGGAGGACATATAGGAGGAGGACATAGAAGGGAGGGGCATAGGAGGAGGACATAGAAGGAGGGACATAGAAGGGAGGACATAGAAGGAGGACATAGAAGGGGGGACATATAGGAGGACATGGAAGGACATAGAAAGGGGGGACATAGAAGGAGGACATAGAAGGAGGACGTAGAAGGAGGACATAGAAGGAGGACGTAGAAGGAGGACATATAGGAGGAGGACATAGAAGGAGGACATAGGAGGAGGACATAGAAGGAGGACATAGAAGGAGGACATAGAAGGAGGACGTAGAAGGGAGGACATAAGGAGGAGGACTAGAAGGAGGCATATAGGAGGAGGACGTAGAAGGAGGGACATATAGAAGGAGGACATAGAAGGAGGACATATAGGAAGGAGGACGTAGAAGGAGGACAAAGGAGGAGGACATAGAAGGAGGACTAGGAGGAGGACATAGAAGGAGGACATAGAAGGAGGACATATAGGAAGGACATGGAAGGAGGACATAGGAAAGGGGGACATAGAAAAGGGGGACATAGAAGGGGGGACGTAGAAGGAGGACATAGAAGGAGGGGCGTAGAAGGAGGACATATAGGAGGAGGGCATGAAGGAGGACATAGGAGGAGGACATAGAAGGAGGACATAGAGGAGGAATAAGAGGACATAGAAGGAGGGACGTTTAGAAAAGGAGGACATAGAAGGAGGGCGTAGAAGGAGGACATATAGGAGGAGGACAAGAAGGAGGACATAGGAGGAGGACATAGAAGGAGACATAGAAGGAGGACATAGAAGGAGGACTAGAAGGAGACATAGAGGAGACGTAGAAGGAGGAAAATATGGAGGAGGACGTAGAAGGAGGAAAAGAAGGAGAGGTAGAAGGAAGGACGTAGAAGGAGGCTAGAAGGAGGACATAGGAGGAGGACGTAGAGGGAGGACATAGAGGGAAGGACATAGAAGGAGGACATAGGAGGAGGACATAGGAGGAGACCTAGAGGGAGGACGTAGAGGAGGACATAGAAGGAGGACGTAGAAGGAGGACATTTTAGAGGAGGACATAGAAGAGGACGTAGAAGGAGAAAAATACAAAGGGGGAAAGAAGGAGGACAATAGGAGGGGGATAGAAGGGGACATAGAGGGAGGACAAGGAGGAGGAATAGAAGGAGGGGCATAGAAAGGAGGCAAGGGGGAGGGCGAGAAAGGAGGGCATAGAAGGAGGGCATAGAAGGAGGACAAGAGGGAGGACATAGGGGAGGACATAGAAGGAGGAAATAGGAGGAGGACATAGAAAGGGGGAAGTAGAAGGAGGGCATACAAAGGGGGACATAAAGGAGGAAAGGGGAGGACATAGGGGGAGGACATAGAAGGGGACATTAGGGGGAGGGCATAGAAGGAGGAGTAGAAGGAGGACATACAAGGGGACCTAGAAGGAGGGCAAGAAGGGGAATTAGGGGGAGGAATAGAAAGGGGGACATATAGGAGGAGGAATAGAAGGGGACCCTTTTGAAGGAGGACATACAAGGAAACATGAAGGAGGACATAGAAGGAGGACATAGGAGGAGGACATATAGGAGGAGGACATAGAAGGAGGACATATAGGAGGAGGACATAGGAGGACGTAGAAGGAGGACATACAATGAGGACATAGAAGGAGGACATAGAAGGAGGACATACAAGGAGGACATAGAAGGAGGACATAGAAGGAGGACATAGGAGGAGGACATATAGGAGGGGACAAGAAGGGGAGTTTGAAAGGGGGACTATGGAGGAGGACATAGAAGGAGGACATAGAGGGAGGACATAGAAGGAGGACATAGGAGGAGGACATATAGGAGGAGGACATAGAAGGAGGACATAGGAGGAGTCGTAGGAGGACGTAGGAGGACATACAAAAGGCCTAACAAAAGCTAAAAATAAACAACCACAGAAGCTTCTCAAGAGGCAGAGCTTTTTACCAACCAACAAATAGGTAACAAACAACAAGTCAACCATCAAGTGACCCATTTATCAACCAACATCCGAAAGAATTGATGAACAGCTGTTTGGGCTGCACGTCGACTGTCCTGGTTGGGATTCGAACCAAGGACCCGCGGATTCGTAGCTATAGGCGCGCTAACCACTACACCACGGAGGCGTACTGTGTGTGTGAGTAGTAAGGATAGGATAGGACAAGTTAGCACCACCTCCACCACCACCACCACAACCATCACCACCACCTCCACAACCATCACCACCACCTCCACAACCATCACCACCACCATGGACACCACCACCACCACCTCCACAACCATCACCACCACCATGGACCACCACCACCACCACCACCTCCACAACCATCACCACCACCATGGACCACCACCACCACCACCACCTCCACAACCATCACCACCACCATGGACCACCACCACCACCCCACACACCTCCAAACATCACCCACCAGGACCACACCACACAACCCCACTCCACAACCATCACCACCACCATGGACCACCTCCACAACCATCACCACCACCACTACCACCACCACCACCACCACCACATAGATAAGCATTGGAATACTTATTAATAGCAGCATGAGGGAATGACGGTAACATTACTTTAGGCTGCGTCCTGGCTACGTCCTCCTGCCGTGATTAACAGGTGTGAGTAAGGGCGCGGGAATGGGTGTCGTGAGCGAGGAACCCACAGCACCCAGCCCACGGGAAGGAGGCCGCGGCGAGGGTCTTGGCGGCGTGCCCAAACAGGGGTTATTTAAGCTTTGCGAACCAGGAGGAGGAGGAGGAGGAGAAGGAAAGGAGGAGGACAAGGAAAAAATGCATGAGGAATAAAAGAAAATGATAATAGTTAGGATGTAATGGAGGATAAAATAGGAGGAGGAGGAGGAGGAGGAGGAGGAGGAGGAGGAGGAGGGAGGAAGGAGGAAGGAGGAAGGAGGAAGGGGGAGGAGGAGAAGGAGGAGGAGGAGGAGGAAGAAGGAGGAAGGAGGAAGGAAGAAGGAGGAGGGGAGGAAGGAGGAAGGAGGATGGAGGAAGGAGGAGGAGGAGAGGACAACTGCAAGGAAAAAATACAAGGAAAGGAATAAAAGAAATGATAATAGGTGAGGATGTAATGGAGGTTAAAATAGGAGGAGGGAGAGGAAGGAAAAGGAGGAGGAGGAATACATAGGAATACATAGGAATACATACTAAGAACAGACACCAGGAGACCTTTTGGTCTATAACGAGGGTATCTGCTGAACTACATAATACTACTAACTATCAACTACATGTAAGAGGACAGTTGGAAAATGATACCATGTCCCTAAAGAAGATAGGAACATGGAAGTTTCGTAGTGAAGAATGATAGGATATGAAGTATGCTAACTACAACTACCACTACCACTACAACTACCACTAACACTATTCAATCCGTGGGACGATATAATATACGTATTTTCGCAGGGCAATGTCAAAACCCATTTACTTTACTGTACGCGTCTAGTCTGTTTTTAAATGAAGTTATTGTGCTGGCTTCGACAACATTTGCTGGTAATTTGTTCCATCGATTAACAACTCTAACATTGAAATAATTTTTACGGAGATCTGTGATGAAGCGCTAACCATTCAGTTTTAAACCGTTGTTTCTTGTTGTCACGTGAGGAGAAAGCTCGAATAGGTTCTCTTGATTAAAGACATCAAATCCTTTAAGGATCTTAAAGGTTTCTATCAAGTCCCCACGGATTCTGCGATCCTTCAAGGAAAACATATTAATTTCCGCAGTCTCTCTTCATAAGAGGAGGAGGAGGAGGAGGAGGAGGAGGAGGAAGAGGAGGACAGCAGGGAGATGAAACTCAATGTATTCTTCTTCTGGGTATTTTGTCTCGATCTTCGGGATTTTCGGCGAGGCTTTGATAGTGTGAGGACAACGAACAATGAATGTGAAAGGAGGAGGGAGGGAGGGAGG
The DNA here is from genome assembly GCA_016584305.1 of Chionoecetes opilio. Lineage (NCBI taxonomy): Eukaryota > Metazoa > Arthropoda > Malacostraca > Decapoda > Majidae > Chionoecetes > Chionoecetes opilio. The sequence goes on along the minus strand of JACEEZ010001099.1, from coordinate 12,623 downwards.
GAGGGAGGGAGGGAAGGGAGGGAAATAGGGAAGGGAGGGGAGGGAAGGAGGGAGGGAAGGGAGGGTAGAGGTATGTTATCCAGTGCCAAGTAATCCGGGCAGCACACAGAAGGGATATAAACACCTCCCTCCTCCTCCTCCTCCTCCTCCTCCTCCTTCCTCCTCCTCCTCCTCCCCTCGTCCTTCTCTTCCTCTTCCTCTTCCTCTTCCTCTTCCTCTTCCTCTCTCCTCCTCCTCCTCCTCCTCCTCCTCCTCTCCTCCTCCCCTCCTCCTCCTCCTCCTCCTCCTCCTCCTCCTCCTCCTCCTCCTCCTCCTCCTCCTCCTCCTCCTCCTCCTCCTCCTCCTGCAGCTGTGTTATCTCCTCACGACACAGCACTTCGCCTTCACAGCATCAGAAAGCCGTGCAGCACATACGATGCCGTGCTGACGTGCTTCTTTCCTTCCTTCACTGACTGCCTCCCGTGACCTCCCGCCTCAGAACCACAAGATGAAGCACCAAGCGAAGAAGTGAAATTATTCGTGAAGCTTCAGTTACAAGGATCATTCGGGAGTATACGTTTTGACCTTCCAGACACCTTTAAGTATAGTGCTAGAATAATAGGTCATAAATAAGACTTAGTATAGTGCTAGAATAATAGGTCATTCTTACATAATTTCTTTAACTAAAACTCCAGCAAATTTTCTTTCCCGTATGTTGACCTTGAAATACAGTATAAAGCATCACGTTTCAAATCATCACCTACAGCGCAACTAGCAAGCTCTAAAAATAGTTGTGTTGACGCTGCAGTTTGACCACAAAATCCAGAGTGTTGTTGAAATGTTGAAGAAAATGCTGATAAATAGAAGAAAATGTTGAAGAAAATGCTGAAAAATAGAAGAAAATGTTGAAGAAAATGCTGATAAATAGAAGAAAATGTTGAAGAAAATACTGATAAATAGAAGAAAATGTTGAAGAAAATGCTGAAAAATAGAAGAAAATGTTGAAAAAATGCTGAAAAATAGAAGAAAATGTTGAAGAAAATGCTGATAAATAGAAGAAAATGTTGAAGAAAATGCTGAAAAATAGAAGAAAATGTTGAAGAAAATGCTGAAAAATAGAAGAAAATGTTGAAGAAAATGCTGATAAATAGAAGAAAATGTTGAAGAAAATGCTGATAAATAGAAGAAAATGTTGAAGAAAATGCTGATAAATAGAAGAAAATGTTGAAGAAAATGCTGATAAATAGAAGAAAATGTTGAAAAAATGCTGAAAAATAGAAGAAAATGTTGAAGAAAATGCTGATAAATAGAAGAAAATGTTGAAGAAAATGCTGAAAAATAGAAGAAATGTTGAAAAATGCTGAATGAAGAAAATGTTGGAAAATGCTGAATAAATAGAAGAAAATGTTGAAGAAAATGCTGATAAATAGAAGAAAATGTTGAAGAAAATGCTGATAAATAGAAGAAAATGTTGAAGAAAATGCTGATAAATAGAAGAAAATGTTGAAGAAAATGCTGATAAATAGAAGAAAATGTTGAAGAAAATGCTGAAAAATAGAAGAAAACGACACACCACAAACACCGACTTCAGACAAATCTCATCTTTTTATTCTTCTTCTTTCTCGCCTTTTTCTTTCTTCTTTCATCAGATCAGATAAATTTCTTGACGTGTCGTATCATAAACTTCCACCCGGTCTTTTTTCGTCGCTTTCACACGGGGGCACCTCAAAGAAACCGACGGTGGGGGGAGGGGGAGGGAAAGGGGAGGAGGGAAGGGGGGAGGAGGGGCAAGGGGGGAAGGAGGGGGGTCAGTAAGCCTCCCACCTGCCTCCTTGTCACCTCTCTTTAAGTCAAAGTCAAAGTCAAAGTCAAAGTCAAAGTCAAATTTTTTTATATTTTCCCAACTATAAACCGAAGAAAATGAACAAATCACAAACCTCTAGGCAGAGCTCTTTTAGCCCCTTGAGACCCAGAACGTAATTTCCATTGTAATTTGGGTACCAGCAAACGATTTTTAGTGAATATAAGCAATATTTTATAGATATGACCTGTTTAGTATCCTTGTCGACTAACTAATTTGGTATATTAAGCTACTTTTCGTAATTTCATGGCTAACATACGATTTTTCACATACCAAAGGAAAGATCTGGGTGTGAAGGGGTTAATGTGAAATTTTTAAAGAGCTCCCAAAAATAATATACGTAAATTGCAATAATTGCCTAGGGCACATAACCTATTACAATACATGCATACCTATTCATACTGTAAACTCATATCTGTATTTTCATCAAGAGGTACATAAGAACATAAGAAAATAAGGAAGCTACAAGAGGCAGTGAGACCTACACGTGGTAGTTCCTGTTACTTAACACTACCTACATCCACCTTTCATCCCCATCCATGAAATGATCTAGCCTTCTTTAAAGCTCCCTAATGACTCCGCGCGAACTACCTGTCTACCGAGTCCATTCCAATCATTTACCACCCTATTTGTGAACCACTTTTTCCCTATTTCTTTTTTTAATCTACGCTTTTCCAGCTTGAATCTCAAGGTAGAAGTAACGCATGCACATCAACCCTACACCTGTATACATATCTCTATATATCTCTTATCTCATATCTCTGTATTTATCTCTTATCTCAT
>JACEEZ010001099.1:2500-5000 GCA_016584305.1 Chionoecetes opilio | reverse complement strand
TCTCCTTAAACCCTTTTCCCAAGCAACTGACTCGCTGTGAAAATTTATTCGGCTGAAATTTGTGCTTGTTGTGCTGCACTGGGAATTCTAGGTTGCATATTTGTAGATACGCTGGTCGTCCGGGTTATGATGTTATGATCTGAGAGATTAGTTTTGTTTACAGTAATATTATGTAGTAGGTCATCATTGTTTTTTCATCACAAAGTCCAGTATGTTGTCACCTCTTGTGGGGGTGTTGATGACTTGTTTGTAAACAGAAATCCTCCGCAAAGTTCAAGACAGCTTCTGCCTGATCCGCATGTCCCCTTCCCCTCCATATACACTCTCCAACTCCCAGTCTATGAGCGGGAAGTTTAGATCACCAGTGAGCATAATGGGAGGCATGGGTGGTGGTAGTGAGTTAATTACTTCTCTAATCTTTGTTATTGGTCATTAAATTTATTTTTTTGGGCACGCTGGTGGCCTGTATATATTTATATATACCCAATCAAAGGGCTTTAATGTATAAGTACCAGGATTCTGTGTACAAGTTTGATTCTGAGTGGAGAACTTGTGTCCTAGCTGCAAAGTGTCATCCACGTAGGTGATGACAAACCCCCTTTTTTCTTTTCTTTTGGTCTGTCCGTTCTATATGGTACAAAGTTGGTATTTTTATTTCAGCTTCTCTATTTCTTCTGTTAGGTGTGTTTTTTGTTAGGGAGATTATACAGGCATTTTCAGTTTGTGCCCTTTCTGTGAGTAATTTTATTTTGCCTCTAAATTTGTATGGTAATAGGCCAGCAATATTTAGAGTGATTATTTTATAAAGGCTGTCGGCATTGCTGCCACCTGTTGTTGCTGGTATCCTTGTAGCGTTTGCGTGGGGCCCCACTGCCACGGCACTGCTTTCAGCATTTGCGTATATGTTGCTGTACTTGTTGCATTTGTTGCATTTGCTGCATAAAAAAAGACTGTGTAGTAGCATTTTGTTGTTTTTCAGTCTGGTGTGGGGGGCCACTTTCCCATGCATTGTGTGGATTAGGGGTTGATGGTGGTATGGTTGACCAAGCGGGGAGTTGTTTGGCGGGGGCTGCCTGTTGCCTTGTTTGTTGTTCGGTAGTTTGATGGTCATAGGGGGGTAGCGGCGAGTGCCCTTCAAATGTAATCTTTTACATTCCATATTCAAACACTCCCGCTTTCTTTCTGACCATAGCATATTGGTGGATGTAGTGAAGACGCAATCCTTACCTTTTTTACACCCTCTTGCTGGTTTCACAGCCGTTTACAATATATCTAGTGCACAGTCTGGGGTGGGCATTTGGACAATCACGGCCCACACACACACACACACACACACACCACACACACACAGCACACCCACACACACACACAACACACACCACACACACACACACACACACACACACACACACACACACACACACACACACACACAACACACACACACACACACACACACACACACACACACCACACACACACACACACACACACACACACACACACACCACACACGACACACACACACACACCACACCACACACACACCACACACACACACACACACACACACACACACACACCACACACACACACACACACACACACACACACACACACACACACACACACACACACACACACCACACACACACACACACACACACCACACACACACACACACACACACACACACACACACACACACACACACACACACACCACACACACACACACACACACACACACACACCACACACACCACACACACACACACACACACACACACACACACACACACACACACACACACACACACACACACACACACAACACACCACACACACACACACACACACACACACACACACACACACACACACACACACACCACACAACACACACCACACACACACACACACACACACACACACACACACACACACACACACACACAACACACACACCACACACACACATAAGGAAGCTTCGATCACCAATACCTGAAATAAACACAACTGTACTATATAAAAAAAAACTATACTTCTACTTCTGGAGGCTAAGAAGAGATTAAGTCAACAGGTGCGATGAATCACTTAAAGAAGGAAGATATGAGGGAGATATGAGGAAGGGTGTGAGGGAAGAGTAATGGGGTAGATTGAGGACTAATGGATGGGTGTTGATGGGTGGGATGTGAGAAGTGGGACAGGAAGGAGAGGAGGAAAAGTAGGGAAGGGGTGATAGGGAGACATGGTAGGAAGTGGAAGGTGAGGGAGAGGAGGCCAGGAGAAGACACAGTGATAGATGCTACGGCAGAATTTATGGTCGATGTGTGTGTGTGTGTGTGTGTGTGTGTGTGTGTGTGTGTGTGTGTGTGTGTGTGTGTGTGTGTGTGTGTGTGTGTGTGTGTGTGTGTGTGTGTGTGTGTGTGTTCAAGGTCAAACTCAGAAAATAAACTTGGCCTGTTTCTTCCATAGTTATTCTTGGTTCTTGTTTATTA
>JACEEZ010001098.1:5000-13103 GCA_016584305.1 Chionoecetes opilio | reverse complement strand
TGGGTAATGGGTGATGAATGGGTTGGGGGTGATGTGAATGGGTTGGCGTTAATACATACATTTCTACATCCATGATTTCAGGAAAGTTAGAAGGGGCTATCTGGAGAGTCTGTGTTTGGTGGGCCGAAGGCCCACCAAACACAGGTGGTGGGCCGAACGCCCACCAATAGCCCTCCGCAGGAGCTAGCCAAAAAGTCCGCCCGGAGGGCGGCTTTGCGGCTAGTATACTATATGTGGGAGAAATGGAACACCATCTATATCAGTGTAGAAAAAAAGGTACATGGAAAATTTACTACAAGGAATGAACGTACAGTTTTGTATAGTATGCTAGACCACTGCTGGTGCTTGTTCATTTGAGGGAGGTTAGTAAAATTACACACAAGGCAATTTCAGAAACTCTTTTCTTATGCTTTATTTTTTTAAGAGAGAGAGAGAGACACACACGCACATATACTACATGCGAGGGGGGGGGGTGAGGGTTGTGGAGGCAGGTTGGAGCTACTACTCACGATACTATCACTAGTGGAGCCAAGCTACAACCTTGCCCTATCTTGCAATGCTATAGAATCCTACACAAATTCCTGGATCCAGATCTGAATTTGGATGGACTCCAAAAATCTGTTCATTTTACATTGGTGAAAGATCCACTTCTGAATAATTGTTATGCAAATCCGTCCGTAGTTTTTGCGTAATCCTGTTCACAGATAAACAAACCGATCATAATAAGCTCCTTGGCGCATGTAATAGTAATTATGATAATAATATAAATAATATTTATGATAACAATAATAATAATAATGATAATAATAATAACAAATATAATAATAATGATACGTAGAAAAATAATGATAAAAATAATATTCATAATGATGAAAATAACAATAATGAAAATGATAATAATAAGGATAATGGTGATTATAAAAATTATATTAATAATGATAATAATAATAAAAAAAAAAATAATGATAATAATAGCAATTATCTCCTTTTACCAACATTATTCCTCTTCACCTTCCTTCATCGTAGTTTTCTTCATCCTCCTCCAACTTCCTCCTTCTTCTCTTCTTTTATCAGTCTATCCTTCACCAAAGACTACTGTATATAGTAGTCTTTGCCTTCACCTTTATTCTTCCTCCTCGACAGTCAACCCATCCTCTCCCGTACACTCTCTCTTCCCTTTCCTCTCCCCTCTCCTCCGGCAGCACCATTTGAGGCAGGAGCAGCACACGCTCATGGACTCATATCACGATGTCTGACAGACCCTTCACGCCGCCACTATTGGACGATTACAATCTGTTTGAAGAAATCTTGTGTGTTAATCTAACCCGTCCATTACGAGCTCCCGTCTTGATCTATAACGTGGTCGGCAGCTCCGTTAACGACAACTCGTCGTGGTGGATAATAGGCACGGGATTTATGCGTAGAAGATGTCAAGGGGTGACTGGAGAAAGTTCAATAAAAATGCGCATATATTAAGCCTGGTTCACACTGGGCTATTGTCGACAAACAAACGGCTGAGATGAGGTCTGGGACTGAGGCTGGGAGTCATCTCGGCCTATGTTTTTCAAAAAAATCCTACACCGCTCGATAGGTCTTTTATCTGTCGAGTTGCCGAAACTTTCGCGCGCCAAATTCAAACAAACGCAGAAGCCAGCACCACCCTCTTTCCCACTCACCCCAATTTATGGTATAATTTCGGTATTGGGCACTAAAAACTAACAAATTTAACTCACATCATCGTGTAGATCTTTTCATCCTTATTTTGAATCCCAATTTCCCCAATTTCCATGCCAATGGCGATACATATAATACCGAAAATTCTCCGTTTTAGCTACAGCCAGAAACGGTTGTTAGGTTAAATCAGATTATGTTAGGTTATAGACCTAGATTTGATTTAGTAGATGATATCAAGGAAAAAATGAAACTATCAATACTACTTCATAATAAAGTGCGCGAAAACGTATCTTTCGCGCGCCAAATGCACACAAGCCAGCCACTAGCGGTGACTAGCCCCTAGCCCCGAGCGCGACGTGACGGGTGCGACGATTCATGGTTGAAGAATGTACAAAACACTGTTGATGGCGGGGACTCGGGAACAACAACAAACCAGCATTTGTTTCCCGGAACGAATTGCGTGTGTGAACGTAATCTCCGCACTAGGTCGCTAGAGGCCGATTTCCCGGCGCTACAAAGTGCCGACTTTTGCCCAGTGTGAACCAGACTTTAGACTCCTAGCAACGGGAACCCTTGGATTGAGGGATTAGGACGTATATGGGTGACGCGAGGAAGGAGGTGACTGTAGAAGGAACCTATATGGAGTCCCCAAATATAATAGCACACAGAGGCATCCCTTAGGCCCAACTCGGAGCGCATATGAGGGAGAGATTCACTACACCGTCTCCAACCCTGCAAGACCCGAGACGGAAGTAAGGTGCGAAGTGTCCTGCTCTTGTGACGCGTGTGTGGAAGAAACGCAAAACAAATAAAGGGAGGCATGAATGAAAGGTTAGCAGATTCATGAAAATTAAAGGATGGATGGAAAGTCAAATAGGGGTACGAATGAGAGAAGACAGACATGGAAGAATTCAGTAACAAAAATTAAATAAGGTCATGATGAGAAGGAAAGTACCAAGAAAACAGTCACTAATACCAAATAGTTCGTGAGTCAGTGAAATAATGTAAACAAGATGAGAGTTCCTTAAAAGGAGAAAAGTTATAAAAATGTAAAGTTGTGAAAAAAATTGTGAATATGATATATTAATTAAAACTAGAAAACCATACACTTATAAAAAAAAAGTAGGTTCGTGCAAGAAAAGATAAAAACGCACGAAATTAATTCAAAACAATAATTTCAAATGTTATCAAATATTTGCTTACTTGGTATAATTATCTTTCCTTACTCGTACAGGATTAAAAAACAAAAATGATCATAAAAAACTATAAATGTGTAGGCCTACTGTACTTATTGGTGACCGTCTAGGTTACTTGGCAACCCACTTTTAAACCGTTCTATTGCAGCTACTGTAGACGGTCATTGTTCTTCTCCGAAGTCTATCAGTAGTGGTTTTGCTTAGGGTTATGTCCAATCACCCACTCTCTTTCTGTTATTCATTAATGATCTTCTAAGTCTTAACTTCCACTCCTATGCTGATGATTCTATCCTGCTTTTTCAACGTCGTTTATTAGATGTTCAACTCAACAGGAACTAAGTGATTCACGGAGAGATGCCACTGAGCGCCTAACTTCTGATCTTTCTATAATTTCTGATTGGGGCAAAGCAAGCCTTGTTTTGTTCAATGCCTCAAAAACCCAATTTCTTCACCTATATACTCGACAAAACCTACCAGATAACTATCCCCTCTTCTTCAATGACACTCAACTGTCTCCTTCTTCTACAATGAACATTCTTGGACTATCCTTTACTAAAAATCTGAACTGGAAATCTAACATCTCATTTTTTTTTCTTTTTTATTTATTTACATCTATTACATAATATATATATACATATACATATACATATGCACATACATACACATACACATACATACACATACATATATACATAAAAAGCAGTAATAAATGAGCGGGCATCAGCCCGCCGCTGTAGCCGCAGCCACAGTCAGTTCACAGGTGAGCGGGGCGTGAGGCCACTCCCGCTCCTTAGTGTTCATCGGGGGGGTGGGGCGGCAGGCGCCACCTCCAGCAGGAGGGCAGGTTTTTTTTGTAACTGTCGCACGAGGGCGGCCGCGTTCTCCAGCGGGCCGACGCGCTGTCTGAGCCGCTCTGTAGCGGGGCAGGAAAGCAGGTAGTGGGTGAGGGGATGGGGGGTCATATGAGGACAGTGCTCACACGGCCGCTCCTCAAACCCGTTCCTCAGCTCCTCCAGAGTCAAGTAGCCAAGCCGAAGTCGGTGTAAGACGACCTCCTCGGCTCGGGACAGCTGCTGGGCGGGGCGGAACGGCTCGTTGTTGTTCGTGGCTTGTTTGTTCCAGGCTGCCTGCCTCGATGTCTGCACCAGCTGGCGATACTGTTGCCCTGCGGCACAGACGGCAGCACTTCTGGCCAGTACCTTGGCCCCATGGATGCTGGGTAAGACAGTCAAGGCCACCGCTGGATGTCTGCTGGCCTCCCGGGCCGCCTCATCGGCCGCCTCGTTGCCACGAAGGCCTATGTGGCTGGGCACCCAGTTGAACCTTACGCGGCGCCCCTGCGCGGCGAGGCGCTGGATGTGGCCCAGGATGGCGGTGGTGAGCTGCACGTTGTCCATCGGTGTGTGGGGCTGCCGTAGGACCTGCAGGGCAGACATGGAGTCAGTGTGAATCACTACGACCTCCTCCTGTCGGCCCAGGGCGTGCTGTAGGGCGCGCTCTATCGCCACCAGCTCCGTCTGCAGCGTGGAGCAATGGTCGGGCGTCCTCCAGGACAGCACCTCACCGCCCGTAACCACCGCAGCACCTGTCAGGCCTCTCTCAGGGTCAACGGAGCCGTCTGTGTAGTAGACCGCTACCGCGACGCTGCTGGGGACATTGGCGTGCGCCACCGCCTGCAGGGCTTGCTGTTTCAGCTCCTCCCGCGTGCACAACGCCTTTGCAGCTGGCAGTGTGGCGATAATCACCTGGGCGGCAGAGGGCTGCCACGGTGGCGGAGCGACGTAGTTGACAGCGGGGCGGTCAGGTCCGTCCAGCGGACGGACGGTGTGGCCGGTGGGAGGAGATGGGTGTGGCCGGGGAGGAGGTGGATGGCGGCGTCTGCCACCCTCTGCAACCAGGTGTTGCCCGGCGATAGGTCACGTTGCTGCTGTGGCAAGACCCTGCACAGCCTGTCCGGCGCGACAGACTCCCTTGCCTGGCAGAGGATCTTGGCCACCCGACAGGCCACGATCTGTCGAACCCTGGTGGCTAGGGGCACCAACCGTGCCTCCGCCTGCATGACGCGGGTGTTTGCCCAGCGCGGTGCCCCCAGCAGGGTCCTCAAAGTTCGGTTCTGAAGGACCTCTAACTTCCTCTGCTGAGTGAGCGATAACGTGACAAGCACGGGCGCGCTGTAGTCTACAAGGGCACGCACAGTGTGCGCGTAGAAGAGGCGCAGCACTGATGACGTGGCCCCGGCGTGTGTCCTGGTCATGGCCCTCATGACGTTGAGCCTGGTCTCAGCCCTCTCCCTCAGATACGTGACCTGAGTGGTAAAGTGGAGGCCCCGGTCAAGCCACATTCCGAGGTACTGGAAGGCGTGGGTCCAAGCTAGCCTGATGCCCTGTATCTGTAGAGGACAGACCGGGGGGGCAGCGGCCTTGAACACCATGGCCTTGGACTTCTCAGCCGATATCTTGAGACCCAGCTCTCTGCACTTGCAACTGACCAGGTCAAGGGCTTGCTCGGTCCGAGACACCCGGTCACCCCGGCCAGTGTCGACCAGGACCAAGTCGTCGGCGTACATGAGAAGTGCCGTGCCCTCCCGGAACGGCAGGCCGACCAGCTGCTCCATCAGGAGGTTGAAAAGAGTGGGGTTTAGGACCCCGCCCTGCGGCGTGCCGTTCTCCAGCTCCCTGTAACTGGACTTGCGCCCCTGGAACCTGACCCTGGCGCGGCGGTGCCAGAGGTAATCCTCAATCCAGGCGAGGAGTCTGCCCCGCACGCCCCGCCGCACCAGCACGGCCAGGATGGCGTGGGCGTTGGCCAGCTCAAACGCCTTCTCCAGGTCAAGGAAGACGGCGACAGCAGGGCGGTTGTCGATTTGGGCCAGGAGGGCCATGACGCTGTTGGAGGTGCCCACCCCCGTGGTGAAGCCGAAGATGTGTGGGTGGAAGTCTCCCAGGCGCCACAGGAGGCGGGTCAGCACCATCCTCTCCGCCGTCTTGGCCGTGCAGCTCATCAGGGAGATGGGGCGCGGCTTGGTGGGTTCCCTGGGCTTAGGGATGGGCTGGATGTCAGCCTTCTTCCACGCCGAGGGCAAGCGGCCAGCCAGCCAGGAGGAGTTGATCAGGGCCAGGAGTGCCGCCTCCCCGGCCACCCCAGCGTGGGCCAGCATCGAGTAGGTGACGCCATCAGCGCCAGGAGTGGTGTCCCGTCCCTTCCTGGCCCTTACCAACTCCTGGGAAGTGAAGGGCTGATCAGTGGAGTCTGGGCGAGCGCGAGCGGCGCCGATGACAGCCTCACGCACAGGTTGAAGCCGAACCTGCAGCCGCTGGACACGGGCGGGGAGTTGGTCGCTGCTACCCTTCGAGGCAAACATCCCCATCAGGCGCTCGTCCTCCTGTAACGGCTGGGGGTGGGCGGGATGGCGGGGAGGTCTCTTTCCTGAGGCAGTCCTCACCTTGCCCCACAGCTCGGCCAGCTTGGTGTGCTGGTTAAAACTTGCGCACCATTCGAGCCATTTGGCCTCCCGAACCCGCCCCGTGACCTGCCGAGCGTGCCTCACCACCTCACGCAGCAGCTCCAGATTGTTGGGTGTCGGCCGCCTGCTGTACAACTTCCGGTGGATGTTAACCATGTGGTTCTGTTCCCGCACCTCCTGGTTGTAGAACCACCAGTTCTGGTTGTACCTGCGGCAATGGACCTTCCGTGGTATGGCTGCCTCCGCCGCCCTCTCGATGGCCGCCGTCAGTTCGCTTTCTCGGTGGTCCAGATCCTCCGGCGGCTCGTAGGTGGCCCACCACTCGTCCAGGATGGCTTGAAACAATGCCCAGTCCGCCCGCTATATATTCCACCGCGGCAGCGGGAGCTGTGGCAGCGGCCGGGTGACCTGCAGTGTAGTGGCGACTGCGTAGTGGTCGCTGGTCAAAGTGGGGTGCACCTGCCAGGAGGTGGCCGGTGCCAGGTCACTGGAGATCACATCTCATCTCTTGCTAAAACAGCTTCTAAGAAGTTAGGTGTCCTGTGGCGTCTGCATCCATTTGTTTTCCCTTCCAGTTGCTTGCTCTCTACAGGGGCCTTATCTGCCCATGTATGGAGTATGTCTCACATAGTCATACAGCTCTCCTAAACAGGATTGAGTCAAAAGCTTTTTGTCTCATCAACTCCCCTCCTCTGGCTGACTGTCTTCAATCTTTGAATCACCACCGCAATGTTGCTTCTCTTGCTTTCTTCTACCGTTATTTTCATGCTTACTGCTCTTCTGAACTTGCTAACTGCATGCCTCCCCCCATCCCGCGGCCTCGCTGCACAAGACTTTCTACTCATTCTTATCTCTATTCTGTCCATCTTCCTAATGCAAAAGTTAATCGGTATCTTTACTCTTTTTCATCCCTTTCACTGGTAAACTCTGGAACTCTCTTCCTGTTCTATTTTTCCGCTTTCCTACGACTTAAATCTTTTCACGAGAGGAGTGACAAGACACCTCCGAAACTAAATTGGCCCACCCCCTATTTCTTTATTCTATTACTCTCTTCCTTATAAGGACAGGCAACTAAGCGGGTTTTTTGTTACCTCTTTTTTTTTTTTACCTTGGCCAGTCCTTTGTGATGTAAACAAAATAAAAAATCCAGTCCTTCCTGATTATCACATGAAATATAAGACTTTAGAAAAAATAAAAAGACTTCACTCTATATGGCAGGAAAACATGTACTGTTCAAAGGTCGGTGAGGAATAAGATGAAAGTGTTTCCCGCCATGACGATTTACGAGACTGGATGGAGGGTCCTTGGGCGACGCGGGGTGGAAATAATCACGTGCTGGGATCGGCAGAACCACAAATACGACGATTTAACGTTATGGTCGAGGTATAAAGATGCCAGCGGGGGGGTTGACTCAGCTAGGCAGGGGAGGTGAGGCTTGTGGTGAATAGGCTTAGGGCAAGACATGAGGCCGGAACGACACAAAAAGACAACACATCACAGGATAACAGACAGACAGATACACAGACAGCACGACGCATTTCAAGGTGTGTGAGAGAGAGAGAGAGAGAGAGAGAGAGAGAGAGAGAGAGAGAGAGAGAGAGAGAGAGAGAGAGAGAGAGAGAGAGAGAGAGATAATAATAATAATAATTTATTGGCCGTCATGTTACAATTCAGTACAAGGAAATACATGGTGAGTTATATGGCAGGGCCCGATGAGCAAATGCTCTATTACGGGCCTGAATCATTATCTTTAGGTTAAATTTCTCTCAA
>JACEEZ010001097.1:0-11649 GCA_016584305.1 Chionoecetes opilio | reverse complement strand
GTGTGTACACGGATGAGGGAAAAGGCGAAGTTTATGAAATATATATATAATTTATATATATATATATATAAAATTTTAAAAATCCGACGGCCCCCCGATTTCACCTCTTGTGGACGGGCCCGAATTTTCCGTGCGCAGCCCCAGGTATTACAGTGGTCTTGCTCGGGAATGAAGTCCCACCTTTATTGAGAGGGCGGGCCCTTCTCAAAAAGCTATGATATTTTTAACATTAAACTTATTGTTTTAATGTCTTTTTTTCTTATAATTTTTTTGTTATTTTAAATTTTTTTATTCTTTTTTTTAAAATTAGTTTTTTTTAATATTATTTTACTGTTTTTATTAAGCAGGCGTCAAAAAACCCCGCATTTTTGCGGCGCCTTACAACTATAAATATCTATATTTTTCTGAATTTGAAAAGATAAAAACCTTGTACCTGGGAAGGGGGACGGAAGTTGACGAGGCAAAAACCCGAGCCTCCACCCCAAAAACCCCACCCCCGGGGCCCACCACCAGTACAACCCCCCCATGCTGCGGGACCAAATGCTTGCGAGGTTGGGCGCTACGGGGAGGGGCCTATTGAACCTTCACTAGGGACATGAAAGGCAAAAACCATCTAAATTCGCTTTTTGTATCAATTTTATGACAAATTTTACAAATATGATTTTTATGGACATTTGATAAATAAGGGGGGGGCTATTAGCAGTAATATATATTATGAATTCTGTTATTTTTTTAAAGTGATGGCCCCTCATGACAAGGAACCCCATCCACCAAACTGAAAGGGAATATACCAAAACCCTCCCGCCATAAGTTTTACACCACCTCCCAGTAAAAAACTATTGTGACCACCAGCAAGAGAGAGAGAGAAGAAGAGAGAAGAGAGGAGAGGAGAGAGAGAGAGAGAGAGAGAGAAAGAGAGAGAGAGAGAGAGAGAGGAGAAGAGAGAGAGAGAGAGAGAAAGAGAGGAAAAGAAAAAAAAAAAAAGGGGAAAAAAAAAATTACAATAATTTTTAATATTAATTCTTCAAATGCTAAAAACTTATTCAAAAAAATTACCTTTTAAAAAAACCCTTTACCTTTAAGCCTTTATTTGAGTTTCCCTGCAGATACGGGAAAAAGCCCCCTTTACTTTTTTAAAAATGCCGGGGGCCTCGATCGTTGAGGCAAGAGTTAAACAAAAGACCATTGCTATGGCATGGTTGTCTGGCGCAACTCTTCTCATCAAAGGAGGGACATGCACCCCCTACCCCCAAACTTCCTTTTGTTTTATGGGTAATGCACTAAATCGGGCTTTTATTTTTTTTAGTCTAAGTTTCAAAACTCAGTTTTTTTCGCTCTCGCCAATATATAGGGACATATTTTAAAGCAGGGCTGAAATGGCTCATTGGCGATATTTTTTTTTACGATATACATTGGCCAAAGTTCATTGGCCCCCAGACGGCAGATCGAGCCACTTTGTTTACACACACACACACACACAAATTTTTTTTTTTTTTTTAAAAATAGCATCAATAAGATTAACTAATAAATAAAAAAATATACAAACAAAAAATATTAAGAAAAATAATGTTAAAGGGGGGCTTTAGTTTAGTCTCTTCCTTTTCAGTAGAGAAGCTCTTTTCCCCTGCTTTGGCTGCTCACCCTCTCCCTGGCCGTCTCTGCCCTTTTTTCCCTTTGCTTGGGGAGCAACATTTTTTCCAAAATTTCTTTTAAACCCAAACTTCCTCTTGTTCCTCAGGTCTCGCCTGCCATCGTTTAAAAAGAAGGATGGGAACCGAGGAAAATGCGCAGCTTGGGCTCGCGGCTCAACAAGGGGTTTAGTCCAGCAGTGGGGCTGCACCGCTTCCCAGTAGGGGGAAAACTTTCCACCTGACTGTTGTGGTTTTAATGGCATCGGGTTCAAAAAAAAAAGCAACTTAGAGAGGGTCACAAAAAAATCAACTTTTTTAAAAAATTGAATAAGTCTGACTTATTAAACCATGCAATAATACCCCCTACCTCAATTTAGCAGAATATTATTTTAAAAGACGGTGGAAGCTTAATAAGAAATATTAAAAAAAAATTAAAAAGATCAGAGATAATTTTTTATAAAGATTTTTGCAAATATTCACATTTGCAATAAATATTAAGGATTAGATGCAACTTCTAAATTTGTAGGTTTTTCTTAAAAAGGGAATTTTAAAAGGGCCCAAAAGAAAAAAAAGGTTTTATAAATGCCCCCCGTTTTTCCCTTTGGGGCTGTTTCACTAGCTTTGAGTCGAAAAAAACCCGGGCCCGAAAAATTCCCGGAGTAGTTCCGGTCCCTTTCCTTCGTTTTGATTGAGGGGGGGTTTTTAGTTAGGGGAAACCCCCGGGGCCAGTGTGTTTTTGTTTTGTGGTTGTGTGTTTTGTCACACGGAAATTAAAAGGGAAAAGGCGAAGCTTATGATAAATATATATAATTTATATTTTATTATATTATATAAAATATATAAAATCCGACGGCCCTCCGACTTCAGCCCCCTTGTGGGGACAGGCCGTTTTATTCCGTGCGCCCCTCCAGTTTTACAGTGGTCTTGCCCCGGGGGACATGAATTTCCCTACCTTTATTGAGAGGGCTGGCCTTCCAAAAAAGCTATGATGATTTTAACTTTAAACTTTTTGGGCTTTTAATGTTTTTTTGTTCTTAAAATATATTTTTTTTTATTTTAAATTTTTTTATTTTTTTTAAAAATTTTATTTTTTTTTAATTTTTATTTTTACTGTTTTTATGTAAGCAGGCGTAAAATAACCCCGCATTTTTGCGGCGCCTTACAACTATAATATTATATCTTTCTGAAAAATATGAAAAAGATAGAAACCTTGTACCTGGGAAAGGGGGGACAGGAAGTTGACGGGGAAACGCCCGAGCCTCCACCCCCAAACCCCCCACCAGGGCCCACCACCAGAAACAACCACCCCATGCTGCGGGAAACCGATCCCGCAAAGGTTTGTGCGCTACAGGGATATGCCTATGTAAAACCTTCCTACGGACAGGGATGTGTCTAAAAACCATCCTAAATTTCCCCGTTTTGTTGTATAATTTTTATGACTAATTACAAATAGAACGTTTTTTGGGTCCCATTTGATAAATAGATGGTCCCAAAATTAGAAAGAAATAATATTTTTAGAATTTGTTATTTTTTAAGTGATGGCCCCTCACTGACAAGCTGCACACCACCCAAACCAACATCGTGCAAGGAATATCCCAAAATCTCCCCCCATAAGTATTAGAAACCACCCCCCAGTAACAATAACTCATTGTGCCCAGCCAGCAAAAGAGAGAGAGAGGGGAGAGAGAGAAAAGAAGAGGGGAAAAGAGAGAGAGGAGAGAGAAAAGAAAAGAGAGAAAGAGAGAGGGGAGAGGGGAGAGAGGAGAGAGAGAGAGAGAAAAGAAAAGAAAGAGGGGAAAAAGAGAGGGGGGAGAGAAGAGGAAAAGAGAGAAAAAAAAAAAAAAAATTTTAAATTTAATTTTTAATTACTTCAAATGCTGAAACTTATTGCCTAAAAATTACCCTTTTTATTTAAAAAACCTTTTAAGCCCTTTTTTTCCTTTTTATTTTGAGATTAACCTGCAGTTTACAGGAAAGCCCTTTTAATTTTCTTTTAAAAGGGCCGGGGCCCCTCGATCGTTTGAGGCAAGATTTTAAACAAAAAGACCATTGCTATGGATGGTTTTGGCCCTTGGCTCCCAATCTTCTCAATCAATGGAGGGACATTGCACTCTCCCCCTCAAATTCCTTTTGTTAGGATAAGCACTAAAGTCGGGTTTCTTTTTTCAGTTAAGTCTTTAAAAGCTCATTTTTATTCGAAACTCGCCACTATATAGGGGGACGAAAATTTCAGCAGGGCTGAAATGGCCCCTTTGGGACGATTTTTTTATGACGATATAAAATTTGGGCCCCAATAGTTCTTTGGCCCCCAGACGGCAGATCGAGTTCCCCTTTTGGGCCTATTACACACACACACCCCACACACACTTTTTTTTTTTTAAAAAAATAGCATCAAAAATGATTAACTAAAAAAAATACAAAAGGGAAAATACTATCAAAAAAAAATATATAAGAAAAAAAAATGTAAAGGGTCTTTAGTTTAGTCTTTTCCCTTTTCAGTAGAAAAAGCTTTTTCCACTGCTTTGGTTTCCCCTCACCCTCCCCCGGGGCCGTCTTTTCCCCTTTTCTTCTTTCCCTTGGGCAGAAAAGCAGTCTTCCAAAATTTTTTAACTCAAGCTTCCTCTTTGTTTCCTCAGGTTCTGGGCCTGACCATCTTTCAAAGAGAAGGATGGAACTCGAGGGAACATGCCCCCAGTTTGGGCCCCGGGGGGCCCTAAAACAATTGTTGATTTCCAGCAGTGGGGCTGAAACCCTGCTTAACCAGTAGGAGGGGGATTTTTCCACCTGACTTTTTGGGGTTTTAAATTTGGCATCAGGTTAAAAAATAAAAGCAACTTAAAAGTGGGGTTTCACAAAAAATCAACTTTTAAAAAATTGAAATAAGTCGTGACTTATTAAACCTTTCCCAATAATACCCCCCATACCCAATTTAGCAGAATATTTTTTTAAAAGGGACGGTGGAAGCTTAAATAAGAAGAAAATTAAAAAAAAATTAATAAGATCTAGAGATTTAAATTTTATAAAGATTTTGCAACATATTCACATTTGCAAAAATAAATTAAAAGGGTTAGGGATGCCTTTAAATTCTAAATTTGTAGGGTTTTTGTTAAAGCTTTGAGTGTCATATGGAAACGTAAAATTTAAATAGAAAAATAAATTTCATTACTAGATGGTTCATTGCCCCCCCAAAACAAACCACCCCCCCCAAATCCCCCAAAAACAGATATAAAAACACCCAAAACCCAAAAAGGACATAGAAGCTTACCGAACCATTAAGTAACGTTTCTGACAAAAATGGGAGTCCCACTTCTACTTGGGGAAACCTATGCGGGTCAGGCAAGGGGCAAGAACCCAAAGTGCCCATTATGTTGATCAAGTTTTTATACAAAAAAAATTAAAAATTAGAAAGGAGAGTCCCTGCAAAAAATGTACATTATATCCAAAAACTTTGGGGGAAACAGCAGGTGATCCTGGCATTTTTAGGTACCACCAGGATCTGCTCGGTCCCCGTCGTGGCAGCCAAAACCCAAAAAACCACATTCCCCTCCCCAGAAAGTCTGCCCATTAATTAGCGCGTTTTTGTGACCGGGGGGCTTAAACCCGGTCTGGGCTAGAATAGTCCCGGGGGGGACACCGTTTTGGCGAGGCAGGCCCTGGAAAAGTTTAAACCCAGTCCCGTCCGGTGCCCCCCCCCGAGGCAGGACCACCTTGGGGCCAGTGTGGGGAGAATGGCGGCATGCGCCAAATACAGTCCCCGGGGAAGACGAACCCGGGGCTTTTTGTGGGCGAAAAAAACATGAAAACACCAATGTGGCCGACCATAAGACCAAAAAAAAATCCAAATAAAAATTACAATATTCACAATTTGCTGAAAAAAACATCTTTTGGGAAAAAAAAAGACCGTCAAACCTTTTAGTCCGGCCCCACTGTTTCTAATGTTACCAAACGCCATTATTACGAAAATTTTTGCATCCCCTACAGACTTTAAATTTTATTGTCACTGAAACCCTGATTGTAGCAATTTATTTTCCCACACACATAATTAATGTGGGGGTCTTACCTAATCAAAACCCCTCTTTTATCTATCCCGACACAAAACCCCAACTAGTCAATTTAAATAGGATACTTATCGGTGGATTTGTGGGTTTTAAAATCGCTGTTTGGCTTTTGATTAATACTGGGCCCGCCCCGTGATCCGGGAAATGGTTTGCCGTGATCGAGGCCCGAGGTGAAATGCGGAGGTGGGGGCGTTTTTGTGGTTTTGGGGTCAAGTTGGGGTTTTTTTAAACCTCACAGCGCGGGGGAATTTTAAAACATTAGGGTCAAGGAAAGCTTTTTTCAGGCTTAATAGACGCGGCAAATTGATATTTTCTATGTCGGGTAAAACAAAGTCCTTTGATTTAACCCCTAAAGTGGAAGAAATCTTATACAATTTCCCCCTATTAACAATTTAGTAATATTTTGTAAGGGGATTTGTTTCCAAGGGCCCCGGAGTGTAGTGAGCCCTTCCCCGGGGGGCGGCCAGGGGGCCGCTACCAAATTTCCTTTTAGCCACGTGTATAACCCCGGGGGCTAGGATTAATGGGGGGGGCAGCTTAAAGAAGCCGCTACAACTAAGGTGCTAATTATTTTTAAGGGTTTAAAAAGCCTTTTTAACCCCGGGGAATAAATTTATCCCATCCCCCTACAACCATTATTTAAATTACCTTAATTTTATTAAACCCCTTACCATTTTAAATTTATATATACATCCCTACGACCTATGTGAGGGACAAAAAACTCCCTTCCCCAAGGGGGGGGAAACCTAACCACCCACTCTCCAATTATTGAGAGGGTGGTTTTGGGGGAAATTTCCCCATGTATAGTGGTTATGTAGATAATGTAAACTACGTACCTGTGCAATTCTTTAGTGGCACAAAAAAAAACTAAAAAAGTGGATGCCCAAAACTCGGGAATAATGTCCCCCCCGCGACATTAGTGGCCGTGGGACATAGATAGGGTTTTGGGCGGTAAATTTTAAATGAGTTTCATAAATTTAATTTTTTTATAGTCATCCCTTTCAAATTGGGGTTTTCCCTTGAAAAGTCCCCCCAATATTGTGTTTTCTGGGGGGTTTCTTCCCCCCCCCCCCAAATGATTTAAAAAACCTGACTCTTTATCACCACAGAAATGATGACCACGGTTTTAACCCTTTTCGAAAGCCCAAAGAGGAGGTTTTTTCTTATTACCTGAGGTCAAATTAATAAAACCCCTTTTGGTTTTTTTTCTTTTGGGGGGGGGGGGGGTAAAGCTTGCAAAGGGCGGTAAGACCCCCACTTGATCCCCCAGCCAATAGGAAAAGCGAATGGGAAGGGGGCCGTCCCCGATGTATTTTTTGCGAGCCACAGGGCAGGAACCCAGCAACAAAGGGAGTTGCGCCAGCCAAAGACCATCTCTTTTGAATTCTTTTCCCAAAGACGAAAGGTAAAAAGCCTTTCCCCTTTTTGGTCGGTTAAAAGCGTCGGAAGGCGCTGAAATGGCCCCAAGGCGAGTAATGACGTCATAAAAGGGGTCATCAGTCACCAGCCAATAACAAACAGTTTTTAAAAAATTCCGACCCCAAACACAAATCAGCGAGACATATTTTTCCCGGGGAAGAATGGCACTCCCGCTTGGGCCCCTCCCCGCCTTTACCCCCCGTCATCTCAAACTAATTTCGTTTTTTTTGGAAAGCTTGCGTTTTAAGGAGTTTTAAAGTAAACAAAAAGTTTAAAATGTTTTAAAGTAAAAAAAACCTGGTTGCTAGTGTTTTGGTGGTAGAAGGGGGTGTGTGTGGGGTTTAAATAGTGAAATTTTTGATTTTGGGCAGGCCCCGGCCCGGCCAAAAGGGCCCCTCCGTCACTCTGCCCCCCCCATCCCGTCACCCCCTATAAAATCTTTTTAAATCCCCCCCTTATTTAAGGGACACACGGTTTCTACATTTATTTAGATAATGACAAGTTTTTTTTAACATTCAAACCCTAATCATAAGTTGTAATTTTAAAAACGGGGTAATAAGACGTTTAAGCCTGCCCAAAACCCACAGTGGGGAGGAAACTGGGGTCTCCAGCCGCCCCACTCAAGGTTTTTAGTAAAAACCCCCAGTTTTTCCATCCGGGCCCCCCACCTGTGCCTTCCTGAAGAAGACATCGCTCCCACCCTTTGAAACACCATAGGATATCACCAAGGGAAAAATAGGATTTTCCTCCCGGGGTTCTCCTCCCCCCACTAAAATATTACCAAAGAACTACCTCCCTTTGGGGAAATTGGTGTTGATATCCACCTCACGGGTTTTTTTCCTGGGTGTGTGCTGCTTTCCCGGGAAGGCCGGCCCCTGCCAGACGTAGATGGTCCCTTTTCTTGTATTTCATCTTTTTACTCATATATATGAATAATATCCATCCAAATGCAAACAATGTCCCAAAAATTCACCCAAAAAAAAAGATATTTCATTTGCATACCAAGCAAAAAAGGGGCATGCCCGGGGACTTCCGAAACCTTTTGTAAAACTGGGCCCTTGGGGCAATCTTGGCCAAATGTTTCACGTTTTAAAGGGCTAAACGACGAATTTTTCCGGGGCTGTGGGGTTCCCTCCCTTTGCCAAAAATACGACCAAAAAAAAGGTTTTTAAGTGTTTTGGGGTTTGGTTTTTTGGCCCGTCCAGCCTGAAACCCGGGCCCGGACAAGGGCGGTGAAAGTCGCGAAAAAAGCGCTAAAAAAGTCGTCCATTTCTGAGAGGGAAAATTTTTGGTTTACCACCCAAACCCGGAAAGATTTATGAAACAAAAATTTTAATTTGGGAACTTTTTTAAAAGAGGCACTAAATTCATTTAAAGGTTTTAAGAATTTTCCAAGCCCAAAAAATCTTATTTAGATAAAATATGTAGTTTTGTTCAATGAGAAAAAATTTCCAAAAGGGTTTGGGACGGTGTGTGACAGGAAAAAAGTGGCCCGCCGGATTTTTTTCCCGGCATGGGTCTCAGTTACATTGGTTAAATTTCTTGAAAAATCATATTTTCAAAAATGGCACAAAACCATTTTCCTAAGAAAAACAGTTTAATTTTTCCGTAAGTGCCCCGGGGGGGCCTCGACATGCCTTACCAGTAAATTTTTTTTTTATTATTTTTGTTCAGGATTTTATGCAGTTGGTAAATTTATTTTTGGGGAAAAAAATAAAAATTTAAAAAAAATAGGTATTAAACTAAGAAAAACACCCCTACTCACTAGAAGGACACCTAGTGTTATTGAAGTGCCTTTGGGATTTTACAAGACACTGGTGTACTGTTTTGCAATTGCATCGGAAACAACTCGTTTTCCCGGATATTTAATTTTCAAATATATTTTTTAAATACGCGCCAGCCCCCTGGGGAGGTTTGGTTAGGTAAGTTCGGGTTCCCATTAGGCCGTTAAATTTTTTTCGGCCGTTATCCCGTTAGTCTGTCCAAAAACTTTAGGCCGTAAGGGTGTTTAGGACGTAAGAAAGTTTAGGACTTAAGGGTTAGGACGAATCCAAATCTCTATAATATGGGCCCCCCCTGTCTGATTTTTTTTCCCATTTTTGATTTTGGGTTTTTTTTTCATTTTTCACGGAAAAAAGCACTGAGTTAAAAAACCCCAATTTTTTTAATGTTTTTCTACATGTATTTTGGTAAAAATACATAACATAAAAAAAAAAATTTAAAAAGGGCCCAAAATTTCCCAAAATTTTTTTCCCATCTTAATAAAGAGGGGTTTTTTCCCCCGCGACCCTTCCCCGGGTGGCACCCTTTGTAGCTCCGATATTAAAAAGGGCCATCCCCAAAAATGTGCATAACCGTGGATTGTGCCGCCCAGGAAATTGATGTGCCATGGAAAAAAATCCCAAATTTCATCATAGCTTTTATTTGGTAAAACCCTGCCCAAAAAAATACAGGAGGCCGCGAGAGGGAAAACCCCGGCCAAAACGCCACAGATAGAACACGGAGAAAAAACCGTTATAGTTTTTTCTTTCAAAATGCCCTTTTTCCCTTTTTAACCCAAAAAAGGTTTTTTGGGTTTTTTTTTTTTTATTTTGTAGAGCTTAAAACATCTACGTGTAGGGGTTCCCAAAACGTAAAGTGGATAAACAAAAGACATTTTTTTAAAAAAAAAATAACAATCAGCATTTTTCTTTCACTTGTCAAGGGCAACTATCGCCCGCGCCTATTAATACTTCTCTTCCCCCACCAAAGTTTTCTTGTAAGCCAAACCCCTTTCAACTATTGACTCAAAACCCTTTGTTAGGAGGTAGTTTTTGGCATGTACTTTTCCCCCCAGAAAAAAATCACTGTAACCCGGAGCGTAGGGCTAGGTGACTTTAGTCCAGAGACAGTCACCGCTGTGTGAGACACTCGCCTGGGGCCAGATCCAGCAAACACTACGCCGGTGGAAAGTCAGTGTAAGTTTGAGATACTCCTCTTTCGAAAACTTTTTTGGAAACAGGATCCCTAAATCCCCCCCCCCCCCCCCCGGGGGCCAAAACGATGACGTTTACAACGCAGACTTTACCCCTCGGTGCCCAAATCTGCGCCAAAACCCTTTCCCGGGGTGGATCCAGCAAGCGTAAATTACTCCCTTTCCGTGACGTCAAGGGCCAATATTTTGGCTTTAAATTTCACCCCCTTTGTAGGGGGAGGGGGGTTTGAGAAGGGGTATCTATATAAAAATAAAATGTCCCTTTATTATGCCCAATAGACGTTTTAAACCCCCGAGGTAAGGATTGAAAAAAAAGCCTATTGGAGTCGGCAGCGGCGTGTGTTTACAAATGTTTAGGAGATACAAGCCTTGGTGGGAGGCCGCCTCGGCCGTGTAGGGACTGCCTTCGGTGTTTTTTTTGTATTAGTTCGTTATTGGGCAGCACCAGTTTTTTAGACCACCAGCGGAGTCCTGTGAGCAGAATTGTTGTGGGACGAGGCGAGCCTGGCATCCCGCGGCTAGATTAATGTTGTTTCACTATATCGTAATTTGGACGTTTTTGAGAATGAAACTTGTTCTGATGCCTGCCCCTCAGTGACCTTGCACTATGGTTAGGTCACTCAGGACGCTTGACCCTCATTGCCCCTGAATGGTAGTTAGGTCACGTTTGCTAGCCTTTAATGGTACAGTCCCCGAGCGGAAGGAATGCTCGCCACCGTCGGAGAATGTTCCATTTTGGAAATACTTTGGAACTCACCCTTCCGGCTTTGACTGAAATGAACTACCGCACTGTATTGTATGCTTATTGTACTTCACATCTGTAAAGGTTCCAGCGTGCGCTCAGCCTTGGTTAACCCACACGGCCGCTATGAAATATGAGGTGCCTCAAAAAATTATAAGTACAGTTAGGTTAGGTTAGGTATACTTTGTGGTTAAGGTTAGGTTAGGTTAGGTATACTTTGTGGTTAAGGTTAGGTTAGGTTAGGTATACTTTGTGGTTAAGGTTAGGTTAGGTATACTTTGTGGTTAAGGTTAGGTTAGGTTAGGTTAGGTAAGGTATACTTTGTGGTTAAGGTTAGAAATACTTTGTGGTTAAGGTTAGGTTAGGTATACTTTGTGGTTAAGGTTAGGTTAGGGGCGGTTAGGTATACTTTGTGGTTAAGGTTAGGTTAGGTTAGGTATACTTTGTGGTTAAGGTTAGGTTAGGTATACTTTGTGGTTAAGGTTAGGTTAGGTATACTTTGTGGTTAAGGTTAGGTTAGGTTAGATTTTTACATATAGTGACTTTGATGATTTTTGGGGGAGCCATTAATCACTTATATTTGCTTCGCCACCCAAAACCCCTGTATTCCCGCCAGTTCCCCAGGCTTGTTGGCTATAGGGGGAAGAAAAAAAAGATAGGGGTGAAGGACTTCTTTCAAAGTTTTACCTCCATTTTTTTTACGTCGGCGAGAGTTCCTATTAAGCGACAGTTACAAGTTTATTTATTAACATAACAGTACCCAATTTATATATTTAAACAGCTTTTACCCGTGTTTGTGAATTCAGGGACCGAATATCGGGGTAG
>JACEEZ010001096.1:0-13450 GCA_016584305.1 Chionoecetes opilio | reverse complement strand
GGGTGTCCCGTAGGCAAAAAAATTGCCCGGTAGGAAAAATTGCCCGGGTAGGCAAATTGTTCCGGTAGCAAACTGCCCGGTAGGCAAATGCCCGGGTAGGCAATATGTCCGTAGCAAACTGTCCGTAGGCAAACTGTCCGGTGGCAAATTGTCCGTAGCAAATTGTCCGTAGGCAAACTGTCCGTAGGAAAAAACTGTCCGGCCACGCACGCCCGTCCCTTCCCAGGCTGAAGATCACGAGCAAGTTCGTATCCAGGATCCGACATCACTTCGCGGGGACAAAGTAGGCTCAGAACCGCCGCTCAGAACGGATAAAGCAGCAGCAGGAATCCGCTCAAGACCTTGCTATGAGCGTGAAGGGGGGAGGGAGGTGGGATAGTTTAGTTAGCAGGTGCTGCCTGGCAAACTTTCGCCGGCAACACGTACCTGGAAAACCCTAGTGGTGGCCAGTCAGCCCACGCGCGCTTTTGTATTGCTACCACTAGAATAGAACCTACTTCAAGTAAACTTGTGTTTATGTGTTTCCACTGGACCTAAAACTGATCACCTACCCAAGCAACAACAAGATGACAAATGGGCACTTTTAATGATCCACAAAAAAAGGGGAGTAGTGAGGAATTCTAAGGATGCCACAAAGCGTTCGAAGCTTATCTACCATAGGGATTAGAGTTTTGGCACTGATAAATCCGGATTAATATCACTTATATGAGAAAGTTATTCAGGACTATAGTGAGACATGAGAGGGAACAGCGTCTAAACTTGAAAATAGGTCTTGAGATACTCGGATGCTTGATATGAGATAGGAATACATTTCATGATACTTGAATAAGAGATAGATACTTAGGATTTATCACTGGTAAAATATATTCACGAGAGAAACGCATTTAGTCTTTGTTTAGTTAGAGACGGCATATAAAAGCGAACTAATAGATAGTCTTATCGTATGGTCTAACCCATATACACCCATATATTCTAAGAACGGACGTAAGGTGTCTTGAACATCAGTGATGTTCATTCAGTGTTGGGGTCTCCATGTGAAGTGATAGGCAGAACTGGCAATACCAAAATCACATCTAAACGCGCTGGTATGATCATGAATCTATTAAGTATATTCCTGTTGGGCAAGCTTACGGGTGCATGGAGAAGTATTACATATGTATGAACATTTTTTCAACATCTTGATTATCGCTACACATAGCGGATTCCGGAAAAGGGCTTCCACTCGTCTGACCATTTCAACCAAATATCCTCACAATCCTCATTTAGACTAGCAGGTTTCAGGACACAAAGAGAGATTTGCGACTACAGTCGGCGCAAAAAAACTTAGGACGCCAAAAAATTTAAGGCGGGAATAACGTCTTAGCTGTTTTGAAAATTTCGGTGGGAGCGATTTGATTTTTTTTTTTTTTTTTTTTATATCTGGCAGTGCGTTGGGGTGTCTGCTGTTTGATTCCTCGCTGCTGCCCGCTCTGTATCTTCCAAGTCAAACATAGGAAGAGGTTGTTGTGTTTGGTTCTCCGACCTTCCTACACCCCCATTCGCCCCTACATTTCTACCGACTCCTACAGGTCTACTGAGCATTATGTTTGGGGCAAATCTCTATCCATTGTGAAGAAGAAAACATATAGTAACCTTGTATCGAGGGGGGAAAAACCCAATTGGCCAGATAGCGAGGGAAAATGTGTGTTTCCAACATACCGTCTCGGTGTGGTGCAGGCGGGCGCAAGATGGTGAGTTAGAGACTGTTTTGGCGTGGGAAAAAAAAGTCAGGGCGACCAAGAAAAACTTCAAAGAAGACTGATCAACTGCTCAAAATAATTATTGACATCAACAATCCTTTTGAGCAGTTGATCTGTCTTCTTTGAAAACTTTTCTTGTCGCCTGACCCTTCTTTCTACGCCAAACAGTCTCTAACTCCACCATCCTGCGCCCGCCTGCACCACACCGAGACGGTATTTTTGGGAAAACACACATCTCCCTCGCTATCTGGCAAATTGTTTTCCCACTTCGATACAAGGTTACTATATGTGTTTATTCACAATGGATAGAGATTTTCCCCCATAATGCTTTAATAGACCTGGAAGAGGCGGTAGAAAATGGAGGGGCGAATGGGGGTGTAGGAAGGTTTGGAGAACCAAACACAACAACCTCTTCCTATGATGACTTGAAAGATACAGAGTGGGCAGCAGCGAGGAATCTACAGCAGACACCCTAACGCACTGCCAGATATACAAAAAATGTATGCAAATTCAATCGCTCCCCCTAAATTGTCAAAACAGCTAGAACGTTATTCCCGTCCTAGGTTTTGTTTGGCGTCCTATGTTTTTTTGCGCCGACTGTAGTACTAGCTAGTACAGTACTTGTAGTGAGACGTCTTATATATTACATATATATAGAGAGAGATAGATAGAAAGATATAATTATAAATATTATAATAATATATATAATATATATATTATATATAGTTATAATAATACTAGATAATAATATGATATATATATATATATATATATATGTATAATTATATACATAGATATATAATATATAATATATAATAATATAGATATAATTATATACATTTTATATATATATAATTATATAGATATATATACATATATATTTATTATATATATATATATATATATATAGTATATATATACTATCGATATTATTATAGAATATATATATAATATTTATATATATATACATTATAATACTATTATTTATAATATATATTATATCTCTTCTCTCTCTCCTCTTCTATATAATATATATATCTTATATATATTCATTATATATATACTATATCTATATATATATATATACATATATTAATATATATAATATATATTATAGTATATATATATATATATATATATCAAGATATATTATATATATATAATCATATATATATATATATATATATATAATATATATATATATATGGACGAGATCACGGGTTTTCAAATACATGACACCTGATTGGGATATTATTTTGTTTCCTACATTCCTTTATGTCAAATAAAAAAAAACAGTGAGGTTTAACGAACGAAAATATTCAGAGTGTGAGGTGCACGTCGCTCCTGATGGAGGTAGGGGGACAAAAAAGGTTGCGTGTGCATGTGGCACAGTCATTTAGATTTGTTCTTTAACATTAAACAAAGATGACTTGTGAGTAACAACGCTATGAGTTACGTGACTGTAATATTAAATGTTAATGATTGGTTTGCACACATGAATGTTGTTAGGATTCACAGTATTCTAGAGAAATAAATGGAAGAATAGGGGTGGATGGGCATGGCACAAGCTTTATGGACGAGCCTAAGGCTTGAAATATGGTGTACCTGTATTAGATACTCTGCTAACTCTCATATTTCAGTTCGTGCTTCACACTATTGTTTCGACAATCAGGACTAACACTACAAGGAGTGATTTGTAAGTGTATGACCTTATACAAATATAAGTTATAAATGTAATATGACACATTAATTATTCAACATAGTCTCTTTGCACATGTTCACACATTACCAAGTGGTCATGGAGCCTACATATTTGTAGAAGTTAGAATCTTGGGCCTCAGAGATGTAACCTAGAACATTGATGACGTCATTATCAGCTGCAAAATGGTGACTGCTGAACTCATTTTGATTCTAAATGGGTGACTGTTAAGTTAGTTACCAAAGATACATAAAATTATCTATACAACTCTAATAAAATTTGCACACATTTAAACTCTTTGAATGATCAAACATAAGGTTTGAAGAATACAATTTTATATTAATTGTGTCTCAGAACACTGATACTCATGAAAGAACGCTATACGTGATCTTGACCATTTGGTCAAGATTACTCATCGTGCAGTCAAATTATATTTCGATATTAAGGGGTTATTACCCAAGAAGGTCTCCGATGACATTGTGGCTACATATCACTTTCTACAGCATGGTTAAGAAGTTGTATGTTGAATTTAAATTAATCTCACTGTCACCACACTGGTATAGAAATACTCAGCTGAGTAACTACAATAAATACGGTATTTTTTTACAATTAATCCTCTAGTGATGCTGGCTGGCTTTTTGAGTTCAGGTGGATAGCTCATTTGTGTCAGTGCTGACATACATTATTCAGTAGTGTGGAATAACTGTCAATCATGGATCATTAGCGAGACAACAAATTTACAAATACCATGGTAGATTAAACTGTACAGGGTTTGGTGATTTTTTTATATTTCTTTGAACCCCTTAAGAGGCTTAAAATCTCCTACTCGTATAGTGTTTCTTCGTATAACGATCGAATCTTGCTATATGTGAAGCTCAATAAATCCGTGTATAAAGGCAATTGACTTCAAAGGAATAGTCCAAGTTCACCTAAATAAAGCTGACTGTTGCTCTGATCAAAGAGAACTCATATTTTACGTATATTGTTTATTGTACGTATTTTATTATATTTTCACCAGGAAAAGGTAAAAGGGGGGGCATACACTAAGCTGCGCGTGGCCTCGGGCTCATATCCGTCACATAAACCCTTGAGCCTGTGATGGGTTCAACCCGCTACCCTGGGACACAGGGCTGGTGTGACATCCGGGTTACCACAGTTACCTTCCCCGGATCCCCAAGTACCCATTTCTCGATCATCACGAAAGGAAGGATGAGCTTGCTGGGCTGCACGCCGACTGCGCTGGCTATGATTCGAACCCGGGGCCCGCGGACTCGTAGCAAGGCGGACTAACCACTGCACCACGGAGGCGTTTACACTACCATTGTCCAGAATAGGTTTGTATTCATCCAATACGCGTTCTCAATGTATTAGTTTTTTTAGTATGTTTATAAACATTCGCTAATTACACTAATACTTACACGTTACAATAGATGCGTCTATTGAGAGTTTCACACAGTGATAGTTGACTTGGGGCGATTTTAAGGGGTTTTTCACACACACACACTCACGGGGCACACACACAAACACGTGCTAGGCGTTATGATAAGGCTCAGTAATTCATTTAGTGCAGAGGTGCCTTTCCTGATAGAGCAGTCACGGTGACACAACAAATAACTGTTATCCCCTCACTGATATGCTGTGATTGCTGTGTTATCATGACTATGCTATCATTAAATAACCCCGCACCACGTTTAGGCTTTAGGTGTATTTTTAGGATAAGGCAACACAACAACGAGGTTATTCTCGTATATTCCCAGTATACAGTAGGTATACTTTAAGATTAAACGACAAAAATAAATACAAATCAAAATCTGCGTAAATAAGACTAGAAGAAAACAATGAGAAATAATACAATTCAGTGGCTTTAAGGAGGCTCGCCTCTTCTACAGATAATATCAAGTTTTTCATAACCAGAGACATCGGCAATCATCGTGCAGAGAAAGTTAAACCAATCTTCTTCCTGGTATGTTCCAAAATACTCCATAAGTATATGATTGATTGTCAAGAAGATCTTACAGTCTTCTGAGTAAGAGGGAGGGCCCCCTTCCATTAGTGTACGTACATACATACATACATAATACATACATACATGCATACAACTTATATACATGCATGCATACATACATACATGCATGCATGCATGCATGCATGCATGCATGCATACATACATACATACATACATACATACATACATACATACATACATACATACATACATACATACATACATACATACATATATACATACATACATACATACATACATACATACATACATACATATATATATATATATATAATATATATATATATATATATATATATATATATATATATATATATATATATATATATATAATATATATATATATATATAAGAATATAGACACTATCCTCTATATGTATTGTTACGCTTTGGTTGTCTGGGTATGTTTGTCGAGGCGTGTGCGTGAGGCGCGTGTCCGTCTGTATGTTTTGTCGAGGCGTGTATGTGTGTGTGTGCCTTTTTTTTTTTTTTTTTTTTTTTTTTCCTATTGCTTTCTCTGAAGAGAGAAGCACGGGCTAAATATAAAGCCCGCCAGAGTGTTCAGTATTTATAAATAATGTTAACGGGGGGGGGTAGGAGGAAACAAGGGCAGCGAGCGTAGGTAAAGGTGAGGAGGCAACGACACGTGCAGCCCGTACATATTCCGGCTCTGGGGAGGCAGGGATCAGATGGCGAATTGAGTGGGATGCTGGGCAGTGGAGCAGGTAGTGCTCAAGGAGATTTTGTGGCTCTGCGAAACAGTGAGGACAGAGGGCAGGGTCGTCACCAAGTATTTGGGTGGAGCAATGGAAGCCGAGCCTTAGTCGGACCAGCTGTCGTACTACAGGTGGAGTGAACCGGGAAAGGTGGAGGTGAGGCGTTTGTCTGGTGACTGTGATGTACCATGTGGCAGAACGAGAGCCATGCTCCATAGCGTCGTTGAGAAGAAGTTGGGAGGCCTGAAGAGCAGCTCGGTTGACAGAAGACTTTATCTGGGCGTAACTGGGGAGGAGGGGAAAGGTAACTTCCGGCGCTGTGCTGGCTCTGCGTGCTGCCTCGTCTGCTCGTTCGTTACCAGATACACCGACATGGCTTGGCACCCAATGAAGGAAAACATCTGAGTTTAGGCGATACAATGTCAGGAGATGATGGTGGGTGGAAGACAGGAGTTGGACATTGTCTTTGAAGGTGGTAGCATTAAGGGACTGAAGAGCAGAGAGTGAGTCAATGAAAAGGTGAATTTCAGGAACGGGTGACTCACAAGCATGGTGAAGGGCAGATAGCAGCGCCACAAGTTCCGCTTGGAATGCAGAAGAATTGTCAGGGAGACGAAGTGATCGCTGGAGAGCACCACTGAGAAAGGCGGAACCAGACTTGCCATTTTCACAAGCAGAACCATCAGTGAAGTAGAGACGGGTGGCGGGAGTAGAAAGAGGGGCGATTGTGGCTAGACTCTCCTAGCGGAGAAGGGCAGGTAGTTGTTGTTTTGGGTGAGTGCGAGACGGGAGAATGACCTGGAAGGTCTTGGGGGCCCAAGGAGGCGGCGGAAAATGGTCTGGGACGGCCAGATCCGGATCACAACGGACCAAGTCAGCCACTCCAAGCGCTCGTGCAGCATTAGCCATGGCGTGGACCCAGTCACCATCGGGGCGGGTATTCGGAGGACGCTGGAAGCCGTGGCGAAGGTGGGCCGCAAGAGTGGAGTTGGGGCGGGTCTTGAGGTACCTGGCCATAGCTAGTGCTGCTCTAGCGTAGATGCGGTGTCTGATGGTGGGGAGTCCGCATTCTGCGAGCATGGTGACGATGCGTGTCCAACGAGGAGCATTCAGGATGGCCCGCATTGCATCATTCTGAGCCACCTCTAGGGACTGAAAGAGAGCATCCGAGAGGCCAGGAAGGCAGGGGGCACAGTAATCGATAAGAGAACGAATGGCGGCTATGTAAAAGAGGCAGGTGATGTTGCAGGGCGCACCGTTGCCGCCGCGGGAGATAAAAAGAAGAGCCTTGGTGCGTGCTTTGACACGTTCTCGAACATAGCGGACATGTGTTGTGAATGACAGTTTCGAGTCGAGCCAAATGCCAAGGTATTGATGTGTGGGGGCGTACTGTAAGACAGTGTGACCGAGCTGGAGTGGCTGAGGAGGTGGAGGTTGGCCAAAGGTCATATAGCGAGATTTGTCCGGGTTGAGTTTGAGCCCCAGAGAGGTGCAGCGTTGTTGGAGGCAGTCTAAGGCTGCTGATATCTGTTGAGGTTGGCACCGTCCAGGAAAAACGAGGGCCAAGTCGTCAGCATAGCAGAGAAGCTGAACTCCTCTCTCATAGTTAGTGGTGAACAGCCCTTCCATGAGGATGTTGAATAAGAAAGGGCTAAGACAGCTGCCTTGAGGAGTGCCTAGGCTGTGGGGTCGAGGTGTTGAGAGCCTTCCTTGAAAGCGCACCCGGGCTGAGTGATCTGTGAGGAAGTCAGAGAGCCATTGAAGAAGGCAGCCGCGCACTCCCTTGATGGCGAGATGTTCCAGGATGACAGAGGGATTTGCTAGTTCAAAAGGCCTTTTCGAGGTCTAAAAATATAACAAGGCCTGACCGGGAACGCAGGGCACCAAGAAGGGACATCAGGCAGGTAGTTGTACTCCTGTTCGCCTGGTAAGCAAAAAGGGAGGGTGGAGCTCGCCAATCTGCCACTTCAGACGCACCAGAACCAGGCGCTCCAGGATCTTAGAGGGGCAGCTGAGTAGAGAAATCGGTCTCATGGCTCCAGGGTCTTTGGGCTTGGGGATTGGCTGGATGGTGGCAGTTTTCCAGGAAGCAGGCAACGTTCCAGTAGCAAAGGAGAGGTTGAAGAGTACAAGGAGGGCAGCCTTGCCCTTGAGGCCGAGGTGATAGAGCATAGAGTAGGTGACTTGGTCGGATCCGGGAGCGGTGTCTGGCCGGTTATGCAAGGCCGCAATCAACTCATCTGTGGTGAATGGTGCATCAGACTCCACTTCTTCTGCGCAGGCAGCGTGAATGGTGGCAGTGCGGGAACCAGCAAGAACTTGTTGCATATGCCGGGTCTCAGAAGGAAGAGTGGCTGGGGAAGTGCGGGCAGCGAAAAGTTTGGCCAGTCTTTCGGCTTCCTCAGTTGGAGCAGGATGAGTGGGCAGCGGAGGAGGACCAGAGGAGTATATGGCCCGAACGCGTCTCCACATACATCCGAGTGGTGTTTGGGAAGAGATACCTTGGCACCAGTGGAGGAGAGCATGGCTGCGGAGGCGAGTCTTGACTGCCTGTGCATGGCGAACAACGCTTTGGAGGTAGCTGCGGGTGGAAGGAAGGGGAAGGGTGGCGACGGAACTGTTTGCGAGCGGCATTAACACCTGGCACCGGGCGGTACGGGGTGAGGGTGCTTTCTGCTCCTCTCACAAAGGGAGAGTGACGTCATTCGCGGCGGCATTCTGATTGGAGCGCACACGGCCACGCAGCCACGGACTGGCTGGTTAGCTGGCGGCGGCAGACAAGGAGAGACAGGGAGGGGAGAAGCCGGCGGCCGAGCAGAGTAGCAAGGAGAAGAGAGCGGGCTGCAGAGACGAGAGGGTGGCGCGCGTCGGGCGAGCGGCGCCCCGCCTTCATTAGTAGAAACGTCGCCATAAGTCACCCAGCTAACCACCACCGGCGGGCCTACGTAGGCATTAGAGCGGCGAACGGCGGCCACCAGCGGCAACTTTGCCTCCCGAGGCCCTCCGTAGTGCAGCTGGTGTATTTTCAGAGAGGAAAATTTATTATCTGTAAATCAATGTACAGAATTTGAAAAATGTATTCCCTTATGTGTAAACATTCTAAAACAACAGTTATATGATGATATTGATGTAGTATTGCATCAGTGGTGATAACCAGCGGCTACTTGACGTAAGACCTCCGTACCAGCAGGCCCGCTGCGGGTGTAAAATTTGAATTTGAAACAAGAAATATTAAGTTCTGCAGCATGTTTCCCTTCATAAACATGAACATGTTGAAGTTTTCATCAGGGGTACAATAATGTTATGATGATTCAGCAGTAAACTCCCGCCCGCTCATGTGCTGCGGGAAGCAAGGCAAGGACATCACAAGGGCGCAGAGGACTCCTTCTGATGAAAACTTCAACATGTTCATTTTATGAAGGGGAACATCTGCAGAACTTAATATTTTCTTGTGCAAAAAACCTTTTTTTAAATATACACCGCAGCGGCCTGCTGGTACGGAGGTCTTACGTCAAGTAGCTGCTGGTTTATCACATGATGCAATACTACATCATTCTCTATACTGTTGTTTTAGAATGTTTACCATAAGGTACATTTTTCAAATTCTGTACATTATTTACTTTATATATATTTCGTGAGCCTGTGAGGAAAGTGAAACCCTTTTTATGATGGCCGCTGGTGGCGCTGGGCCGCTGCGTTTGAAACTTTGATGCTCCGCTCAGCCCAGGCCAGCCGTTCCACCGCTAAGTTTTTGAGGTAAACGCTTTTTTATAAGTTTATTTTGTTTATTTAGACATAGGGTGGATATGAGTTTGATAGTGGTGTGGTGAGTTGTGGAGGCTGGGGGGTTGTTAGAGGCGGGGAGTGATAGTTTAGGGTTTGGGCTGGGGGGGGTAAGGAAAGTGGAATACGGGGTTTAACCGGGATATGATGTTGCTTAGTGTACCTTATTATCCATGAACCCAAAGCTGGCAGTACACGTCGTCCCACAGCTGAAGATAGGGTTTTCGGTAACCCCCGATCCGCGGGAAAGGCACGGCGGCTGTATTCTGCTTGAAAATGCCCTAAAGATCTGCGGTGGTGGTAGTTTAGTTTAGTTTATCTTATTTTATAATTAGCGAGTATGCTCATTTCGAAGGTTACAGGGAGTTTCGTATTCAAGTTGTTTCGTAGCCAGGTTTTGTTAGTTTTTTCATACACTAATTTTGAGCTTTTTCGTACATACCTGTGTCGTTCCGTATCTCTAGAAATAAATTTTCAACCCTGAGCTGAGTGTACGAAACGACTATGGTTTCATATAGACCATGAAACAACTTTTTGATGTAAAAAACAACTTGTGTACGAACTGACTGTGACCTTTCAGAATTACAGTTGATTTAATATTTTTTCCTATTTTTTCATCTACCACTACTACCTATCACCATAACTACCTGTCACCACCACCATCACCACTACCACTACCACTACCACTACCACTACCGCTACCGCTACCACCACTCGCCACTATGGAGGAGGAGGATTCATCCCAACAATGTGATGATGTGTTGCAGTCTGTCATCAACTCAGGCTGTACAGGGTAAGGGTAAAGATTTGTTTTATCGGTTACAGGGAGTTTCGTACACAAATTTTTTTCGTTCCAGGTTTGTTATGTTTTTGTACACTGATTTTTGAGTTTTTTTTGTACATACCTTGGGGTCGTTTCGTAAATTTAGTAGTCCAAATTCAACTCTGAGCTGAGTGTACGAAACGACTATGGTTTCATATAGATTACGAAACCACTTTTTTGTTGTACGAAACTACGGTGTACGAAAAAACTGGTGTACGAACTGACTGCACCCCCGTTTATCGCCCCTCCCTTATCTCGCTTCCTACCTTATGAAGGACTAAACGTTTTTTCACACACGTCTTCTACTAACCTTCAAACCTCTTGAAAAGCTGTTACTTGGGTCAAAAATCACTAATAAAAATGATCTAATAAGAATTAATTAAGTTGCTACTCCGCCGTCGCCCTCAGCCCCAGTCTAGACCGCTGGCCAAGTTTGTAGGGCGGGTTAGATTTAGTTTTATAGTTAGATTTAGATTATAGTTTTATTAGATTTTAGTTAGATTTAGATTATAGTTTTATTGGAATATAGTTAGATTTAGATTATAGTTTTATTAGATTTTAGTTAGATTTAGATTATAGTTTTATTATTTTAGATTATAGTTAGATTTAATTATAGTTTTATTATTTTAGATTATAGTTAGATTTAGATTATAGTTTTATTATTTTTGATTATACTTAGTTAGATTTAGATTATATTTGTTATATCTAGTTTTTAGTTAGATTTAGATTATAGTTTTTTAGATTATAGTTAGATTTAGTTTTAGTTTATTAGTTTTAGTTAGATTTAGATTTAATTTTATTAGATTATGTTAGATTAGATTTTAGTTTTATTAGATTTTAGTTAGATTTAGATTATAATTTTATTAGATTATAGTTTGATTTAGATTATAGTTTTATTAGATTATAGTTAGATTTAGATTATAGTTTTATTAATTTAGATTATAATTTTATTATATTATACTAGTTAGATTTAGATTATAGTTTGTTATATTTAGTTTCATAGTTAGATTTAGATTATAGTTTTATTATTTTTTAGATTATAGTTTTTTTATATCATAGTTTGATTTATAAATTTTTTTTAGGGCCAGTTAGATTTTGTTAATTAAAAATAAAGCTAAACTAATAAAGCTAAAAATCATCAATGTATTTTCTTTCTGTATTTACTATTATTTTTTTTATTTTTTTAGGGGTTGGGGGTGGGTTGGTGGTTTTCCTTCACCTTTTGTACCCTTGTTTCAGCAGCAGGTTCTCCCGCAGCACTTCAAGGGGCAGCCGCACCCACAGACTCAAGACCTCCCACTCAGCCTCCAGGGTAAGACTCTCTCCCCTTCTATGTATTTCTATGTATTCCTCCTCCTCCTCCTTCTTCCTATTTTATTTCTATGTATTCCTCCTCCTCCTTCTTCCTATGTATTTCTATGTATTCCTCTCCTCCTTCTTCCTATGTATTTCTATGTATTCCCCTCCTTCTTCCTATGTATTTCTATGTATTCCTCCTCCTCCTCCTTCCTATGTATTTCTATGTATTCCTCCTCCTCCTTCCTATGTATTTCTATGTATTCCTCCTCCTCCTCCTTCCTATGTATTTCTATGTATTCCTCCCTTTTTCTTCCTAGTATTTCTATATATTCCTCCTCCTCCTTCCCCCTTTCCTTTTTCCTTTGTATTCCTCTGTTTTCCTCTTAGGTTGAAGTATTAAAATCATATTCAAATTTAACATGAGCTTCTAAACACTTCATGATACTTCTAAACGACTACTACTACCACTACTACGTAGCCCTACTTCCAAAACTACTACTACTTCTAAAACTACTACTACTACCACTACTACTATTACTTCTAAAGCTATTACTACTACTACTTCTGAGACAACTACTACTAAAACCACTACTAGGTGGTGTGGGGGGACCCGTACTATTAGTGGAAAAATATTCATAAAAATCCATTTTTTTCCTGAGAGAGTGCACACTGTGGCCAAAAAACAAACCCTTCACAATATGGCCCACCTATGGTACCCTCATGAATACTTAACTCAGATAATAAGGGTCATTTAAGGTTTTTTAAAAAAAATTGGCACCTCGTCCGGTGTCCCCCCTCGTGGGGGGGACACCGGATCAGGTATGGGGGGGCACCGTATGATATTTTTAAACTCATATTATACATCAAACATTATTGTGTTTTTTTTGCCTGAAATTTAAAATATATGCTAAGCCTAGACACCCACCATTTTATTTGGTGATGAAATGAAAGATAAGCTCATATAAAATAGCATTTATTAAAAGATAGGTCTAGGGTATTTTTATGCTCACTATTCAAAGTGCATCATGAAGGGATGCAGCGGGGAAACACCTTCACCAGGTCAGCCTGCCTCTTGGTGATGGCCCTTGGAGGTCACCAGGACACCCTTGCACTGTTTTTGGATCAACAGAAGCTTCATCTAGGATGGTAGGGAAGGTGAACGTGTCTCGGGTGTTAGCGGACTTCATCCGGAGGAAAGAAAGGTTTAATTTTCCATCCTCCATGATGGCCAACACCTGAGCAACATAGC
Organism: Chionoecetes opilio; assembly: GCA_016584305.1. Classification (NCBI taxonomy): domain Eukaryota; kingdom Metazoa; phylum Arthropoda; class Malacostraca; order Decapoda; family Majidae; genus Chionoecetes; species Chionoecetes opilio. Next base: position 116 of record JACEEZ010001096.1, on the reverse strand, counting down.
ACACTAATGTGCCCACACCCCTTCCCCCCTCCAGCTTCAGCTGAACCGAACAAATCCCCACCTTGATGTTTCGCACAAAAGGGTATGATGCTGCGTCCAGTGCCCCGTCGTCCCTC
>JACEEZ010001094.1:520182-522682 GCA_016584305.1 Chionoecetes opilio | reverse complement strand
GATGGATGGAGGCACCCATCCTGCCGCCTCACTCGTCCCCTGCAAGTGGTGTCAGCGGTGGTCCACGATCCTCTAAATATTATATGACCAGTCGCCACCCATGTCCAAGCTCCTCGCCACGGCCAGCCGCTTTTCCCCCCGCGACCCCCCCCTCCCCCCTGCCGCACCGATGTAAGGCGGCCCACCTCTGCCTGGCCCCTGCCACGTGTTTGCTGCGGCTGTGTGTGTGGTGGCGGGACGGTCAAGGCAAACCCATATCCTCCTGTCCCTCAGCAGTCACTGGGCCGTGCTGGGTGGTGTGGCGCAGCCTGGCTCTGCCCACGTCTCCATCGCCGGCCGCTGACTGTCATGCCTGACATCAGTGTGTCAGTGGTCACCAGCGCGGGACCTCACGCGTGCCGGGCGGGGCGGGGCGGGCGGGGCGGCTCACGGCGGGTGTTTGGCCGCGGTGATCGCCTGCGTGTTGATGATGACGCCCTCAGGCTTGGAAGTGTGGCGCGGTGGGTGACGTCTTCACAGGTCACCTGAACGTAGCAGAGTTTTTTGCTTCTAAGAATACAATATATTTCCGGTTCTCTTTTGACAAAGACAACTTGGAATTTTTGGCCGCGCCCGTCAGACCTTTGTACATTTAAAAAAAAAAATCTACTTTGCACCAAAATTGTAAACGTTCCCCGAGCGTTGGCATCGTGCTGTGAGAGAGCGAGTCTGAGCGGCGCCCCATGAGTCATAACGCTGCAGGGGGTGAGGGGGAGGGGGGGGAGGTGCAGCAGGCGGGGCCGTGCCGAGTGCAGCGCCGCGGCACTGTGGTGAAGAGTGCCTGGAATATTTAGACAAAACTGTTATTGCCTGGATATGAATAAATTTATGACACTGTGACACGATGAATGATTGTATATTGATAAATATCTATATTTTGCCTATTTCACTCCCGTACACATGTGAATGCGCATTTCTGGGAAATATTTGAACATCACCGCAAACTCGTTGATGCCAAGCGTTGGCGTTCACGTTGGCGGCGTCAGGTTTTGACGCCACCTGTGGACTGTGGACTGTATTAGACTGTGGACTGTGGACTGTATTACACTGGACTGTGGACTGTATTAGACTGTGGACTGTGGACTGTATTAGACTGTGGACTGTGGACTGTGGACTGTGGACTGTGGACTGTATTAGACTGTGGACGCCACATTTTCCTCAGCAGCTGAGTGCAGCGACAGCGCTCCGGGACACCAGGCGGGGCTTGGTGGTGAATTGATTATACTTTTTTTATACATGTTTTTATTATATTTCTTTCTAGTTACTTCTATAATGTATGTGTGTGTGTGTGTGTGTGTGTGTGTGTGTGTGTGTGTGTGTGTGTGTGTGTGTGTGTGTGTGTGTGTTTAAGTTTGAGAGAGAGAGAGAGAGAGAGAGAGAGAGAGAGAGAGAGAGAGAGAGTCAAGGTCATGAGGGTGTGGCTTGACCTTGTCTTGAGCGGCTCATGCAACGCAGAATCAAATCAAATTTAAAAATAAAGAAAGAAAAAAGAAAACAATAGATTTCCTCTTCCTTGCGTCCCCACCTTGTGCCTTCACCCTTCCTTTCTTTCCTCCTTCCTTCCTTCCTTCCTTCCTTCCTTCATTCATTCATTCATTCATTCATTCCTTCCTTCCTTCATTCCTTCCTTCATTCATTCATTCATTCATTCCTTCATTTCTTACTTTCTTCCTTCCTCCCTCGTTTTCCTCCTCTCCTCTACTTCAATCTCTTCTTCACACCATCCTTCCTTCTCTTCTTCCTTCCCTTCCTTACATTCCATCCTTTCTTCCATCCTTCCTTCCTTTACTTCTCCAGTCTTTCCTTCACTTCCTTCCTTCCATCCTCTCTCCCTTCCTTCTTCTTTCATTTCCTCTCTTTTATTTCTTCCTTCCTTTCCTCTCCTGTGCTCCGCTATTTTAAATTTTTCTCACTCTTCTTCCTCACTCTTCCTTTTCTCCTTCCTTTCTTTCTTCACCTTCATAATTTCTTCCTTCTTCCTTTCCCTCCTTTAATTCCTTCTTTCTTTCCTCTTCAGTTCCTCGTCTGTCTCTTTTCATTCTCCTTTTCTTCCTTACTCCTTATTCCTCCTTTCCTCTCTCCTCTCTCCTGTCTTCCTTCTTCCTTCCCTCTCTCCCACCTTCCATAATCATTTTTACATTAGTAGGCAGTTATTTCTCTCTCTCTCTCTCTCTCTCTCTCTCTCTCTCTCTCTCTCTCTCTCTCTCTCTCTCTCTCTCTCTCTCTCTCTCTCTCTCTCTCTCTCTCTCTCTCTCTCAATAATCATCATAATCCTTCTTAACTTTCTCTATTTCCCGCATGACTTACTTTTCATCAATTCTTCCTTTTCTTCCTTCTTTCCAGCGCCTTTAATCTTTCTCTCTCTGTCTTATCTCCTTTGTCCTCTCTCTCTCTCTCTCTCTCGTCCATCTCTCTCTCTCTCTCTCTCTCTCTCTCTCTCTCTCTCTCTCTCTCTCTCTCT
>JACEEZ010001094.1:510182-515182 GCA_016584305.1 Chionoecetes opilio | reverse complement strand
CTCCCATCTTTCTCTCTCTCCTCTCTCTCTCTCTCTCATCTCCTCTCTTCTCTTCTCTCTCTCTCTCTCTCTCTGGAAATATCCAATCATGGTTTTTACTTGGGTGGTTTTGTATTCATTTTTTCTATTTTTTTCTTATTTTTTTCTGTGACGAATTTCAGTCTGAACATTTTGAGCCTTTTTTTTTTTTTTTTTTTTTTTTTTTTTTTTTTTTTTTTTTTTTTTTTTTTTTTTTTTTTTACATCACATGGAACTGGCCAAGGGCGCAACAAAAATGGGTAACACAAAGCCCGCTTAGTTGCCAGTCCCTATAAAGAAGACAGTAAGAGAATAAAATAAAAACAGGGGTAGGCCAATTTAATTTAGTTCGGGAGGTGTCTTGTTACTCTTCTTTTGAAAAGATGTAAGTCATAGGAAAGTGGAAAACTAGAGCTTAAAGTAATTGTATTAATGGGTTTGGATGGGTTTGTGTGCTTGTTTGTGTGCTTGTATGTTTTAAATAATAGCTTGCATTGTCATTATTATGATAGTGTGTGTGTGCGTGCGTGCGTGCGTGCGTGCGTGCGTGGGTTTGCTAACGATCAGAGTATCAACACTGGCTTAAGTTTCTGTGGTTCATTGTGGCACAGAGCCAGAGAGGAGGAGGAGGAGGAGGAAGAGGAGGAGGAGGAGGAGGAGGAGGAGGAGGAGGATGCAAAGGAATACAAAGGAAGACCAAACAGCAGCTATCCTACTGGGCCAAGCGGGGCATGTATAGGACTACTTTATACCACTATAGTTTCTACCAGTGAGAGGCAAAAGTATAGCAAAGCTGAAGGTTCCTCCTCACCCGCCACTCCCTCCTAGATATACTGGTGGGATTCTTCATCTCTTTGTATCTGTCTTGATCAAGTTATTTGCCTTGAATTAGTGCACACATTTTCCTGCTTTCCTTTCTTCTACTAGGCCATTCCAGGCATCTATACTAGCATGGGGTAATGGGTTGATTTAATGCCTAAAAAGGTGAATGTGCCAGACATCAGAGGTCATATGGCACAATCATGAGAAGTAGGAGCAGGCGACGTAGGATTACAAAGGATTACAAAGGAAACACAAACAGCAACAGACCAATAGGTCCTTACAAGGCTGTTTGCTTTAACTGCACTACACTAACTAGATAATAAGAGAGAAAGGATAGGAAAGTAGAAGGCTCCTCCCCACCCACCCATCCCTTCAGCCGAAGCTGGCCGGAAATGAAGTGATACCATGCAATATAGAAAAACTGCATGGAATTTGTGAGGAAAGTTGAAAGCTGTAATCTATGGCTAACAACTACTATGTTTGTGGGGGTAGGTTTAGTGCTTGATAGATAGGTCATGTTATGTGTGTTTTGTAATGGTGGGAACACAGTGTGGAGGTTCAAGGGTGGTGCGGCAGCCTTGCCTGGCGCTTTCTTGGGAGGCAGCAGTCAATCAGACCCCAGCTCCGTTCAATCCACTGCGGTTTGTGTACTTTTCATGTAGGACGCCGTACACTTCAAATGCCTCCTGCAGCAGTGACCCCTGGTACCTTAAATCCCGATGATGGTCACTAACTGTCAGGACCCTTACTGACCACAGCCCGTCACAGGTCGAGAGTAGTAGTGGTAACCGTTAACTCGGGGCTATCTGTGTGTGTCATGAGGTCTAATGCAGTGTTGGTGTAGGAGAAGGATAATCACGAGAAGGAGGAGCAGGAGGAGGAACAGGAGAAGGAAGAGCAGGAGGGGGACGAGCAGGAGAAGCACAATCATGAGAAGGAGTAGCAGGAGGAGGAGCAGGAGAAGGAGGAGCAGGAGGAGGAAAATCATGAGAAGGAGGAGCAGGAGAAGGAGGAGCAGGAGGAGGAAAATCATGAGAAGGAGGAGCAGGAGAAGGAGGAGCAGGAGGAGGAGCAGGAGAAGGAGGAGCAGGAGGGGTAAGCTGTATTTATTTGTGCTATTAAACCTCATCCTTTGTTTTCAATCTTCTCTTTCCCGCCTCTTTGTCCAGGGCTTTGGAGGCGGTATATAAAACCCCCGACTCCTTTGTTTATATATTGATATAGGAATTAAATTATCAACATACTAATTATATATTTCCTTTATCGACTGCAAGTACTACTGTATCATCATCTATACATCATTGACGTTCATAATGTTTCTTATCTATCAATAAAGAGTTTGGAGCTCATAGTAACCGATCTTTGGTTAATGCTGCGACATCAAACACCACACACGCCTCATTCTCATCCCCTAGCTCAAGGGATCAGTAACCGCCCGCATTTGTCTGTGAAAAACTTCCATGAGCAAGGGGGCATTGAACGCGCGATCATAGATTTGCCAGGCACACTCTAGACTATCGAGCTACGGTTCTCTCTCTCTCTCTCTCTCCTCTCTCTCCTCTCTCTCTCCTCTCTCTCTCTCTCTCTCTCTCTCTCTCGTCTCTCTCTCTCTCTCTCTCTCTCTCTCTCTCTCTCTCTCTCTCTCTCTCTCTCTCTCTCTCTCTCTCTCTCTCTCTCTCTCTCTCTCTCTCTCTCTCTCTCACAGTAATCTCTCTCTCACAGTAATCTTCAAAGAGAAAGATACTAACTATCTCATCGCCTTGATTTTATTTTATTTCTTAGTGTGTAGTATGTGGTTTATGAAGATAGTCCCTTCTCATTTTTTCTCCAGCCGTGTGGTGAACCATTGGTAATAATCCGTCTGTACAGTAGCCTCCAGTACTGATGAAGCCTTGATAAACCTGCTGCAGTGACTCGAGGACTGTTATCTGTACTCTAGTCACTGCAGTTGCCTCACTCCCTTGTACAACCTACCATTAGGTGTCAGGAGTATGGGGGAGGCGGTGGCCGAGTGGTTAGCGTCTTGGAGTAGTGAGCTCGAGGTCGTGAGTTTGATGCCCGTATTCGTAGTCACATACCATCATTGTACGTGGTCATTGTTCACTTTTTGTCTTGTCCTAATTAAATCAATATGTCATGCCAGCTCTGTTGTGATTGCAAAAGGAGAACTGTATGATTGCTCTAGTACTTTCCATGGCAGCTACAAGATCAAGTGAATAATTTTGACTGAGTAGAAATGGAACAAAATCATAGCAATTACCACGAGCAATCATGGTATGTGACTACGAATACGAGCATGAGTCCCGCCAGGAGCAACTGTTTCTTCCATCGTTAAGTGGCCGAACATACCCATATAAGCTACCTACCAACCTCACCTTCAACTGCGACTGCAAGTGCGGCGGAGGGCACCAGGGGGCAGCATGGGCCTCAAGTCAAACCATCACAGGCGTCACTATAAAAATCCAGCCTGCGCCACCACGGGCAAAGACCAACCGGCACAGCCCTCCAGAATGTGCAGGGCCGACCACCTGGGCCTCAAGGAAAGAAGATAACACATAAGGAAGGAAGATAATAGTCTATAGACGGCGCTATATGTCCCAATGTACAAAAATAATAATAATAAATAATTCATACAGCACATACGATCTGTTCACTATACATACGCTCCGTTGTTCCTGTAGATGAGGTGATGTGACTCTTGTGATGATGATGTGATGTGACTCTTGTGATGATGATGATGATGATGAGGTGATGTGACTCTTGTGATGATGATGATGATGATGAGGTGATGTGACTCTTGTGATGATGATGATGATGATGATGAGGTGATGTGATTCTTGTGATGATGATGATGATGATGATGAGTTGATGTGATTCTTGTGATGATGATGATGATGATGATGATGATGAGGTGATGTGATTCTTGTGATGATGATGATGATGATGAGGTGATGTGACTCTTGTGATGATGATGATGATGATAAGGTGATTCCCGAAAAGATCCTCATTTGGGTCAAAGATGTGCTCATGTTTGTCTCTTCCTTTGTGTCAGCCCTTCTATAATCCTCCTCTTCCTCCTCCTCTTCCTCCTTCCTCTTCCTCCTCCTCCTCCTCCTTCCTCCTCCTCTTCCTCTTCCTCTTCCTCTTCCTCCTCCTCCTTCCTCTTCCTCTTCCTCCTTCCTCCTCCTCTTCCTCCTTCCTCTTCCTCCTCCTCCTCTAATCCGTTCTCTATTTTTGTATTCTTCAATTTCAGTTTTTTAAAGTCTACAATATTTGTTTTCTTCCTCTTCCTCCTCTTCCTCTTCCTGGTCCTGTAATACAAGCGCCTCTCATGGGCTTCCTCTTTCCTCATTGGGATTCTCTTTGATCTTGGTTTACTCTTGGCTGCTCTCTTCTTTCCTCCCCTCCTTTCCTTCGCTGGTTTCCCTCTTTTCGTTTTATTTCTTCCTTCCTTCTCTTCGTTTCTTTAGATAATGATTTCAGCTCGGTACCGAATGTCATCAAACTGTGTGTGTGTGTGTGTGTGTGTGTGTGTGTGTGTGTGTGTGTGTGTGTGTGTGTGTGTGTGTGCGCTCCTATATTTTTTTGTATATATGTACGTACGTGCATTCATCTAACTCACTCTCATGTGCGTTTATATCTGTCTCCCGGTGTGTGTGTGTGTGTGTGTGTGTGTGTGTGTGTGTGTGTGTGTGTGTGTGTGTGTTTCCTATCTTTTTTTGTATATATGTACGTACGTGCATTCATCTAACTACCTCTCATGTGCGTTTATATCTGTCTACCGGTGTGTGTGTGTGTGTGTGTGTGTGTGTGTGTGTGTGTGTGTGTGTGTGTGTGTGTGTGTGTGTGTGTGTACGTTTGGCTTCCCATGTGCGTGCGTGCGTGTGTCCGTCAAGGTCGCTCGTGGAGACGCTTTAGGCAGTGGTTCTCAACTGGAGGTCCCTGGTGACTGTTTTAGTGGTCCACACGACGCTCACGATATTTGGAAATAAACTGAAATATGTTTTTCACCAAAATGTAAGCTGTCTAATATTATTTTATATATTTCTGAAAATTCTCTTTACTTTATATTTATAGGAAATATATTTATAACCAAAATGTTTGGTGTCTACACTTTTTGATCATATCTCAAGTCGAAAAGGAGGTGGTCCACAATTTAT
>JACEEZ010001094.1:490182-505182 GCA_016584305.1 Chionoecetes opilio | reverse complement strand
TGAGACAGACAGACAGACATACAAACAGAGATATACAGTGAGACAGACAGACAGACATACAAACAGAGATATACAGTGAGACAGACAGACAGACAGAGCTATACAATGAGACAGACAGACAGACAGGCAGACAGACAGAGCTATACAGTGAGACAGACAGACAGACATACAAACAGAGCTATACAGTGAGACAGACAGACAGACATACAAACAGAGATATACAGTGAGACAGACAGACAGACAGAGCTATACAATGAGACAGACAGACAGACAGGCAGACAGACAGAGCTATACAGACAGACAGACAGACAGACAGACAGGCAGACAGACAGAGCTATACAGTGAGACAGACAGACAGACAGACAGACAGACAGACAGACAGAGCTATACAGTGAGACAGACAGACAGACAGACAGACAGACAGACAGACAGAGCTATACAGACAGACAGACAGACAGACAGACAGACAGACAGACAGAGCTATACAGTGAGACAGACAGACAGACATACATACAGACAGACCACAACCCAGCACTACAAACCCACGCCAGGGAACGCTCCTCATTTTTTTCCATTCAATCGTTCACCAAAGGAAAGTTTAAGCGAAAATTCCCTTGCTAGTTTATGTTTAAAATTGAGAGAAACGAGGAAAACTTGGGAATATAAATCTCCTTAACCAACCAAAGGGAATTTTTTATATATGAATTCAAGGGTAAAACTGGAGACAAATTACCCTGCATCATTACTTAGGGCTGTTGTGTGTTCTTTTAGGGGAAAAGTTACGGGGAAATTCCTTGTTATGCATCAGGGACATTGAGAAGTGAGGTAAAAATATCGTCTAAACTCCCTAACGCAGCTGTGAGGGGAGCTGTAAGAGTGCCTAGGCGACCACCTGTCACTTAGGGGAGGGAGAGGAGTGGGAGAGGAGAGGAGAGGGATGGGAGAGAAGAGGGGAGGGAGAAGGATGGAGAGGGAGAGGAGTGGGAGAAGGTAGAGGAGAGGAGAGAGGGAGAGGGATGGAGAGAGGAGAGGGGAGAGGAGAGGGATGGGAGAGAAGAGGGAGGGAGAAGGATGGAGAGGGAGAGGAGTGGGAGAAGGTAGAGGAGAGGAGAGAGGGAGAGGGATGGAGAGAGGAGAGGGGAGAGGAGAGGATGGAGAGGGATGGGGAGTGACAGCATGGGATGGGGATGGAAGGGATGGTTGAGAGAGGATTAAATGAGGTGATGGATTACTGGAAGGAAGGATAGAAGAGGGATAGAAGGATAGAAATGTAGGAATGTAGGAGAAAGATTGAGATAGAAGAGGAATGTATGATGAAAGGACCAAAAGAGAGAGAGAGAGAGAGAGAGAGAGAGAGGAGAGAGAGAGAGAGAGAGAGAGAGAGAGAGAAGAGAGAGAGAGAGAGAGGAGCACCAACTCAATGGAAAATAGGGAGGGAAGAAGGGAAAATACACCCGAAGAGAAATAGTTGAGAATCGAGGAAGGAAGAAAGAAAATAGGAAAAAGGGATAAAGGGAGACAAGAGAGAAAGGAATAAAGAGAGAGAAGAAGGAAAACAGGAGAGAAGAATAAAGGGAGAGAGGAGAGAGAGAGGAAAATAGGAGAAAGGGATAAAAAAAAGAGAAAGGGAGGAAAGCAGGATAAAGGGATAAAGGGAGAGAAGAGAGAGAGGAAAACCGGAGAAAGGGATAAAGGGAGAGAAGAGAGAGAGAGACGAAAACTGGAGAAAGAGAGAGAGAGAGAAGAGAGAGAGAGACGAAAACTGGAGAAAGGGAGAGAGAGAGAGGAAGAGAGAGAAGACGAAACTGGAGAAAAGAAGAGAAGAGAGAGAGACGAAAACTGGAGAAAGGGAGAGAGAGAGAGAGAAGAGAGAGAGAGACGAAAACTGGAGAAAGGGAGAGAGAGAGAGAGAGAGAGAGAGAGAGAGAGAGAGAGAGAGGGAGAGAGGAAGGAAGGGTAAGGATAGAAAGGGTTAGAAATGGACCCTAGGGCTTCGCAAATTAGGCAATAAATGGGTAGTTTATGGAAAAGGGTGGAAAGGGAGAAAGGAAGAAAGGGGAGAGAGGAAAGGGAGATCAAACAGTGTGATAAGAAAAGGGGCGAGTTTCCCTCTTTCTCTGCTCTTTCCTTCCCTTCCCTTCCCTTCCCTTCCCTCCCCTTCCCTTCCCTTCCCTTCCCTCCCCTTCCTTTTTCCTTCCTTTCCCTTTTTCCTTTCCTTCTCTTTTCTCATATCGCTTTCATTTCCTTTGCAAATGTGTAGTGGGTTTTTTTTCTCTCTCTCTCTCTCTCTCTCTCTCTCTCTCTCTCTCTCTCTCTCTCTCTCTCTCTCTCTCTCTCTCTCTCTCTCTCTCTCTCTCTCTCTCTCTCTCTCTCTCTCTCTCTCTCTCTCTCTCTCTCTCTCTCTCTCTCTCTCTCTCTCTCATTAGCTCCGAAATAAGGAGTCTCCCACCGAATATTAACTAAAATAAGTAATAACGCAGATTAGCCTTCAATTATTGAGAGAATTTTCCTGTTTTCTGCCCAAAAAACCTCCTAACTTTTCTACTCACTAGAGAGAGAGAGAGAGAGAGAGAGAGAGAGAAGGAGAGAGAGAGAGAGAGAGAGAGAGAGGAGAGATAATACAAATATGAAATCGTGATAAAAGCAAATCAGAAAATATAGCCAATTGTTCCAAAATTTAAAAGAGAGAGAGAGAGAGAGAGAGAGAGAGAGAGAGAGAGAGAGAGAGAGAGAGAGAGAGAGAGAGATATTATCTGTACCCTAAAGGTTTCTAATTAAGCTTATGTCTACATGGCTGAAGTAAAAACGTACATGAGTCCATACAGTGTTTGAATGTACACGCACACACAAAACGCACACACACACACACACACACACACACACCACACACACACACACACACACACACACACACACACACACACAACACACGTACACACACACACACACACACACACACACACACACACTCACACACACACACACACACACACACACACACACACACACACACACACACACACACACGTACACACACACACACACACACACACACACACACACACACGTACACACACACACACACAGACACACACACACACACACACACACACACACACACACACACACACACACACACACACACACAGACACACACACACACACACACGCACACACACACACACACACACACACACACACACACAGACAGACACACAGACACACACACACACACACACACACACACACACACACACACACACACACACACACACACACACACACACACACAGCTGAAGTCCCTTAGTAGACTGCAACTTTTTGAAAGCTATTTAAGCAATAGGTCACAGTCAGTGTATTGTAATGGTAATTATTCTTCTTCAAAAACTATAACCACAGGAGTACCACAAGGATCTATTCTAGGACCATTACTTTTTCTTGTTTACATAAATGATATTGCAAATGCTAGTTCCAAGTTCAAATATACTATATATGCTGATGATACCAACTTGCTATTAGCGGATAAGGATATACTAAATTTACACAGAAGTTTAACTATAGAACTAGAATTAATTAATCAATGGATAAAAACTAACAAATTAAAACTTAATACTTCCAAAACTAACTATATCCTCTTTCAAAATCGTTCCTTAAACAATCATCTCCCCCCACTGTTCTTAGAGGGTGAAATTATAAAAGTGTAACTCATACAAAATTCCTTGGGTCCATATAGATGAAAATTTGAATTGGAGCTTGCAGATAAATGATGTATATTCCAAACTATCCCGAATGTGTGGCATATTATATAAGGTACGTAATCACCTCACAATCGAAGCTATGATCAGTATATACTACACGTTGTGTTACCCTCACCTTATATATTGTGTGTCAGTATGGGCATGTACTTGGCCCTCCTTCATTACCAAATTAAAAATAGCACAAAACAAATTTTGAGATGTATATTTCATTTAGGTAAATTTGATTCTACAGCCAATATATTTTCAGAACACAAGCTTCTAAATTTTTACTCTATCCATAAATGCTTTCTTCTACTATACATTTTTAAAAGTATTACAAACAGAAAGGGAACTTCCATTTTTAACTTACAAGAAACCATTCACAGCACTAGAAATAATAATGTTAATTTAGTTTGTCCGCCATATCGAACAACTCTCTTCAGGAACAGCATCTTTTATTTTGGTCCTCAATTATGGAATACTTTACCAACTGACTTGAAAACTCTGTGTAATTCGGGTAGTATTCCTCAATTTAAATATAAAATAAAAAAATATCTATTTACGCAACAAAATTTGTAGAAATACCACTCCATAAATAATGTAGATAGTGTCAAAGTTCATGAATCTGTTTTTCTCTCTTGTATACTGATGTATACTATAATGTATATTTGATGCTCCTCAGCTAAATTGTATTTTTTTTTTTTAATAGAAATATATCTGTCAAGGAGCCTTGGCTCGACAGATTCATTCCAAAATTTATTTAAATTGTTATGTATATATGTATATAATTGCTATGGAAATAAACTTACTTACTTACTTACTTACTTACACACACACACACACACACACACACATTTATTCTATATATCTAATAGATCAAGAAATTTCTGAAGTGTATTATTAATCTCTAGAATTTCATATATTATTAAATTATCTCGTCTATTTTTATTTTTTTTTAATTTTTTTTATACTTATTACCTGTGCTTCTATTTGTTCTTTCATAATAATCATCATGGTTTTTTTCTTTTTTTCTGTTTTAATTGTTATCTGCCATGGTTTTTTTTTTTGGTTTTTTTTATTGTTATCTGCCATGGTTTTTAATTTTTTTTTATTGTTATCTGCCATGGTTTTTTTGGGGTTTTTTTTTTAGTTATCTGCCATGGTTTTTTTATTTTTTTATTTTTATTGTTATCTGCCATGGTTTTTTTTTTTTTTTTTTTATTATCTGGCCTTTTTTTTTTTTTTTTTGTTATCTGCCATGGTTTTTTTTTTTTTTTTTTATTATCTGCCGTTTTTTTTTTTTTTTTTTTTATTGTTATCTGCCATGGTTTTTTTTTATTTTTTATTATTGTTATCTGCCATGGTTTTTTGTTTGTTTTTGCGTTACTTTCTTTTTTTCTTCCATTTTTACAATTATTAGTTTCCTGAGAGAGAGAGAGAGAGAGAGAGAGAGAGAGAGAGAGAGAGAGAGAGAGAGAGAGAGAGAGAGAGAGAGAGAGAGAGAGAGTATAAAGAATAACTGCATAAAAACCAATATGAAAAATAAAATAAAATAATATCCCTTTACAATTTTTCTTTTCTTTACTTATTCATTTATTGACACATTTTTCTATATTTTTTTCCATCTTTGTCTTTTTGTGTGAAAGTGAAATGACTCAAAACCTAATAAATTCCTTTCCATGTCTATCCTCCCTTCCTCCCTTCTTCCTTCTTCCTTCCTTCCTCCCTTCCTCCCTTTCTTCGTAGTCTTCCCTTCTGTATCTCATCTTACCTTACTCTTCCTCCCTTCCTCCCTTCTTCCTTTTCTCCCTTCCTCCCTTTCTTCGTAGTCTTCTCTTCTGTATCTCATGTTACTCTTCCTCCCTTCCATCCCCCCTCCCCCCCACCTCTTATCGCTCCCTCCTCCCTTTTTTCCTTCCTTCTCTCCCTCCCTTCCTCCTTTCCTCCTTCTCTCCCTCCTTCCTTCTCTCCCTCCCTTCCTCCTTCCCTCGCACCCTCCCTTCCTCCTTTTCTCCCTCCCTCCGTTCTTCCCTCCCTCCCTCCCTCCTTCCTTCTCTCCCTCCCTCCCTCCTTCCTTTTCCTCCCTCCCTCCCTCCCTCCCTCCATCTCTCCCTCCTCCCTCCCCCTCCTTCCTTTCTCCTTCCCTCCCTCCCTCCTTCCTCCCTTTCTCCCTCCTTCCATTTCTCCCTCCCTCCCTCCCTCCCTCCTCCCTCCCTCCCTCCTTCCTTTTCTCCCTCCCTCCCTCCCTCCTCACGTTGAAAAGATATACTCGAAACTAACATTAGCGTGTGTGTGTGTGTGTGTGTGTGTGTGTGTGTGTGTGTGTGTATGTGTGTGTGTTAAAGAAAGAGAGAGAGAGAGTTAAGTCAGAAATTGAGTAAGTGTCTAAATGAATATGTGAGTGAATGACAGAATAAACATGGCATGAGTAAGTGTGCGAGTAGATAATTATGTGAATAAATGAATCAGTCAATAATTTAGTAAATGAGTAAGGTAGTTGAGTGAGTGAGTAAGTGAGTAAGTAATTAAGTAGGTGTATGAGTACGGTAGTTAAGTGAGTGAGTAAGGTGTTAATTATAGTCAGTGAATAATTGTGATGTGTGAATAAATGAATGCGTCAGTAATCCAGTAAGGTAGTTGAGTGTGTGAGTGCGTGAGTAAGGTGTTAATTATCTGCCGTGTGAGTAATAATGGCGGGTGAATATATGAATGAGTCAGGAATGAAATAAGTGTATGAGTGAGGTAGTTGAGTAAGTAAGTGAGTATAGTTTAATTATAGTCGTGTAAAGTAATTGTGGTGTGTGAATAAATGAGTCAGTAATCCAGTAAGGTAGTTGAGTGAGTGAGTGAGTAATGTGTTAATAATTATAGTCGTGTGAGTAATACTTGTGTGTCTTTGCCCTTGGCCAGGTGATGTAAGATGCAGAGGGGCGCCGCCAGGGGCACGGCCGCGGCGGGGAGCCTGCTCTTCAAGGTCGCGCTCACCCTCACCCTCTTCACGCTGGGCCTCGCCACCGTCACCGCGAGAGAGTAAGTCACCACTCTCACTTCAAACACCTCTCACTTGCCTTCCACCTCTCTCACTTGCCTTCCACCCCTCTCACTTGCCTTCCACCCCTCTCACTTGCCTTCCACCCCACTCTCTTTTCCTCCACCTCACTCTCTTTACTTCCACCCCACTCTCTTTTCCTCCACCCCTCTCACTTCTCCTTCTCTCACTTTTGCTCCATCCCTCTCCCTTACCCCCCTCTCTCTTTCTCCTCTCTCAATTCTCACCCGCTCACTTACTTTCTCCCCTCTCACTTTCCCTCTGTCTCACTTTCCATTTCACCTACCCCACCCCTCTCACTTACCCCCTCTCACTCTCCCTCCACTCCTCTTATTTGTCCCTTTCACTCGCCCTCTTACTCTTTCACTCACTCACTCCATACATCATTTTTCTTCCTGACACTTCATCTCTCTCTCTCTCTCTCTCTCTCTCTCTCTCTCTCTCTCTCTCTCTTCTCTCTCTCTCTCTCTCTCTCTCTCTCTCTCTCTCTCTCTCTCTCTCTTGTTCATCCTAGTCTGGTTTTGTATTCTTTATTTTTTTGTTTTTTTGTCTACATCTATTTGTCATGCTCTTGCTGTTGTTCTTCAGTGTTCATTATCTTGTCTTCTACCATTATACCTCTTATTTGTCTTCTTGATCTAATTCTTCTTCTTCCTCCTCTTCTTCTTCTATTCCTTCTCCTTTTATTACTAGACCTGAAGCTGATGTGTCCCATTATTTTTCCAGACAAATAATAATAATGGTAATGATAATGATATAAATAATAATAATAATAATAACGACAGTAATAATAATAACAATGACCATCAATATAGTGGAAATGCTAATCAACTAAATTCACACTTTCAGCAAGTTTTATGAGCATACATTTTGAGACACTCACTCGATTTTTTTGGTGGTATGACATATTTTGATCTTTTGATGCACGTTTTTGGGTCCAGTTATTGACATTCACAGCATTATGAAAGTTTTATTGTGAGAATATTTGCCTTTTTCCTCATTCTTTTGTTTATATGTGTGGCTAAATCACCTTTGTGTCTAGTCTTGATTTTTGTTCCCTGGTGCAAAACTTTTATAATCACCAATTTTAGTCCTAGTCAACAAGCAATGAATTTCAGTCTAGCCATATTTGTGTTTTTCTTTTAGGCCTTTTTTCTGTACCTAAATCGTAGCTAACCAAATCGTCTTCATGATCCCTTGCCACCCTGATTTGAGCTTCCCTTGCAACAAAAACGATATTTTTGTCGAGGCATCAGAACTGCAACCCGAGCCCAAACATTTTATTTTTAAGGGGCTTTGAAACTTTTTATTTCTTTTGATCTGTTTTTATTTAAATTTTTGAGGCTCTGTCAAACCCAAGCGAAACATTTTTCTATCAGAGGAGAAGACGTAATGTAATTTAATGTTTCTCAAGTTCAATATGACTTCACTAAAGCAATTTTTCCAACCATTTCAGTCTTTAGTATTTCATTGACCTTCTAAGTTAATCCAATCCAGTCTTTTTTTTTTTTTTTAAACGATTTGAATTTTTGGAGAGTTGGAATTTTTTGGGGGCGTGGAAGGGTAAAAGGAAAACACAGGCAGAGGCAGGAACACTATACCATTTTTTACGTTTGTACAATAGGTCCTCCAAACAACAATATAATAAAAGACAACTAACAGACATAGAATAATATCTCCCTGAAGAAAACCCTGCCAAGACGCAAGAACTAATTTGGTATTCCTGCCTCAGCCTGTTATTTTCTACCAGTCTACTATTCACATGTCTCACCTCTATCCTGACTCTCTTTGTGTTGGTCTTCAGGCAATTTCAAGCTGTTATGGTTCTGTTTCATCATTGTTTGGGCGTTGTGTGTGTGAGTCTTGCATCGAGCACACGCTAAGCCCTGTCATCCCTACCCTACGTCCTATGTATTCCCCTATCATTCCTGTATTCCCCAGCCAGAAAACCCGTCTTTCTATTCATGTCTTCTCTTTTCCCAACACTCTTCTCTTCAAGCTCCGGTTTTGAACAACTTTATAAATGTGCAGTTATTTTTAAGATCATTTTGTAATCCCATGCGCTCTTTTTATAGCTAACATTTTCCGCCATTTAATCTCCCCACTCTCCCAACTTTACGAATTTGCAGTTTATTTTCGACACCATCATTTTGTAATCCCATGTATGCACTCTTTTTATAGCTGACATTTCCCCCATATAAGCTCCTCAACCCCCCCCCCCCCCCACCCCGTGCCATTTTAAGTCCCTACAGCCATTTTTCAAGCCCACCAAGGAAGGCCCACCACCAATTGTCAACTTCAAGACGTACATATTATATCGACATTTTCAGCCAATTGTTTAAGCTAACCGCTCAACTTTTTTTTTTATTCTGTGTTTTTCTCCCCAATCTTGCCACATCTTTTTTTCTTTTAGGTTCCACTGTCAGATTTTTTTAAGGTTTCAATGTCAGTTTTTTGGGGGGTTCCATTGTCAGTTTTTTTTAAGGTTGCACTCAGTTTTTTTAAGGTTGCACTGTCAGTTTTTTTAAGGTCACTGTTAGGTTTTTTTAAGGTTCCACTATCAGGTTTTTCTAAGGTTCCACTGTCAGGTTTTTTTAAGGTTGCACTGTCAGGTTTTTTTAAGGTTCCACTGTCAGGTTTTTTTAAGGTTGCACTGTCAGGTTTTTCTAAGGTTGCACTGTCAGGTTTTTTTAAGGTTCCACTGTCAGGTTTTTCTAAGGTTCCACTGTCAGGTTTTTTTAAGGTTGCACTGTCAGGTTTTTTTAAGGTTCCACTGTCAGGTTTTTTTAAGGTTGCACTCAGGTTTTTTTAAGGTTCCACTGTCAGGTTTTTCTAAGGTTCCACTGTCAGGTTTTTTTAAGGTTGCACTGTCAGGTTTTTTTAAGGTTCCACTGTCAGGGTTTTTTAAGATTCCACTGTCAGGTTTTTTTTAGGTTGCACTGTCAGGTTTTTTTAAGGTTCCACTGTCAGGTTTTTCTAAGGTTCCACTGTCAGGTTTTTTTAAGGTCCCACTGTCAGGGTTTTTTAGGTTATACTGTCTTTTTTTGGCTTCACTGTCCGATTTTTTCAAGATTCCACTGTCAGGTTTTCTTTAAAGTTCCACAATCAGATTTTTTAAGGTTCCTCTTAGTTTTTTTAAGATTCTACTGTTAGTTTTTTTCTAAGATTCCACTTTTAACCTTCAGTTTTATTTTGTTAAGGTTCCCCTGTCAGAGGTTTTTCTTAAGGTTCCACGGCAATTTTTCTGTTGATGGTGTTTGGGCGTGTTTTTGAGTGGTCGCGGCCGCTGTCTCCCCGGCAGGTTCTTCATGGAGTCCTCGGACACGGAGATCCTCGACTTCCTCCTCCACAAGAGCCGCTACGACAAGAGGATACGACCGCCAGACAAGGGTAGGAAGGCGTCCTCTTGTTGGCCTCTTGGTCACCTTGGTACTCTTGATCACCTGATTGCACGTTCAAATCCTGCTTACTTGATTCTCTTTATTCGGTTACCTGCTTACCTTATTCTTGCTTACTTATAATGGCCTGTGTCTCACCTGGATGTCTTCATTACCTGTGAGAACATGATTGTGCTTACCTCATCATCTTGACTCATTTAATTAATTCATCACAGTCCTGCTCACCTGTATGTCGCCTCTGTGGTGTAGTGGCTAGCGCGCCTGGCTACGAATCTGCGGGCCCTGGTTCGAGTTCCTGGTTCAGGGCAGGTCGGCGACCAGCCCAAGTAGCTGTTCATCCTCTCTTTCGGGGTTGATAAATGGGTACCTGGGGAAATGGGGGAAGGTAACTGTGGTGACCCGGATGTCACACTAGCCCTGTGTCCCGGGGTAACGGGTTGTCACTCACCACAGGCTCAAGGACTAACGCGACGGAGATGAGCACTAAGGCCATGCGCAGCATAGCGTATGCCCCCATCTTTACGTTACCTGTTTACCTGTACAGAGCACTGGCTTACCTGGCTGTGGTCACCTGGCTGTCGCAGCGCCATCACCCGAGCAGCTTTGTTCCGGGGTTTTCATTGTGTGTTTGTCTGCACTTTTATTATGCTTTATTTTCTTGATTTCTTGATGCCTGTGTCCATTTTATATTACTTATCTTCGTGTTCTATTACAATATATTTAGTATGTTCTTTAATGTCTATATGCATCTTTATTTTTTCAATATTTTACTCATATTTTACTCGTATGATTTCTCAGTTTTTTGCTTACTGAATGTCTCCTTCTGCCCACTATTTCCTTGCACCATTTATTTTATTCAACTCATTTTAACCTTTATCAAGTTTTTATCTGTTCATTTGTCTACTTATTTTATTCAATTATTAATATTTTTCTTTGCATTATCTGAGAAGGGCAGAGGGTGGAGGCAGGACAGACAAAAACAACAACACTAAAAAACACAACAAAACAACATAGATAAATAAACATAAAATCAACAACTCTATAACAGCCGACAAGCAGGTTGGTTAATTAGCAGCAGGAAGGTTAGTTAATAGTGTCTTTACAGTAACTTGAGGCGCCTTACAGTACATCACAGAGACACTTGGCTGATCGTGAGGCGTGAAGGCGGGCTGGTATTAAGAACATAAGAACATAAGGAAGCTACAAGAGGCCGTGAGACCTACACGTGGTGGTTCCTGTAAAACGATTAAACGCCTCAACACGAAAAAAAAAACCTTGCAGCGGAATCTTAAAAAAATAAATACTGGCAAGAATGGAGAAACAAAAAAATAAGTTGAGTGATTAGCTTAAAATTGCCTGACGAGGTTTTGAAAAATGGGGATGATATGTAGTTTAAAGTTCACAATTGAGGCTGACAGGTGGGTGGGAGGGGGAGAAGGGTGGTGTGGAGAGGGAACCGAGTTTTTTTTTTTTAGCTTTTTTTTGCACCACAAAGGACTGGCCATGGCCCAAAAAAAAAAAAATCCTAAAAAGCCCACTTAGTTGCCAGTCCCTATATAGAAGACAGTAAGATAATACAGAAAGCAGGGTGCGCCAATTTACCGTAGATAACACTACAGTCGCCACGGTGCACTAATGTCGCCAGGCGCCATATATTACGAATTTCACCACTAAATCATCACTACAGACTTCTATGTGCCACGGAAGAGGCATGCACAGTAGTGTATATTATGTACCTGTCTTCAGTGACACATACAAGTCTGTAGTGATGCTAAAATTTGTAATCTATGGCGCCTGGCGACATTAGTGCATCGTGGCGACTATAGTGTTATCTACGGTAGTTGCAATGAATCAGTTCTTTAATACAGAAAGAAAGACTGACACACGACAAACGCGACGTACGAAGGGAGGAATAATAGAGAAGGAGAAGGGAAGAAGAATAGGAGACGGAAAGAACACAAAAATAAGGAATAAATGACGAAGATATAAGACAAGAAAGGATACTAAACAACTCCCACTCGCAGGTCATATCCTCATAAGGGTGAATCTCCTAGGATATAGATAAGATTTCATTACTCCCATGATAGACAGATACAATGATAATACCAGTTCACCAATGATAAATAGCCTAGTACATGATAGTGATATATAAAAACAGCTGTAGTAAATAGTAATCCGATACATTTCAATCAAGGGGGTTCACGATGCATGTTTTCATCTTATGTTAACGAAATGGTCAACTTGATATTCGAGTCTTTTATATTCAGTTATTGTTTGTGGTATTATTTGCTTTGATTTATTTTTTTTCTTCCATGTGCATCGCTTGAATTTAGTAATGTCATATTCAGCCAGGCAAATCTTCATCCTAGCCACCTCCTTCCCTCAGCCTTTCCCTGCCGTGCGGTGAAGTAGACTAATCCCCCATCAGTCCGGTCACCCATTATTCTGGATCCAGGAATTTCGCGTCGCCAAAACCTTTCCCAATAGATGGTTTTATTTCATTTCATTTGCTGGAGTAGAAAGGAGTGATGGCTTTGCGTGCCCCGACCCATCACTTACCTGCCCCGCCAAGGACAAACATTCAGCAGCTGAAGAAAGAGGTCGTGAGGATGTATCAGAATGCAGGTTAATGAAGATTTGTAATGGTAGAATGTGGTGTTACTTTCAAGACGGCTTGTTTGAGGGTAATTCCCCCTCCCTCTGCCTCTGCCTACCTGTATAGACGTACCATCACTTAAGCCGTGTTTTTGTTGTCCAACACCGTCTTGGATTACGAAGATCACTCCAATAACACTTGCTGAAATGTGTGTTATACTGCTTTGTGATATTGTTTGCAATGTTTTGGAATGATTATTATTTTGGCCCCTACCAAGCTTGTTGTGTTTTTGTCGCAGAAACCAATCCGTTTTGAATTGCGAGAAAAAACGGTTTTCGTACCAAGACGATGCTTGGACGACAAAAACACGGCTTTATGTATCTAAAGCAAGTTTGTTTATATTTTATTTCCATTTTGCCACTTTTTCTTTCTTTTCTGTGACCCACTAACTGTGCAGCGCCGCGCGTGTCAAGGCGCCTTTGTCCTCTGTGGCGCCACTGTGCTGTAATTAAAGTCACCTTGATCACGCACCTCTGATCGGTATGTATTTATATATATCATGATTCTATTTACTTATCTGTATGTGTAGTAGTGTTAGAGAGATGATCTTTTTAATGCTTTTTACATTATTCTATTTACATTATTTCTTACTTATCTGTATGTCGTAGTCTTAGAGATGATCTTTTTAATGCTTTTTACACCAGTATTAGATGTGGTTTTGCTTACCTCACCTGTGATTGCTAGGTATGTATTGAAGTTATTGTTGTTTTTTACTTATATATAGTAGACGTAGTGTCCTAGAGATAAACTTTTATTAGTATTTACATCAGTATTACATAAAGTGTTTTTATTAACACGTCCACATCTCGGGAGCAAAACTAGTCTGGCTCCTCTAAATCCTCTCCTCTTGTATCTCCCTTATTTTTTTATGTAATATTAGATTATTTATTAGGCATATTTTTGTGATTGTAGATTACAGTAAGTACGTGTTGTCCATCATAGTGGTGATGTTTCCACCATACGCCGCACCTCGGGACCCCTACTGGTACTGGTCACGTTTTGTGCCGCGATGAACCAGTCTCTATTTTTTACGTTAGTTTTTTTAGGCATTTCTGAGTATTATATTTGTACTCATATTATTACGTACTTCCACTACTATTATTTTCTCTCATTATTGAATAGTGTTTAATGTTTTTTTCATCGTCATTATCATCATTATTACTAGTTTTTCATCGTCATTATCATCATTATTACTAGTTTTTCATCGTCATTATCATCATTATTACTAGTTTTTCATCGTCATTATCATCATTATTACTAGTTTTTCATCGTCATTATCATCATTATTACTAGTTTTTCATCGTCATTATCATCATTATTACTAGTTTTTCATCGTCATTATCATCATTATTACTAGTTTTTCATCGTCATTATCATCATTATTACTAGTTTTTCATCGTCATTATCATCATTATTACTAGTTTTTCATCGTCATTATCATCATTATTATTAGTTTTTCATGAGTATTCCTTGGCCAGTCTTAATAAGCTGTACACAAGTCTTCGTGTGACTCACTCATGACTCATCGTGACTCACGGTGACTCACTCTCCCACAGACGGTCCGGTGAGAGTCAACGTGAGTGTCCTGCTGCTCAGCCTCTCCTCCCCCGATGAGTCAAGCCTGGTGAGTCACTCCTCCCATCCGTGAGTCATTAACCCCTTGAGACCCAAAACGTAATTTTCATTGTAATTTGGGTACCATTTGACGATTTTAATTATTATAAGCAATATTTTATAGATATGACTTGTTTAGTATCCTTGCCCACTAGCTAATTTGGTATATTAAGTTACTTTTCGTTATTTGATGGCTAACAACAGACGATTTTTTATAGCAAAGGAAAGATCTGGGCGTGAAGGAGTTAAGTGTAGGAGACTTACCTATCTGTAACACTACTTAGAACAATATCAAGTATCGCATAACTGTGTTCCTAAGTGTATGTCTTTAAAGAGTATGATTTTATGAAGTTTTTTAAAGTGTAGGAATCCCGGAATATAGATTTTTTTAGGAGCAAGTATCTCTGTAAGGAATCCATAAGTGTTAGAATCCTTTAAATGTGGGAAACCTTAAGTGTAGGGTTCCAGTGTTAGAATCCTTTAAATGTGGGAAACCTCAAGTGTAGGGTTCCATAAGTGTTAGAATCTTTTAAATGTGGGAAACCT
>JACEEZ010001094.1:300182-482682 GCA_016584305.1 Chionoecetes opilio | reverse complement strand
CTGCGAGGACTCCTTCTTCTGGAGAGGTGAGCAGCCCTTAAACTACCTACCTACCTACCTGCACACACACACACACACACACACACACACACACCCAACACACACACACACAACACACACACACACACACAACACACACACACACAACACACAACACACACTGGGTACTCCGTAGTGTAGGGGAAGCACGCCCGGCTCACAACCGAGAAGTCCCGGGTTCGATCCCCGGGCGGAGCGGAGACAGATGGGCTGTTTCCTTTAAAACTCGAGCCCCTGTCCACCCAGCAGTGAATGGGTACCGGGTGTTAGCCGGGGGTTTGTGACCCGCCTCCTGGGGTGATGGTTTCGGCCAACACTAAGGACTAAGGATGAATGATAAGAATGTTGATATGGAGACGGGGCCATGCGAGTGTAGCTCAGGCCCTGTAAAAAAATACAACTAGATGAATACACACACACCACACACACCACAACACACACACACACACACACACACACACACACACACAACACACAACAGCACACCACACACACACACACACACACAACACACACACACACACACACCACACGACACACACACACACACCACACACACACACACACACACACACAACACAACCACACACACACACACACACACACAACACAACACACACACACACACACACACACACCACACACACACACACACACACACACACAACACACACACACACACCACAACACACAACACACACACCACAACACACAACACACACACACACACACACACAACAACACACACACACACACACACACACACAGACACACACACACACACACACACACACACACACACACACACACACCTGTCAGTACGTGGTGGGAGGTCGAAGAAGGGGATGCAAGGGTATAAATAGGAAGATCAAGAATATTACTGAAAAAATTTATCAAGCGAGGATTATTTCTTGTGAAGAGTGAACATCAAACTTGTTAATGGAATTGGGAAATGTGAAATAAGGGAAGGATGGGAAGGAAAGGAAGGGAAGTGGGAATGAAAGGGTAGATAGAGGAAGATCAAGAAAAGTGATTGCCTTAGAAATATATTAAATGATGAGGATATTTTGTATACAATGAACATCAGACTTGTTAAATTAAATACGATAAGGAATGGGACAGCGAGAAAGATGGGAAAGAAAAGGAATGGAAGTGGGAAAGGAGAGTAGAAATAGGAAGATGAAGATTATTATTAAAAAGATGTAGTAGGCGAGGATTATTTCTTCCGGAGAGTGAACATCAAACTTGTTAAATACGATAAGGAATGGGACAGAAAGAAAGATGGGAAAGAAAAGGAATGGAAGTGGGAAAGGAGGTAGAAATAGGAATATGAACATTATTAAAAAGATGTAGCAAGCGAGGATTATTTCTTCCGGAGAGTGAACATCAAACTTGTTAATGGGCTAGTGAATGGGAGAGAGAGAAAGAAATGGAAGCGAAGTGGGATGGAAGAGGTGTGAACGTAAGTGGTGAGGATGAGTATAAAAAGCCCCATGAAAGGAGGTATTTGCCTAAAAAAACCATAAAGCGAGAAATGGTTCCACTGGAGAGGTGAACAGCATTACAGGAATAGGGAAAGGTGGGAAGGGATAGGACAGTAAAGGAAAAGGGGATGGAAGAGAAGAGGAGGGTGCAGGGAGCGATTTTTCCCTGTTTGCTGATTTACATGAGACTTTAGCTTCTCTATATAGATGAACAACATGTGAGGACGTACGCGTATTAAGGGAATAGGAGAGCTGTAAAAGGCATAAGAAAGGAAATGGCATCGCGAGAGGAAGACGTATAAAGGAAAACATAGGAATGAAACAAATGTGAAATGATTGGCAAGGAAAAGGAAGGAAAAGAGAAAGGAAATGAAGATGGATTAGGAAACGCAACTGAGGGAAAAAAGGAAAGGAAAAGAGAGTTAGAGAACTGAGGGGATGAGGGAAGACAGGGAGGGGAGAGGGAGGGGAAATGCAAAGAGGGGAGCGACGAACGAGGGGAAATAGAGAAAGGACAAAAGGATAAATTGGAGGACATTGTTATTTGTGTGGAGAAAAATGATGTTCTGCATGAGGAGACGAGAGACCCGAGACTAGACACAGGGGGATGAGGGGGAGGTTAGGGGGTGCAGGGTAGGGGGAAGGTGTTGGAAGCGGGGTGGGTGGGTGGGGGAAAGTGCTGGAGGGGGAAATACATGAGAAGAAAATGAGGTGCGGTTAGAAGGGGAAAAAAAGAATAGAATATTTGTGTATTGAAGCGATTGTGAGGCTTCGATATTTATTGTAATGAGATGGTTGAGAGAGGGTATGGTAGGGAGGGAGGGGGAGAAGGGGAAGGATAGGACAAGGGGAGAGAAGGGAAATGACACGTGAAAAGAAGGAAGAGGAAGAGGATGGGAATAGTAAAGGAGAGAGAGAGAGAGAGAGAGAGAGAGAGAGAGAGAGAGAGAGAGAGAGAGAGAGGAGAGAGAGAGTATTGAGTTGAGTTGCTAGTGGCTGGGGCGGTGAAGGTTGCGTCCAAAGTATCGATGAATGACTTGTCGCGCGTGTGTTGTGGTTCTGCTGGTACAATGTTAACATGAAAGGACGTGTTTAGATTCATGGTAGGGTTTTCCTCATAGTACAAGTCCTATAGTTTAGTGACGTTTTTCCTTTTTCTTTTGTGTGTTGATATGTGTTGTAAAGGTGACGTGCTTTGTGTTACTGTGTGTGTGTTCAAGGTTGTGTCACTGTGTCAGGGTAAGTTTTGTCTTCTGATTCCCTCTTTGCTTTCTGTCTCGCAGAATGCCAATTTTTATGTGTATGTGTATGTAGGCATAGTGTTGTGTGTGCGTATGCATGACAGTGTTACTCAGTGTCTTTATCTCCTTCATCATGGTTTATTCATGACCATACATCTTGTGTAGCCGTGGAGTTCATGGGCTCGCCTCTGGTTATTCATTTCTTTTTTACACCGGGGTTCCCCACGTGAGGGTGGTGCGTGGGCCCTGTGTGGTCATGGGGGCTTGTATGGGCCATAATAGGAAAGGAAAAAGGAAGCTAGATCGTTTCAGGGATGGGGATGAAAGGTGGATGTAGATAGTATTCAGTAACAGGAGCTACCTCGTGTAGGTCTCACGGCCTCTTGTAGCTTCCTTATTTTTTATGTTCTTATGTTCTTAAAATGAAGTATTGCAAAAATTAGGAGTTTGACTGAAAAAAATGTTTGTTACTCAGGCAACGCGCTTATTTGTTTTAAACTTGTCCCGTTCATTTACACGTGACAGGCTTGTGTTGGCCAAGTCCAATATTTTGTACATGAGTCCAAGCCAAGTCCATCACGGCAACACAAGTACGCGTACGTCCCAGCACTGATTTCACTATTTGGAATTGAGTCCAAATATTATAACGCACTTAAATTTCAGTATAGTCACTTTTATTGCTGTGTTCAATATTCAGTACATTGCGGCAATACAACCCATGTTTGCTGTGGATCATAGACTCCTATATCATTTATTGTAATGATATACCACAAAGCTAACATGCACCTCACTCTCCCAGAAACTTTTTACGTACAAATTGGAATGGTAGATAATTATTTCTTCCCTGGAGCACATTGGACTGCGTGACACAATGCAAAAGACATGACAACGTGACCTATGATTCCAACAAATGTCAACGCTAAGCCAAGGGAAGCTCACGTCACTCACTTCTCTCCCTGATCTGAGTGGTCAGTCTTATACAGAGGTGGGCATTCCGCAATTTTAGTCCGCAATTCCGCAATTCCGCAACTTGCGGAATGGTAATTCGGTTGCGGAATTGCGCAATTACAGATGCCTGAAAAAATTGCGGAATTGCGGGTTGCGGACCGCCAAAATTTTGAAACGCAATCGCAATAATTGTGACGATCACCACCTTCAAAATGACAAGTGCCCGCGTGAACATAAGTTCCCACCAAATATGGTGGAGACGACACTGCCAACTGCCAATGAGCCGTGTTTTTGTCGTCCAAGCACCGTCTTGGATTACGAAGACCACTCCAATAACACTTGCTGAAATGTGTGTTATACTGCTTTGTGATATTGTTTGCAATGTTTTGGACTGATTATTATTTCGGCCCCTACCAAGCTTGTTGTGTTTTTGTCGCAGAAACCAATCAGTTTTCAATAGACTACCTTAGTGAGCTCGATCTGTCATCTGGTGGCCGTCTGGGAGCTACCCGGGCAGCTAGAATGTCGGGTCTCGGGGTGTCGGGCTCGACTTATTTTCTATTATTCCCTACCAAACCAGCTACAATTAAGTGTTGTCATGGTCAACATAGGCTTATGCAAAATGGAAATATACGAGTTTTACATTATTCATGGCGTTATAATGAGGATTGTTGGCAAAATAGAAGCATTCGATCACAGGTGTCCTACAACATTCTACTAAATACTGCAAAGGCATGCTTAAAGGGCGGGTGCAGGGGTTAATATTACCTCCATGTATGCAAAGAGAAGGTAATATAACCCATGCACCGCCTTGAAGCATTCTACAGTATTTAGTAGAATGTGTAGGACACCGTGATCGAATGCTTCTATTTGCAACAATCCATAAATTAAAAAACGCCATGAATAATGTAAATCGTAATTTCCATTTTGCAAAGGGCCTATGTTTGACCATGACAACACTTAATTGTAGCTGGTTTGTAGGGAATAATAGAAATAGTCGAGCCCGACACCCCGAGACCCGACATTCTAGCTCCGGTTGTAGTCCCAGACGCCACCAGATGACAGATCGAGCACTAAGGTAGTCTATTGCGAGCAAAAAAGGTCTTCGTTCCCAAGACCAAGCAGCATCGTCCAAGCATCGCTAGCTAGTGTATTAGCTAGTGTAGCACAGTCAACTCATCAGTCAGTGCGTTCTGGGACTTAGGATGAGAAGCGTGTGGAAAAGTACGTACGTTTGACGTCCGCACGATGTTAAGATTTATCCTACATATACTGTTGTTGTGTTATGAAGTACTAAGATTGCACAAATTAGCATAGACACTGATTACTGGCCAGTGGTTAGGGTTAGAACCACTAACCATGTCTATTGTTGTGTTAATAAGCGGTATTATTATATATATAGGAAACAATTATGCTTAATAACGGCGTTTTAGTAAAATAAACGGCTATTTTTGCTTCTGTCTAATTTTATAATTTCAGTAATTTCAAATTTGTCTTATATTTTGCAGATTGTGTCTATAATTAGCGTTTCTACAACGCTAATTATATGGCAGAATCTGCAAAATAAAGACAAATTGAAATTATAACGCCATAACCGAAAATAAACGCAAAAACGCATAAACAAATTAGACAGAAGCAAAAAATAGCCGTTATTACTAAACACCGTTTATTAAGTCTATTTTTGCTTCTGAAAATTAGCAAATTTAACCAGAATGGACAAGTTTTTGTCGCCATCTCCGTCGCCTAAGAGTAGGAGTATGAGTGATGGGAGTATACACTGGATACTGATAGTGTTAGAAGTGGGGATTGTGTCAGAAGTGACTTGGAGGCTCAGGATGATCTCCCCAGCACTCAGCCCCTCAGCCAGAGCACTGAGCTTTGAAGAGCAGGCAGGGCCAGGAAACAGGTGGAGAGAAGCTTCCAGCTAACTTGAGTCACTTGGACAAGTAAGTTATTCCTTATCTACTGAGTATTTAGTAAATTTAATTTGGTCAATTTATAGTTTCACCCAACCAACGATTTTCTGATGCGCCTTATTATATACATAAGGCGCATCAGAAAATCGTTGGTTGGGTGAAACTATAAATTATCCTTTAATTTACTAGTTAAAAGTTAAAACATAGAAAAATTGTTATTAAGGCTGTACAAAAGGCGATATATATCCAATATATATTTGATTATTTGTGAACACAGTCATCACAGAGAGCGGCCTGCACGGCGATTTATTTAGTTAACGCTCATTTTTGCAAGGTACTACTGCATTTATCAGAAAACGAAATATATCAATAGAAAGCTAATACAATTCTGCTTCTATTGATATCTTCCATGTAATATGTTGTCCCACAAAGTTTTACATGACGATGCGTTTAAGCGAATTTTAAGTTCATGCATATTTCTTCAGTCTCATAATAGCCTTTATTTAATGTGTTTTACTGTGTTTTATGTGATAATCTTATAGAACAAACATTTCCGAAGATAACAGTATATAACAGTTATACATGTATAACATGATATACTGCGGGGTCATGCCTTGAGAACTTCCCCGGGTCTTGGGTGAACGAAGAGGCCCTGGCGCTAAGATGGCGCCCAGTAGCGTTTAACATAGGGCCTATGAATGGCGTTACCCTCTTTCATATAGATACCCTAGTCACCTAGTGATTACTAGCCAGTAGACTGTGAAGTGTAAAAGTAAAGAAAAACACTAAAAGAGACAAAGACTTAATTGTGAATGACAAGTAACAAGTATAGACAGAAACAATAGGAATACACAAGTATTAAAAATAAACACTAATAAAAAGTCTTGAGACATTTTTTGTTTTAATTGTAGGTGTCAAAATTAGTTTGCGGAATTGCGATTGCGAAAAGGCCTATCTGAAAAAAATTGCGGAATTGCGATTGCTGACAGGTCGGAATTGCGGAATTGCGATTGCGGAATTGGAAAAAAAATTGCGATGCCCACCTCTGGTCTTATGATATGACCCGATGCCACCTGACTAACACTGGGCAGCCTTTATCAATGCTCCTTCCCTCCGCCACCGCCGCGCCACACAACACACGCTCACTCATACGGCGGGAGAATAGTGGCGCTAGAATAAACTTGAAAGATATTTTATTTATTTTTTTGCTAAATTGTCAAGTTAATACAGTTTGAATCCAAGTATTAAGCGCATCGAAGTATTATTTAGGGATAGGTAACTAAGCACCTTTTTTTAAATTTTGCCCTTGGCCAGTCCTTTGTGATGTATAAAGAAATAAAAATTGGTATTAATTTTGAGTATGGAAAATGAAGTGTTTATTTCTGCTATGCTTGTTTTTTTTTAAAGGATATTCAGTAAAGTTTTTGATTTGATTTGGAATTGTATAAAGGTATTTTTATTTGATTTGGAATTGTATAAAGGTGTGATAAAGCCAAGGAGTCCGTCATTTATTATTGAGACAGAGAGTTGGGAACCACTGCCACTCTTTGCCTTACTTCTACCGTAGAATATTTCAATAAGGTCTTGGTTCCCGTTCATTTTGGTGTTTTGATGGTCCTTAGTATTACGTGATTCACTGCTCTTCACTCTTCTCTTATTTTCATCACATTTTATTCAACTTTCATTTAATTTTGTTCATTTTCCTAATTTTTTTTTCTCTCTCTCTCTCTCTCTCTCTCTCTCTCTCTCTCTCTCTCTCTCTCTCTCTCTCTCTCTCTCTCTCTCTCTCTCTCTCTCTCTCTCTCTCTCTCTCTCTCTCTCTCTCTCTCTCTCTCTCTCTCTCTCTCTCTCTCTCTCTCTCTCTCTCTCTCTCTCTCTCGCGCTCATTTGCTTGTTACAGTTGTGTATGTGTGTGTGTGTGTTATCAAAGAGCAGTAGTAGCATTAGTAGACATCACCACCACCACCACCACCACCACTACACCACCACCACCACCACCACCATCCCCACCACCACCACTATACCACCACCCTCACCACTACCCCCACCACCACCACCACCATCACCACCACCATCATCACCACCACCACAACCACAACACAACCACACCACCACCACCACCACCACCACCACATCCACCACCACCACCACAATCACCACCACCAGCACCACCCCCCTCACCACTACCCCCACCACCACACCACCATCACCACCATCATCACACCACACCACTACACCACCACCCACCACCACCACCACTACACCACCACACCCACCATACACCAACACATAACCACAACACCACCACCACCACCCACACCACCACCACCACCACCACCACCACCACCACAACCACTCACCACCACACCACCACCACCACCACCACACCACCACCACCACCACCACCACCCCCACCCACCACCACCACCCCCACCACTACCACCACCACACCCCCACCACCACTACACACCACCACCACCACCACCACCACCACCACCACCACCACACCACCACACCACCACCACCACCACCACCACCACCACCACCACCAACCACACCACCACCACTACCCACCACCACCACTACACCGCACCACCACCCACCCCACACACCACCACACCACCACCAACAACACCACCACCATCAACCACCACCACCACCACCACCACCACCACCACCACCAACCACCACCACACCACCACCACCACACCACCCCACCACACCACCACCACCCCCACCACTACACCACCACCACCACCACCACCACCACCACCTCCACCACCACCACACCACCACCACCACTACACCACCACCACCACAATCACCATCACCACCACCACCACCACCACAATCACCATCACCACCACCACCACCACCACCACCACACCACCACCACCACCACGCACCACCACCACGCACCACCACCACCACCACCACCACCACCATCACCACCACCACCACCACCAGGGACTGAGGTGTTTTGGCCTCTGTTGCAGGAGTCCTTCACGGAGGTTTGGCGCGGGCCTGACTTGTGCCCTCTTTGTTACAGTAAGAGTAGACTCACGCACACTGTCTGGCCTCTCACTCCTGCTGACGCTCCTCTTACTCCTTTGTCTCACTCTTACTCCTTTGTCTCTTCTTTACTCTATTACTCCTACTCCTACTCCTTTGTCTCTCCTTTATTTCTCCTTATTTTTACTCCTACTCCTTTGTCTCTTATTTCCTTTATTACTCTTCCTACTTCTTCTACTCCTCTTATGTCTACTCTTACTCCTTTGTCCTATGTCTCTTCTTGCCTCCTAACTCCTAATGGAATTTTGATATTTCTTTTCTGTCATTTTTGTTCTGGTATTTTCAGTCATATCTCTCTCTCTCTCTCTCTCTCTCTCTCTCTCTCTCTCTCTCTCTCTCTCTCCTCTCTCTCTCATCTCTCTCTCTCTCTCTCTCTCTCTCTCTCTCTCTCTCCCTCTCTCTCTCTCTCTCTCCCCTCTCTCTCTCTCTCTTCTCTCTCTCTCTCTCTCTCTCTCTCTCTCTCTCTCTCTCTCTCTCTCTCTCTCTCTCTCTCTCTCTCTCTCTCTCTCTCTCTCTCTCTCTCTCTCTCTCTCTCTCTCTCTCTCTCTCTCTCTCTCTCTCTCTCTCTCTTTTCCCCCCACGCGCAGTGTTTGGGTGTCTGCCTCATTAACAGCAACGATAACAACAGCTACTACTACTACTACAACCACCACCACCACAGCTACTACTACTACATTACTACAACCACCACCACCACAGCTACTACTACTATTACAACCACTACCACAACCACCATCAACACTATTACTTCTATTACAACTGATGCTACTACCATTACTACTACTATAACTGTTACCACAACTACACACACACACACACACACACACACACACACACACACACACACACACACACACACACACACACACACACACACACACACACGATACGTATTGATATACTATAATATTATTGATTGATATAATACACGTATGATACACACACAATACGTATACTTATTACTCATTTGAAACTCTAATGCACCGTTCGGGGTCTGTATTGAGTTAATAAACCGTTAAACCTTTAAATCTACAAACCTTAAACACACACACACACACACACACACACACACACACACACACACACGGCGTTAACCACATCCCTGCTTGTTTCTTGCATTCTTACTTTCTTTGTTATTTTCTCATTTTGTTCTTATATGAGAGTGATTTATTAGAGTGACCTGCGTGCTTGTTGCCCCATGACTCACCTTCCCCTGACTCATGACTCACCGGTGCACAGACTCACGCAGGGGAACTTTACGCCTGAAAATGAAAAAGAAAGATGATGGAAAGGTTTTAGAATAATTGAATGGTTGTAAGACAGCAGAGATTAGTTACTGATTCAAAGATATTTATGAAAGTGTAGAAATTTAATAATGAAAGTATGAGTCCTGGTTTTATATTTAGATTTTTTTTTGTTAGTAGTTCAAGAATTGTAGGAAACATTAACCTGAAAAATATGACAGTATGATGAAAAGAAATTGTTGACCTGAAAGTTTGAGCGGAATGTTTAGAAAGGAACGTGAGCTTTACATCATTAAAAGTGTAAAATGGAAATCTTGGAAAAAATATTGAGTCTTGAGCTAAAAGAAAAAGTAAACATGTGCGTAAAGAGCCTACCCAACCTTGAGTAGTTCTGAGAATTATTGAAGGAAAAAAAAAAACATGTTGAAAAAAATGGAAATTGAAGTAATGAAAAAGTATTGCGTAAAAATGCCCAAAATATTCGAGAGTAAAAAGTTATGAAAAAGTTCACCCCGGTGCCCCTCCCCCCAAAAAAAGTTCACCCCCGCGCCCCTCCCCCCAAAAAAAAGTTCACCCCCGCGCCCCTCCCCCCAAAAAAAGTTCACCCCCGCGCCCCTCCCCCCAAAAAAGTTCACCCCCGCGCGCCCTCCCCCCAAAAAAAGTTCACCCCCGCGCCCCTCCCCCCCAAAAAAGTTCACCCTCGCGCCCCTCCCCCAAAAAAGTTCACACCCCGCGCCACTCCCCCCAAAAAAAAGTTCACCCCTGCGCCCCTCTCCCCACAAAAAATTCACCCCCGCGCCCCTCCCCCAAAAAAAGTTCACCCCGCGCCCTCCCCCAAAAAAAAAAATTCACCCCCGCGCCCCTCCCCCCAAAAAAGTTCACCCTCGCGCCCTCCCCCCAAAAAAAGTTCACCCCCGCGCCACTCCCCCAAAAAAAGTTCACCCCGCGCCCCTCTCCCCCACAAAAAATTCACCCCCGCGCCCTCCCCCCAAAAAAAGTTCACCCCGCGCCCCCTCCCCCAAAAAAGTTCACCCCCGCGCCCCTCCCCCCCCAAAAAAGTTCACACCCCGCGCCCCTCCCCCCAAAAAGTTCACCCTCGCGCCCTCCCCCAAAAAAAAAAAGTTCACCCCCGCGCCCCGCCCTCCCCCCAAAAAAAGTTCACCCCGCGCCCCTCTCCCCAAAAAAAGTTCACCCCCGCGCCCCTCCCCCCAAAAAAAGTTCACCCCCGCGCCCCTCCCCAAAAAAAAGTTCACCCCCGCGCCCCTCCCCCCAAAAAAGTTCACCCCCGCGCCCCTCCCCCCTAGAAAAAGTTCACCCCCCCGCCCCTCTCCCCCAGAAAAGTTCACCCCCGCGCCCCTCCCCCCCAGAAAAGTTCACCCCCGCGCCCCTCCCCCCAAAAAAGTTCACCCCGCCCCCTCCCCAAAAAAAAGTTCACCCCGCGCCCCTCCCCCAAAAAAGTTCACCCCCGCGCCCCTCCCCAAAAAAAAGTTCACCCCCGCGCCCTCCCCCCCAAAAAGTTCACCCCCGCGCCCTCCCCCCAAAAAAGTTCACCCCCGCGCCTTCTCCCCCAAAAAGTTCACCCCGCGCCCCTCCCCCCAAGAAAAGTTCACCCCCCGCGCCCTCTCCACAAAAAAAGTTCACCCCCCGCGCCCCTCCCCCCCAAAAGTTCACCCCCACCCCCCCCAAAAAGTTCACCCGCCCCCTCCCCCAAAAAGTTCACCCCCGCGCCCCCCCCCCAAAAAAATTTCACCCCCGCCCCCTCCCCCCCAAAAAAGTTCACCCCCGCGCCCCTCCCCCCAAAAAAGTTCACCCCCGCGCCCCTCCCCCCAAAAAAAAGTTCACCCCCGCGCCCCCCCCCTTCCCCCCCCCCCAAAAAAGTTCACCCCCGCGCCCCTCCCCCAAAAAAAGTTCACCCCCGCGCCCTACCCCCAAAAAAAGTTCACCCCCGCGCCCCTCCCCAAAAAAAAGTTCACCCCGCGCCCCTCCCCCAAAAAAAGTTCATCCCGCGCCCCTCCCCCAAAAAATAATGAACTTCTAAGATGAAGGAGCAAAATATAAATGAATAAAAGTAGCACTGTGAACACACAAACACAACAGGTTATAGAGAAAATAGTTATTAGAAAATTTATATAATGAAACAAACTTAGAAAATAGATATGAAATTAGATACAGCTTTGACTAAATGTGTGAGTGTGTGCCTGTGTGTGTGTTTGTGTTTGTGTGTGTGTTGTGTGTGTGTGTGTGTGTGTGTGGTGTGTGTGTGTGTGTTTGTGTGTGTGTGTGTGTGTGTGTGTGTTCAACGAGTAGAGCAAGTGTGTGTTCATATAAAGGTACGTGTAAGTATGTGAGTGTGTTTGTACATGTGTGTGTACGTGTGTTGCATGTTGTTGTGTCCAGCATGTGAAGGTGGTGGTGGTGGTGGTGTTTTGCAATGTTGTCATCTCCCCTTTCTCTCTCTCTCTCTCTCTCTCTCTCTCTCTCTCTCTCTCTTCTCTCTTCTCTCTCTCCTCTCTTCTCTCTCTCTCTCTCTCTCTCTCTCTCTCTCTCTCTCTCCTCTCTCTCTCTCTCTCTCTCTCTCTCAGTCTATACAATTCAGTTTCATCCCCTTCCTTCCCTTCACTCCGCCTACAACCTTTCCCCTTCCCAGGTAACCCCCCCGCCCCCCTCAAGGGTAACTCACCTGTCGCTGAATGCCAATTAGCAACACAGGAGGGAGGGAGGGAGGGGGACAGCCACCTGACTCCCTTCTCCTCTCAGTCAACGTTGCCGCGCTTCCCCCGCACAAACGTTTCCGTGTGAGTGTGACTAACGTTTCTTTGCTCTCGTTGTGTTTATTTCTTTATCTCGACATTTTTGTTTTTAATTGTGTGTTCCCTGTTTGTCTTTTTATTTAACTTTAGTTATTTTAGGGTGTCGCCGACTGTTATACCGGCAATTTATTTTATTTTTGGCATAAAACATTTACTCTTTTTTTATATTTTTTTATTGTCGGCGACTCAAATAAGGGAACCTGTACCCCTTTGTTTGTTTGTTTGCTTGCTTGCGCTCCCTCCTCACCACCACTACCTCACCACCACCTCCTCACCACCACCACCACCAACCACCACCACCACCACCACCACAGAGACATCCATACGGGTATAGTAATGGCACCGGGGATAACCGGGACGAGGGGACCGGCATTAACCGTGGCCAGGCGGCGGGCTGTTGGCTGATCTTGTTATCCCACTAACCATTCAATGGAGGAAGAGCAAGGACAAAGGGTTAAAGCTAAAACGAACGTTGTAAATTATAGATATATGTAAATAAAATAGAATTATGCTAGTAAACGATTAGTTAAGGAAATAATGACTGACTCAGATGTGTGTGTGTTGTTTACCTATGGTCTTGTCCACGCGAACTGGATCGCGATCGCCAGTTTCACCCTCCCGGTGCGTGTGTGTGTTGTGTGTGT
The DNA here is from genome assembly GCA_016584305.1 of Chionoecetes opilio. Classification (NCBI taxonomy): domain Eukaryota; kingdom Metazoa; phylum Arthropoda; class Malacostraca; order Decapoda; family Majidae; genus Chionoecetes; species Chionoecetes opilio. The sequence goes on along the minus strand of JACEEZ010001094.1, from coordinate 469,284 downwards.
GTGTGTGTGTGTGTGTGTGTGTTATTCACTCATTGTCTTGTCCACGCGAGCTGGCGAGCGATCGCCAGTTTCACCCTCTCAGTGCGAGCTTGGAGCTCATTATTACCGATCTTTGGGCAATGCTGGGACCTCACACACCACACACACCCATCCCCTTGCTCAAGGGGGACATTAACCGCCCGCATTTATCAGTGAACAATCCCCGGGAGTGCGAGTATTCGAACCGCCTACCCACAGAATGGGAGCCCGGCACGCTGTCAACCTGACCATCGCGCGGTGTGTGTGTGTATATACAAAACGTACCTCTGAGGATGAAAAGATAACATGGGAAGGAAACGAGACTGCTGCCTCAAGCGGTTGGCCTGCAGGAACGTCTGGCCTGTCTGGAGAGGCAGGTCCAGGAGGCTGAGCGAGAGCACAAGGCCTTTGTGGTGTGGTTCTTGGTGGGCGTGTGTGTGGTGGTGGCGGGTGTGTGCGGGGCCCTGGTGGCGGGGTGCGTCTGGGCTCGGCACCGCCGCCACCACAACGGATGCGACGCAGTGGTGGTGCAGGAGACAGACGGTCAGCTGTCTGGAGGGGACGCCCAACGCTGCGTGGAGAGCCAGCCCTGTCCCCTGGAGCGACGCGTCCTCGTCCCGGTGTTCTAGGTCATGACCAGCGACGGACGGATGACCAGGACAGGTAAATACCTTCACTTTGCCGTTGACGGGCTCGTTACGGGCACACGCAGGGCACTGCCCCTCCCCGCACTAGACGCAACGCTGGAAGCCGCGGACTCAGAGGGTTAGCAGGCGGCCCTCGAGTGTGCCAGCGAGGCCCAGAACCGTAGACAGCAGGCCGAGCCTGCCCTGGAGAAGATCACCAGCCTCACACGTCAAGAATACAGAAGTGGAGGACCAAAGTCCTCAGGCGTCAAACACGACTGCCGAGGCAGAGGAGGACGAGGAGGCCAGCCGCCCCGTGCGACAAAGCCTCCTGGTGCCTCGGCGATTCATGGATCGCCTGGCAGGGTCCGACGAGGGCTTCCTCAGCGACCTGGGAGACCGTTACTGTTTGCAGGTCTCCCAGGATGCACCACGCCGCAAGGTGCACATCAGGGGCGGCAAGACCAGCGTGGAGGAGTGCCTTGTCGCCGTCAGGACTTGTTTGCGGCATGGCGGGCATGCGTGGCCGCCGCGGAGTGATCGCTTCCACCGCTTGTTTCCCTCACCGCAGATACATTCAGTCGTTCAAACACCCGCCGACAGAGGGCGGGGAGTCGCCAAACAAGTGCCGACAGAGGGCGGCATTGTCAGTGTAAAAACGCGTATGCCATGTCGATGGCGGGAACACCTCCGTAATGTTAGATTGTTGAGCCATGAGTCTTGAGCCGCTGTACCGTTATCCCTGCAAGTGTTCACCCTGTAATGCGAGGCCATCACAACGCGAGAGCCGCAGAGGTGATGGGCAGCGAGGGAAGGGATAACAGGCAGGGCGCCGCCCCTCCTTCCCAGGCTGGAGGGGCACTGCAGTACAGGCTCACTCACCGCCCTTGGAGAACTACGGCATTCACTACACCAACTGCAAAATAATCTCTTTACTTGTTTTACTATCACATTATCATTACTATTATCATTATCATAATTATTATTCAAAGGGCCATTATTATCTTCATTATTATCACTCTTATCATCATTGTTATCATCATCACAGCCGTCATACCAGGAGCCACGTCCAGTAACATCGTCCTCATCATTCTTTTATAACATATAAATGTGTGTGTGTGTGTGTATGTGCGTTTGTGTGTGTGTGTGTGTGTGTGTGTGTGTGTGTGTGTGTGTGTGCGCGTTTGTGTGTGTGTGTGTGTGTGTGTGTGTGTGTGCGCGCGTTTGTGTGTGTGTGTGTGTGCGCGTTTGTGTGTGTTTCCGCGTTTGTGTGTGTGTGTGTGTGTGTATATGTGTTTGTATTGTGTGTGTGTGTGTGTGTGTGTGTGTTGTGGCCTGACGTAACACCGCCACGGGCATAACATGGCCTCACCGCAACTGTACCGCCGCCCATTAACACACCTGCACTCCGGTGACTGTACAGGAGGAGACCCGCCAATACTAGGTACTGATGTTTTGTGGCAACACTTGTAGCAATACTTAACCTGTTGTACTTGTGGGTAAGGTATCTTGGTATCCATTGATGATAACATTATATTGTATTGTTGGTTTGTAAATTTTTTCCACTCAACTCTTATTCTTAGGTGTAATAGCATACACACATACACACACACACACCACTTCTTTCATACACTACACTCTTTGCCAATAGTTCATGCTCAACTCTTTCTGCAATCATAAGAAAGAACATAAGAACATAAGAAAATAAGGAAGCTACAAGAGGCTGCGAGACCTACACGAGGTAGTTCCTGTTACTTAACACTACCTACATCCACCTTTCATCCCCATCCATGAATTTATCCAGACTCCTTTTAAAGATCCCTATTGACTCCGCATTGACCACCTGACGACTGAGTCCATTCCAATCATTTACCACCCTATTTGTGAACCAGTTTCTCCCTATTTCCCTGTGTGCCGATGCCCCGCCCAGTGCCCCGCCTCGGCCTGGAGCCTCAGCGACACCCGTGATTCATGGTGGATTGCATGATAACATTGTCAATATTTCAAGATACACCTTCTTATGTGTGTGTTCCAAGCCCTTTGTCAAAGCACTAATGACCCAATCTTAGGTATTGATTTGTCTTTTAGTAGCCCATTTGAATCCCACTAATTTGATTTACTAATATTTGTTTCCTATTAAACCCTACCACTATTATTATCACTATCAATATTATAACTACTATATAATTATTAATATACACTATTTTAACTTATCTGGAGATCATAAGATAATTTTCCCTTTGTTCATTTATTTCAAACTGAGTCATGGGGGGGGTGTGTGTGTGTGTGTGTGTGTGTGTGTGTGTTGTGTGTGTGTGTGTGTGTATGTGTGTGTGCGTTTGTGTGTGTGTGTGTGTGTGTGTGTATGTATGTGTATGTGTATGTGTGTGTGTGTGCGTTTGTGTGTGTGTGTGTGTGTGTGCGTTTGTGTGTGTGTGTGTGTGTGTGTGTGTGTGTGTGTGTGTGTGTGTGTGTGTGTGTGTGTGTGTGTGTGTGTGTGTGTGTGTGTGTGTGTGTGTGTGTGATTCACGTTTGATTGTGATTCCAAAATGATTCATTGAATGCGTAACTTTAGTTATGAGAAGAGATTGAAACTATTAAATTTACACTCACTCGAGAGGCGTAGAGTAAGGGGCAATATGATAGAAGTTTTTAAATGGATAAAGGGATACAGTAAAGGAGATGTAAGAAAAGTTCTTACGGCTAGTAAACCAGGGTAGAACAAGAAGTAACGGATTCAAGCTGGAAAACCGTCGATTTAAAAAGGAAATAGGGAAAAACTGGTTCACAAATAGGATAGTATATGATTGGAATGGACTCAGTCGTCAGGTAGTTAGTGCGGAGTCAATAGGGAGCTTTAAAAGGAGGCTGGATAAATTCATGGATGGGGACGAAAGGTGGATGTAGGTAGTGTTAAGTAACAGGAACTACCTCGTGTAGGTGTCACGGCCTTTGTAGCTTCCTTATTTTCTTCTGTTCTTATGTTCTTTCTTATGTGTGTTTGTAAACAGAAGCGAGGATACTATTTTTGTAACGAGAGATATGTAAGATTGTGAAATGACCTTGAAAGAGAGAGAGAGAGAGAGAGAGAGAGAGAGAGCACAGTATGGAGCACGGGAAAGCCAGTTGGACCGGAGCAGTGTCTGGGTCAGAACTTCAGGCATGTTTCCCTGCTCCTAAGTCATCAAAGTTTTACTGCATTCCCTTAATTTTTTGTTGACTTTGTGTGTTGAGTTTATTCATGAAGGCAATTATACTAAATTTTCTCTCTCTCTCTCTCTCTCTCTCTCTCTCTCTCTCTCTCTCTCTCTCTCTCTCTCTCTCTCTCTCTCTCTCTCTCTCTCTCTCTCTCTCTCTCTCTCTCTCTCTCTGTCTTGCAATTTCTTTTTGATATCGCTTTGCTGTCCATTTTTTCTCTTCGATTTCCTCTTCCTCCTCCTCCTCCTCCTCCTCCTCCTCCTCCTCCTCCTCCTCCTCCTCCTCCTCCTCCTCCTCCTCCTCCTCCTCCTCCTCCTCCTCCCTCCTCCTCCTCCTCCTCCTCCTCCTCCTCCTCCTCCTCCTGTTATTCTTCATGTTATATTCCTTGATATTTCTTTGTTTTTCTGGCATTTTTCTCTTTTCCAACGCTTCTCTTCTTTGTCTTGTTCCGTCTATTCATTTTCCTTTCATTTTTTTCTTATTCTCTTTTATTGGATCTCGTTCCTCTTGTTCCTTCTTTCTTTTTCCATCTGCTGCCTCTCTTTCTTCCTCTCTCTCTGCTTTTTTTTTCATTTTGCATGTTGTCCTTTCTTTTATTTTGCTCTTCCTCTCTTCCCCATTTGTTCCTTTGTTTCCCTCTCTGCTTCTCTTGTTTTCCCATCATGCTCCTTTTTTTCCCTTCTGTTCCTCATATTTCCCCTCTGCCCTTCCTTTTTTTTCCCTTCTGTTTCTGTTTTTTCCCTTCTGTTTCTGTTTTTTTCCCTTCTGTTTCTGTTTTTTTCCCTTCTGTTTCTGTTTTTTCCCTTCTGTTTCTGTTTTTTCCCTTCTGTTTCTGTTTTTTTTTCCCTTCTGTTTCTGTTTTTTTTCCCTTCTGTTCTGTTTTCCCTTCCTCTTTTTTCTTTTTTCCTTCTTTTCTGTTTTTTCCTTCTTTTCTTTTTTTCCTTCTGTTTCTTTTTTCCTTTTTTCTGTTTTCCTTCTGTTTCTCATTTTTCCTTTGTTCTTTTTTCCCTTCTGTTTCTCATTTTTTCCCTCTGCCCTCCTCTTTTTATCTTTTTTTCCCTTCTAATCCTCATTTCTATCCCTTCTACTCCTTTTAATTCCCTTTTACTACTTTCCCATCCTTTCTTTTGTTCTATTCCACCTCTTTCTTTCCCTCCTTCCCTTCTCTTCTTTCTGTCTCTCATCTATCTGTTCTTTCCTTCCTGTTCCTTACTCCTTCCTTCCTTTATTTCCTTCTTCTCCTTTTTTCCCCTTCTGTTCGCATCTACGTTCTCATCTATCTCTCTTATTCTTCCTATTCACCTCGTTTACGCTTCACAGTACTACAGCTGCTTAAGAGTCGATTTACAGTTCAGCCGCGACGACGCCTTCTACTTCAGCACCGTGTTCTTCCCCGGCATCGTCCTCGTCACCAGCTCCTTCATCACCTTCTGGTTAGAGTGGAACGCCGTGCCTGCCAGAGTCATGATCGGGGTCACCACTATGCTGAATTTCTTCACTACGTCTAATAGTTTCCGCGGCTCCCTTCCCGTGGTGTCCAATCTTCACGCCATGAATGTGTGGGACAGCGTGTGTATGTTTTTCATCTACGTGTCGCTGTTGGAGTTCGTGGTGGTGAACTACGTGGGGAGGAAGAGACCCAAGCATAACATGGCCTACATGCCCGGAGAGAATGCCGTCATCCAGGTATTATGTGAAGGGCGACACGTAAGCAATGGTTTACTAACACTCTTTGCAATCTTATTCTTGGTATTACTGTCCCTCTCGCTCTCTTCTGCTCTCTCTCTCTTCTGCTCTTTCTCTCTCTCTCTCTCTCTCTCTCTCTCTCTCTCTCTCTCTCTCTCTCTCTCTCTCTCTCTCTCTCTCTCTCTCTCTCTCTCTCTCTCTTTTTTCATTTGTGTATGCATATGCCTTGTCTTCCTCTTCTCTTTCCACTTCCTCCTCCTCCTCCTCCTCCTCCTCTTCTATTTTTATACTGCTATGTATGTATGTGTAGTGTCTTCCTCCCTTCTATAACCTCTCTCTTCCTCCTCCTCCTCCTCCTGTTTTTCTTTTTCTTTTTTGTTTATACACATATGCTGCCTTTGCCTCCTCTTCCTCCTTCTCCTCTTCTTTCTTCTTCGACCTCTATTGTGTTTCGTCCTTCCTTTGTCCTCTTCTTGTTTCATTTTTGTCAAACTATTCATTTTATATTATTCATCAAAATTTTTCTTTTTTATGTTTTTTTTTCATTTTTTTTTTTTCCGTTTTTTCTTTAAGGTTTTGTTAATAATATGTGAATGACTTTTTTGTGTTATTGTTGTTATTACTGTGGTAGTTTTTTTAATCTAGTATTTGTATGTTTGTTGTGTTTGTTTGTTTGGTATTGATGTTGTGTTTGTAAAGTTTGTTGTTTGTACTTTAACACTCGTGGACTTTGTTTTGTGGCTTTAAAGGTCCACGCGCGCGCGCGCGCGCGCACACACACACACACACACACACACACACACACACACACACACACACACACACACACACACACACACACACACACACACACACACACACACACACACACACACACACACACACACACACACACACACACACACATCTCTGTGATCCATAAATTTTTATCATTATTAGTATCATTACCATTAATATTTTTTGTCATTAATTTGCATACCTTTTCCTCCCATGTCAGCTAATTCCTCCAAACTTCCCTGACGCAGCAAGACCACAGCTGTCTATCCCTTCACCTGTCCACTTACACACCTGTCTATCCCTTCACCTGTCCACTTACACAGCTGTCTATCCCTTCACCTGTCCACTTACAAACCTGTCTAGCCCTTCACCTGTCCACTTACACACCTGTCTATCCCTTCACCTGTCCACTTACACACCTGTCTAGCCCTTCACCTGTCCACTAACACACCTGTCTACCCTTCACCTGTCCACTTACAACCTGTCTAGCCCTTCACCTGTCCACTAACACACCTGTCTAGCCCTTCACCTGTCCACTTACAAACCTGTCTAGCCCTTCACCTGTCCACTAACACACCTGTCTAGCCCTTCACCTGTCCACTTACACACCTGTCTATCCCTTCACCTGTCTGTCCACTTACACACCTGTCTAGCCCTTCACCTGTCCACTTACAAACCTGTCTAGCCCTTCACCTGTCCACTTACAAACCTGTCTAGCCCTTCACCTGTCTGTCCACTTACAAACCTGTCTAGCCCTTCACCTGTCCACTTACACACCTGTCTATCCCTTTACCTGTCCACTTACACACCTGTCTAGCCCTTCACCTGTCCACTAACACACCTGTCTAGCCCTTCACCTGTCCACTTACAAACCTGTCTAGCCCTTCACCTGTCCACTTACACACCTGTCTAGCCCTTCACCTGTCCACTAACACACCTGTCTAGCCCTTCACCTGTCCACTAACACACCTGTCTAGCCCTTCACCTGTCCACTTACACACCTGTCTAGCCCTTCACCTGTCCACTTACACCTGTCTAGCCCTTCACCTGTCCACTTACACACCTGTCTAGCCCTTCACCTGTCCACTTACAAACCTGTCTAGCCCTTCACCTGTCCACTAACACACCTGTCTAGCCCCTCACCTGTCCACTTACAAACCTGTCTATCCCTTCACCTGTCCACTTACACACCTGTCTAGCCCTTCACCTGTCCACTTACACACCTGTCTAGCCCTTCACCTGTCTGTCCACTTACACACCTGTCTCTTCCCACCTTCCTTCCGTCTCACATTCTACACCTGTCAACCTGTTTCTACCTGTCTGTCTTGCTCGCTGTTTGAAACAAGAGACACGTTCATGCACTCAATTCCTCTTTTTTTTTCTACATATGCATTTGTAATCTTTCCTTTTTTATTTCCTGTTGTTCATTGCTTGTGTGGCTTGTTCCCTTGACCCCTTCTTCCTCCCCCTACTCCTAGTATAGCTGGTAATAGCATGGTACTCCCCCTCCCTCTATCTCGTCCCCCCTTCCCCTTCCCCCTCTATCTCCCTTACCCTCCCTCGGTCCATCAGTCCCTCCCTCCCACGACAAACCTTCACGTGGCTCTGTTTTTAGCTACTTTTGTTACCCTATTTTTCACATCAATTGGTTCCTCAACATATGACTTAAAGAATTTGATAGACTTATGGTGTTGTTAGTGCGTGGGTTTGTACCGGACAGACACCCTTTGATGTAATGCAGTAATTAAAGCAAGGAAATAATACAGAGTTAGGAGGAGTGTGTAGCCATGGGGGTCTTCGAAGTAGCTTTTTCTTCAGTGTTCGGTCTTGATGCGAGTCAGGCACTACCGATCGCAAGAAAGATAGATCCCAATGTTAACTCGTTAGATCAAAAGAGGAAGAGGAAGGGAAGGTCAAGAGAGGTCAAGGGACGCATGCCCACGGTCACATCCCCCTCCCCGCGGCACTCACCTGGCAGGACGCGTAGGACAGGTGACCTCTCCCCCCTACACCTGTCATGACGTGACCTCTACAACATATGACCTTGACGGACTCCTCTTTTGGGATTGTTCTATCGACCTGACCTGACCTGTTACCTTGTTAATGCTGTGATATGTGTTTCCCTTATCATCACTTACATTTTTATTTCAAGACTCATCGTTGTTGTAAGATATATTTATTGACATGATAGTAATTGTTTTTTAAGTTTTTTATTATACATTTATTTATTTCCGTGTTTATTTATATTTTTGCTCTTTTTTCCCCATGCATTTCTTGAAGCGTTTACATTCATTCGTGGCGGTATTTTTTAATTAATTCGTCCATTCATTTTCCAATAGAACAGGCTGAACATTTACTACAAATGCATCACCACCACTGTTACCACCACAACCACCATTGTTACCACCCTCACCACCACTGCAACCATCATTATCATTACCACCACTATCATCACCACCACCACCATCATCACCATTATTACCACCACCACCACCACCACCACCACCACCACCACCACCACCACCACCACCACCCCCATCATCACCACCACCACCATCATCACCATTATTACCACCACCACCACCACCACCACCACCACCACCACCACCACCACCACCACACCACCCCCACCACCACCACCACCACCACCACCACCACCACCACCACCACCACCACCACCACCATCACCACCACCACCACCACCACCACCACCATCACCATCACCACCATCACCACCACCATCACCACCCCCACCATCATCACCACCACCACCACCACCATCCCAACTTCGTATTTCCCAATTTTCTGTAAGCTGAGTAAGAGGAGGCAAGGGGGGGGGGGGCAACCACCTCTAATTTCTCCTTAATTACCGTAATTCCTGAAGTGATTAGGTCAAAGCTCACCTGACCCCTTCTCCCTCACACACGTCATCATCCATAGCACTAACTCATCTTATCACGTCATTTACCTCATCATGACAGTTCGTATCTTCCTTATAATTACTCATTCCTCACGTTACCTGACTCATTGCAACGTATTCCCTGTTTTATTCTCTCAACGAAATTCATTATATTTTTCCTACTATACTTACTACCTATATTTCCTACTACCTATATTTCCTACTACCTATATTTCCTACTACCTATATTTCCTACTACCTATATTTCCTACTACCTATATTTCCTACTACCTATATTATCTACTACCTATATTTCCTACTACCTATATTTCCTACTACCTATATTTCCTACTACCTATATTTCCTACTACCTATATTATTTACTACCTATATTATTTACTACCTATATTTCCTACTACCTATATTATCTACTACCTATATTTCCTACTACCTATATTTCCTACTACCTATATTATCTACTACCTATATTATTTACTACCTATATTATTTACTACCTATATTTCCTACTACCTATATTATCTACTACCTATATTTCCTACTACCTATATTTCCTACTACCTATATTATCTACTACCTATATTATTTACTACCTATATTATTTACTACCTATATTTCCTACTACCTATATTATCTACTACCTATATTTCCTACTACCTATATTATCTACTACCTATATTATCTACTACCTATATTATCTACTACCTATATTTCCTACTACCTATATTATTTACTACCTATATTTCTTACTACCTATATTATCTACGACACATATTTCCTACTTTTCTCATATTATCTCTCGCGTTTTTACTCACAGTGACTCACCACTCCCTCACCTTGACTCATAATCTGGCACTCATAACCCGCCGTGATTGGTGCATTCAGGTGCCTTGTTTGGCCAATCAGAACACGTGTCGACCACTTAAAGAGATACGATTCACTCCTAACTCGATCATAAGGAGTTTGATGACTTAATACCTATCACCACCACTCATCACCACACTCATCACCACCCACCACCCATCACCACTCACCACCACTCATCACCACTCATCACCACTCATCACCACCCACCACCCATCACCTCTCATCACCACTCATCACCACCCACCACTCATCACCACTCACCACCACTCATCACACTCATCACCATCATCACGACTCACCACCACCCATCACCACTCATCACCATTCATCACCACTTACCGCCGCTCATCACCACTCACCACCACTCATCACCACCCACCACCACTCATCACCACTCACCACCACTCATCACCACTCACCACCAACCATCATAACTCACCACCATTCATTACAACTCATCACCACTCATCACCACTCATCACCACTCACCACCACTCATTACAACCACCACCACCACCACCACCACCACCACCACCTTGACTCACCTGACTTAGCTGACTGGGAAAGTTACTGAGTCTCATTTTCAGTCAAATTAACTTGCACGTATTTTTTGTTTTGTTTTATATAGTCAGTAGAAACTTATTGCTATTTCTTTTTTCAAATCCTCGTAACATGTAAAGGGAATCAGTATTTCGTCAACTTTGTCTAACATAAAGTACATGTAAATGATTAGAAGACGTCGGTATATACTACTTTACCTGTATTTTTTGGTATATTGTTTGCATTTGAATTTTTCAGTTACGTAATGCGATTTTTTCTTGTGTTATTTTTTTCTTTATTGTGTGTGTGTGTGTGTGTGTGTGGTTTAATTTGGTGTGTGGTGTGAAGTGTGTGTGTGTGTGTGGAAATGGTGTCCCTGTAATCGCGTGTGTCCCCGGGAGGGTGGGTTGAGGTGTCCCAAACGTCCTTAGGGCGCCGCGCTGTCCCTGCCGCCCGGGTAATTCCGTCAAGCCCTTATTTGCATCCTGCCGCGTAATGACCGATTGACGTCACCTTCCCGCCGATAATAGTCTTCCGGATCATGGCCTTCCTCGTGGAGCTCCTTACTTTCTGTATTTCCTGTTTCTATTTTGGTGGCCTTCAGTTTCCTGCACATAAAAGTAACACAGCCACATGTCCTTTGCAAACTATGCAATGTTTAATTTGTGTAGCATTGTAGTGCATCGATAGGTGCGACTAATTACCTGCCTAGTGATTTGTTAAGGTGATAACTAGGACGCATTGACCTCATGTTTTCCCTCCATGGTCCGAACTAAATTATGTCCCCCGCCTCTCCCTTTCTTATTCTCTTACTGTCTCTTATAGGGACTGCCAAACTAAGTGCGGCTTTTTTGTTACCTTTGTTTTTGTGCCCTTGGCCAGTCTTTGTGATGTAAACAGAAAATGAGTAGAAAAAATGTCGCTTCTCCTGTATGAAGCGAGGGTTGCAGGTGCTCAGTGGCTGCCTGTACAGGAATACCAGTGTGTGTGTGTGTGTGTGTGTGTGTGTGTGTGGAGAGAGAGAGAGAGAGAGAGTGTGTGTGTGTGTGTGTGTGTGTGTGTGTGTGTGTGACCTTGAACCTAGAGCTGCTATGACCCATCCCTTCATGACCTGTTGATCAGTACCTGTGTTTGGCCTGTGTGTAGACAAGCCTGTGTCATGCTGTGGTTTTGTTTGCGTGTCTTAAGGTGTTTTTGTAACTAATCTCATTGTTTGCCTGGTTGTTTCTTTCAATAATTTTTTATTTATCTTTCGTATCAGGTGTTCATAGTTTGGTGATGAAGGTGGACGGTTATTGGACCAGACTTTCCTCCTCTAGATTGTAGCATTTATTTTCCCTCATCTGGAATCTGACATATTGCTAATCCCTTTGTTTATTTTACCTGTTGCCTGATTTATTATCTTGAACCTTGATTTATACCTGGCTTCTAATCCTCATTATCTGATATTATTCATTGTGACACCTTTTTTTAACCTGTACTTTGACTTGTTACCTTTCTGTTGACCTTGTATTAATCTTGCCTCACCTGTCTATATGTGTGATAAGATCTGTGACCTCTGTCGTTAATCTTGACACCTGTCTTGCACGTGTTATGTGACCTGTTACCTGTGACGTCATCCTATGGACTCAACCTTTACTCTGACCTTTGACCTGTTATCGATGACCTTGTCTTTTATCGCCAGGTGGGGAGGCCGGGGGAGTCAGGAGCCCCGCCTCTGCCTGTCTTGTCTCCCATATCTCTGTTTTATCCATTGCTATCATGTGTTTTATATGAATATACTCGCCGCACGTTAAGTTGGCGAAAATGGGGCCCCTTCACTCCCCCCTTCCGATCGCACGGGATTGGCTGAGGTGTTGGGTGTTGGGTGAGAATCCCTTACTCCAAGTTCCGCCCTAAAGCCCCAACACCCAACACCTCAGCCAATCCCGTGCGTTCGGAAGGGAGGAGTGACAGGGCCCCATTTTCGCCACCTTAACGTGCGGCGACTATAGTTCTTTTGTCAATCTTTTATTAGCTTTGAGATTGTTGTGTGTATTGTCCTCAAACAGGTGTGGGTGTGTGGGTGTGTGTGTGTGTGTGCGTGTGGGTATGTGGGTGGCAGGTTAGGCCAGATGGACACTTTATTAACCTGTGTTTTGTTTTGTTTGTTTCAGCGTATCCCGCAGGCCATTCACCGAATTGGGCTCAGTTTGGTAAGCGGCTGGGTAGGTTGAATTCTATGTTAGGTCGCCCGAATGGTGACCTCGTGTGGCTCCGTGACCCTGTGGTGTTGCTGGCACTGACCCTCACCCCCCCCCCCCCCACTCCATCCCTGTGTCTGTCTACCCTCACTCCTCCCTCTCCTCCTCTCTCTCCTCTCTCTGTCTACTCCTCTCTCTCTCTCTCTCTCTCTCTCTCTCTCTCTCTCTCTCTCTCTCTCCTCTCTCTCTCTCTCTCTCTCTCTCTCTCTCTCTCTCTCTCTCTCTCTCTCTCTCTCTCTCTTTCTCTCTCACACACCCATATAAGGATCAGTATGTTCCTCAGTCCTTGATTTGTCATGGCTTTCCTCCCGCCGCCTTGTGTTCACTTGCTCTGCTCTTTGCCAGCGGTAGTGTTGCTGTTGTTGTTGTGTTGTTGTTGTTGTTGTTGTTGTTGTTGGTAGTCTGGATACTGATGCCTGCCCTCCTCTTCCTCCTCCTCCTCCTCCTCCATCTGTTTCCTTTGTCCTGTTTTTCTTTCCTTCTTCCTTGTCATCTGCCTTCATCTTCTCATTTTTATCATTTCTTTCGTTGTCCATCCTGCTTCCTATCATGTGAGGTTGCTTCGAATCCTCCTTCTCTTCTTCTTCCTCCTTTTCCTCTTGCTATATCTCTTATTATATTATCATTCTATTATGTTGTTCATTTCTGATATATTATTATCAACATTATTATCATTATCAGTATTATTGTTATTGATTATTGTAAACTGGTATTGCGTTACTATATTTATCTTCTATATGCCTTCAATGCATTTCTATTTTATTTTAGTTTGAATTACTAATTGTGTTTTTCGAGATATGTATTTATTATCTATTTATTTTTCTTCATGTATTATTTCTCTTATCATTTATCTTCGTTTGCGTTGACTGAATCACTTTTCCTCCTTGACTTCCATGCACTGATTGTAACCCGGTAACGTAACTCCAGCCTGCCGAATGTGACGCAGCCTACGTCCATCTTTGTCCGTCGCCCGCTTTGCCAGATTAACGAGCGGCGTGCAGTCACATGTAACTATGCAGTATTTGTGTCATCCGGCTGCGGTGTAATTATAGAGAGGGCGATTATAGTTGCTTTTAAGACAATGGTTTGTCTGGCTGGCCCGTCCTCGCTGCGGGTGTGACAAGTTTGATACGCGTCACCATATATTAACCCCTTGAGACCCAGAACTTAATTTTCATTGTAATATAACCACCATTCGACGATTTCAATGAACATAAGCAATAGTATATAGATATGACCTGTTTAATATCCTTGTCCATTAGCTAATTTGGTTTATTTAGTTACTTTTTCGTAGTTTTATGGCTAACAACAGACATTTCATATAGCAAAGGAAAGATCTGGGTGTGAAGGGGTTAAGGCCATATATTTTCCCACGCTCTTGTTTCTTTATGCCATTCACTTTCATTCCCTCAATTTGTAACTATTTTCGATGAACCACTTTTTTTAAGGCTTCGTGTACACTTATCCTTGTCCTCCGCGACCGTGTGTGTATGTGTGTGTGTATTTATCTAGTTGTATTCATCTAGTTGTATTTTACAGGGCCTGAGCTGCACTCGTATGGCCCCGTCTCCATATCAACATTCTTATCATTCATCCTTAGTGTTGGCTGAAGCCACCACCCCGGGAGGCGGGTCACAACCCCTAGCTAACACCCGGTACCCATTCACTGCTGAGTGGACAGGGGCTCGGGTTTTAAGGAAACAGCCCATCTGTCTCCGTTCCGCCCGGGGATCGAACCCGGGACTTCTCGGTTGTGAGCCGAGCGTGCTACCTCTACACTACGGAGTACCCCTAGAGTGTGTGTGTGTGTGTGTTATTTACCCTTGGTCTTGTCCACGCGAGTCGGACTCGCGATCGCCAGTTCCACCCTCCCGGTGCGAGCTTTCAGCTCATTATTACCGATCTTTGGGTAATGCTGGGACCTCACACACCACACACCCCATCCTTCCCTTGCTCAAGGGGGACAGTACCCGCCCGAATTTCTCAGTGGAAAAATCCCTGGGATCGAGCGGGCCGGGGATGGAACGCCGGACTACAGAATAGTGCCTGACGCTCCAACCCACCGAGCCGTTCAGGCGGTGTGTGTACGTGTGTGTGTCGTGTGTGTTGTGGCCTCAAAGACGAGCGGTGTATTCAGGGCTGCACAATTTAGGTCTTTTTTTTTTAAACCGATTCCAGATGCCGGGCTGTTTTATTCTCGAGAAGATCGTCCGTGCATATTTTTACTCTTTTCCTTTTTATCTCTTTTACATATTTTTCTATCCTCTTCCTTTTACTGTTTTGTTTCTGTAGATATCCATTTGTCTCTTGCCTTTGTGTATCCTTTTATTCTTATTTTATTCTTATTTTCATTACATATTTCCTTGTATTTTCCCCTTATCATTTTTATCGCTGTCGTGTCTTTTACCAGTCAGTTCTTTATTTCCCCTTTTAATGGAGTTCAATGGGCAGTGTTATTGTTGTTTATATATATATACGTCAAACACCTCTGCCTATCATACAACCCCTTAGCCCGAAGTATTGTATTGTCCCTCCATTGATCCATTGATGTAGGATTGAGCCCCAACCAGTAGTCTTAGATTCCATTTCTTACTTCTTGACCTCTTATCAATTCGCCCATGACTCTAGTTTCCATTTTGCAAAGTGAGATCAGACTCCATTTCACTATTTACAACTATTCATATATCATTAGTATCCCTTTTCTTGCCTTATCCTGTCTAATCATCACTCCCAGACGCCATATCCAATCTTATCTACATCCCAAAACTTGATTATCCCATCCTATTCCTTTCATTAAATCCTATATCAGTTATCACCCTCAGCAAGGTCCTATACATACATATCCTCCGTCCATTCCTTTGGCCGTCCTCGCAACGCCAACGTCCTCAGCCTTATATCAGTGTCCAATCTCTGCCTGTCTTTGTAAGTAGGTCGTTAATGGCTGTTTTCGTGGTAGTTTTTGGTAGTTTGTGGCTTTGTAGTATTTGTTTGTTCGTAATTAGTGTGTCAGGGCGTGTTTCCCTTACTTCTCTACTCTGTTTTGTCTTCCTCCTCCTCTTCCACTTTTTTTCCATACCTCGTCTTTTTTCTTGTGTGCTCTCTCTCTCTCTCTCTCTCTCTCTCTCTCTCTCTCTCTCTCTCTCTCTCTCTCTCTCTCTCTCTCTCTCTCTCTCTCTCTCTCTCTCTCTCTCTCTCTCTCTCGACGTTTTATTCACCCTCGTTCACTCTCGCTCTCATTTCCCTCCCAGCTCGCCTCTCACTCACTCTCATTTCGTCTTCTCCTCACCTTCATTTCTCTCTCCATGTGTCTGGGTTTGGGATATAAAACGCCGAGAGATTATCGCTGTTTTTACTGCTAGAGGTCGAAACTAAATATTCTCTCTCCTCTCTCTCTCCTCTCTCTCTCTCTCTCTCCTCTCTCTCTCTCTCTCTCTCCTCTCTCTCTCTCTCTCTCTCTTCTCTCTCTCTCTCTCTCTCTCTCTCTCTCTCTCTCTCTCTCTCTCTCTCTCTCTCTCTCTTTGACCCTTCGCCTTTTCTCCTCCTTTCTTATATTTCTCTTATTCTTCCCTTCTCTCTCTCTCGCTCTCTCCTACTGACGCAATGAGGTATCAGTGACTCCCACGCTTGGCACAGTGCCTTGGCGATGCAGTGCCGCGAGGGTGTGGCACTCTCTCCGACACCCCTTCCCCCCTTCCCTCTCCACCACCACCACCACCACCACTGCTACGATTAAGTCCCCCTCGCGAACCATAAACTGTAAGGAAAACGTAATCTTAGCTCCCTCATGTTATGGTGCATTGAGGGGAAATGTTTACACGCTTACCAACCAGTCTTTCGATGGTTTGTTAGAAGTTAACGTATAATTAGAATGTGTTGATAGCAGTTTCTTCAATCGTGTCGACATGATAAGTTTTTTAGATTTTAATTATTTGTTCAGGGTCTTGGTGGAACGCAAAGACGGGAGATGTTAATTTAATGTAGTATATGTAAATCCGGTATTGGTTAATCATCGTTCAGGGGAAAAGGATCAGAGGAGAAATAGAAGATGCGAATGAGGTTTGGAATTAATGGTGGTGGTGGTGGGTGATGGTGATGGGGGTGGCAGTGGTGGTGGTGGTGGTGGTGGTGATGGCAGTGGTGGTGGTGGCAGTGGTGGTGGTGGTGATGGTGGTGGTGGCAGTGGTGGTGGTGTGATGGTGGTGGCAGTGGTGGTGGTGGTGGTGGTGGTGGTGGTGGCAGTGGTGGTGGGTGGTGGTGATGGTGGTGGTGGTGGTGGTGATGGTGGTGGTGGTGGTGGTGGTGGTGGTGGTGGTGGTGGTGGTGCAGTGGTGGTGGTGGTGGCAGTGGTGGTGGTGGTGGCAGTGGTGGTGGTGGTGTGGTGGTGGTGGTGGTGGTGGTGGTGGTGGTGGTGGTGGTGGTGGCAGTGGTGGTGGCAGTGGTGTGGTTGGTGGTGGTGAGTGTGGTGGCAGTTGGTGGTGGTGGTGGTGGCAGTGGTGGTGGTGGTGGCAGTGGTTGTGGCAGTGGTGGGTGGTGGTGGCAGTGGTTGGTGGTGTGCGGTGGTGGTGGTGGTGGGCAGTGGTGGTGGCAGTGGTGGTGGTGCAGTGGTGGCAGTGGTGTTGGTGGCAGTGGTGGTGGTGGTGGTGGTGGTGGCATGGTGGTGGCAGTGGTGCAGTGTGGCAGTGTGGTGCTTATAATTAGAAGAAGAAACCATTAGCGTCCTATCTGTACAGTTCTGCTTCGCCATCCTCTATTAATTTAAACAGTAATGAAACCCCATATTAAGCTCCTCCACTTCCCCTTCCTCCTCCTCCTTCTCCTCCTCCTCCTCCTCTTCCTCTCTCCTCCTCCTCCTCCTTTCCTCCTCCTCTTCCTCTTCCTCCTCCTCCTCCTTCTCCTCCTCCTCTCCTCCTCCTCCTCCTCCTCCTCCTCCTCCTCCTCCTCCTCCTCCTCCTCCTCCCTCTTCTCCTCCGTTAGTGTGGCTGCAAGTCGGATGTAGCCATTGATGTAACTAGAGCAAAGCATCAGTAAGTCCAAAGACATAGATGCAGTGCTTCCTCTAGTCTAGACTGCTGTGTGTTGTGGCGCCGCGGGGGACTGGAGGTGAGACGACCACGGGACGAAGGTGTGTCCCGGGGGCAGCATATTGCCGTTCTCTGGAATAGTATGTGGTATGGGGGATGTCTCTAGCCAATCAACATTGTCCAAGCTCGTGACGTCACATGGGGGTGGAGCTTAAGTGATCGCTGGGTTATAATCTGTGTTTTATTTAACATCGTTTATAAAGTATGTTAGGTTGGGTTAGGTTAGTTTAGGTTAAGTAGTTAAATCAAACAATGTAATAAGTATAATATTAAACTAGATATTTAGATTATAGCCCAGCAATCACTTAGACTCCACCCCAATGTGACGTCACGAGATTGGACATTGGTGATTGGCTCGACAACCCCGCGCCACATAATATGCCAGAGAACGTGAATATGCGTCCGGGAGTTTGGAAGTAACGCAACACGCAATGAAGCAGAAACACTCGATTTCTCTAATGTTTTCGACTACCTCCTCCTGAAGTCGAAATGTTAGAGGAATAAATACCTCTGCTTCGTTCCGTGTTTTACCACCAACCTCACACCTTGTTTGACCTAACCAGATGTGTCAGTGTTAATTAAGATCACTTCCAGGTATTGTGCTGTTGTGGATTTTAGTTTTGGGTTTAGTCATAACATAATGATCAGGTAATTAAGTTGTTCCAGCTAATAGTTCAGAGTTGAGGCGTTACTTTGCAGGCTGAATCGGTGTTAATTAGGGTCATTATCACCTGGTATTATTAATAGGTAGGGATTTTTCCTGGAGATTAGGGAATAAACGGTGGAATAAACTCTGATTATCAAGAGTAAGTCAGCGTCACAGTCAGGAATATTGGTGAAGACGATACAGGTGATAGTCTGGCTGAAGGTCCTCGTGCCACCTAGTACTGCTTAAAGACATGGACAGCATCAATGTTATTACAGTAACAGTTAGGAAAGGGTCACAATGTCATGAGTTAGGGCAGTGTTATGGTGTGCCAGTGACAAATAACAGGGTTACAAAGCATGACTTGAGAAAGATTGGCAGCTGTAAGTGAAGAGAAGTGTCACCCAGTGTAGGACAGTGCCAAGGTGTTGCAGAGGAAAGTGACAACAAGAAGTGTCCTCAGCCTTGCTAGGGACAACAGGGAGTAACACAGTCTTGCTAGGGACAACAGGGAGTGTCCTCAGCCTTGCTAGGGACAACAGGGAGTAATTCAGCCTTCCTAGGGACAACAGGGAGTAACTCAGCCTTGCTAGGGACAACAGGGAGTAACCTCAGCCTTGCTAGGGACAACATGGAGTAACTCAGCCTTGCTAGGGACAACAGGGAGTAACTCAGCCTTGCTAGGGACAACAGGGAGTAACTCAGCCTTCAGCCTTGCTAGGGACAACAGGGAGTAACTCAGCCTTGCTAGGGACAACAGGGAGTAACTCAGCCTTGTTAGGGACAACAGGGAGTAACTCAGCCTTGCTAGGGACAACAGGGAGTAACTCAGCCTTGCTAGGGATAACAGGGAGTAGCCCCAGTTTTGCTAGGGACAACAGGGAGTAACCTCAGCCTTGCTAGGGATAACAGGGAGTAACCTCAGCCTTGCTAGGGACAACAGGGAGTAACCTCAGCCTTGCTAGGGATAACAGGGAGTAACCTCAGCCTTGCTAGGGACAACAGGGAGTAACCTCAGCCTTGCTAGGGACGACAGGGAGTAACTCAGCCTTGCTAGGGACAACAGAGAGTAACCTCAGCCTTGTTAGGGACAACAGGAGTAACTCAGCCTTGCTAGGGACAACAGGGAGTAGCCTCAGCCTTGCTAGGGACAACAGGGAGTAACCTCAGCCTTGCTAGGGACAACAGGGAGTAGCCTCAGCCTTGCTAGGGACAACAGGGAGTAACCTCAGCCTGCGTAGGTGCCTAGTGCTTACCCTTGTGCCCTGTGTGTGTGTGAGGCTGCGTCGCCACCGCCTTCCCCACGCCTCTGTGTGCTGCAGTGACGCTGTGACCTATGTAGGTGTGATGCCACACCTAGTGTTTGACTCATATATGTTGATATACGTGACTATATATATAATATGTCTGTGTGTGTGTTTATATGAACATCTTGCAGCTGACGTGTTATCCGCTCACAATTAACATGACACTTGGTTCTCTCTCGGGCTTCCTTGTGTAGAGGGATTACCTTGTAAGTAAATATTTATTTGTATGGAAGGAGGGAGGGGCGGCATGTGCAGGTGTGTGTGTTTGTCGTGTGTGTGTGTGTCGTGTGGTGGTGAGTGTATCCAGTCAGCCCCGGGTGTGGGAAGGATTGGAATACTAGAAAACAAGATGAAATATTACGTGACTGTTATAGGGATTATTCTCCAAGCCTTCCTTCTCAAGGCAGCCAGACGAAGTGAACTTAAAGAAGAGATGCATGACATACAAAGAATGTCTATGTCCCTTCCTCCATGACTCGGGTAGAATTTTGTTTGGTAGTCAAGTAATCGCACCAACAGTTTGTCACTCCATTGTAAACACAAGTGTGGCCTAATCCTCCGTCTGTTTAGAATTAAAAGTACAACACAAATACATGGCGACGCTTTTGTTACTGAAGCAAGGAGTTAAGGCAGTGTATACATATAATTTACAATGCTTACCACTCACTGGTCCCTGAGTGTTGTTTGGTGCAGTGGTCGTCACAGCGCGTCCCCGTGTTGAGTCGGGGGCGAGGAGAGGGGTGCGTGTGCCTGCAAAGCCATTCTTGTGACGTGATGCAAATAAGCAGTCAGAGTGCGATCAGCCGCAGGTAACACTTCATAACGTGACAGTAGCATCCTCATCCTCATTCTGATTACTACCAGCAGGGAAACGCGTCCTCAACATGTAGGCCTGCCAACAGACACATAAGGACTCGTTCATGCGTCCACAGCCCCAGATGACCGCCTCACGCCGCTGCAGATAAGAGATTGGCCGCCATGCCCTCACAGATAAGCCGCGCGTACCCTTGTACATACACACGAACACCTCACATTACTAACGAAATGAACTCTTCGTCTCAATCTGTAATGATAAATATTTCAACACCCTTTGCAGTTCACCGATCCTGGCCTCACTCAACAGTCTTCACCGATACATTAGAATAGTTTTTGACAAATACCGAAAGTGCCGTGTAGCCGGGTAGAGGTAGTGGTAGTCTCACCTGTAGTCGTTCCCTCACTTAGAAGCAGCACAGTACGCTAGCTAATCACCTGAATTACCTGGCCACTACCACCGCCATCAGGTATAATGTTCTCACTGGAACATTTAAAAGTGAACAATACTTTGGAGAAAAAGATTAAGAGAAAAATAATATACTTTGAAAGCAGGATGAGACATGAAAAGCAATTAGTTGGCGTAAAAATAAATAGTAACATTAAATCATGAAAAAATATCAGGTTTCCTTTCAAAAAACGGAAATGAAACAGACTCTCTTAGAAATTAAAGAAATACGAGGTTAATAGTACTGTATTACGTGCCTTGGTAACACAGGGGCTTTTGTTGTGTTTACTTGCTGGCTGACTGGGAGGAAAAGTACCACCACCACCACCACCACCACCACCACCACCACCACCACCAGACGTGCCCCCCTCCCCCCCCCATTGGTCATGATGCTGTTAAGGTAGTTAGTAGCCTTCCCCTCCCTTCCCCCCCCCCACCAACGTAGTGGACGATAGTATAACACCCCCCACCCCCCACCACGCACCTCCCCCCCTCACGGTGTTGTGTAGGGAGTAGATCAGCACCGCCCGCACCGCTCTGCACCTTTGTTATAGAGGCTAAGATGGTGATTGCCAAGGTGCTGCTGTTGCCTTACCTGTGGGTGCTGTGTACCGGTGTGATGGTGCTGTGCTGTTAGGGTGCAGCTGTGTTTGGGGTCACAGCTGTATTGTATTACTGAAGGGTTATATTTTTGCTGTTCATTCATTTTTACATGAATTCATTCTTTCAAGTCTTTCTTCATTCTTTCACGTCTTTCTTCATTCTTTCATTCATTCACATCTTGGTACATTCATTCACTGAGTCATTCATTCATGTGTTTGTTCATGTGTGTTGTGAGTGAGGGAGGGAATCCACACGCTTGTTTTTTTTCCATGTTTTGTAATTAATTCGCTTTTGCAATGCACTGTTTTTGGTGTTTGCCTAAATACCCATGCACATTTTTGTACTTCTATACCGGAATTATGTCGACTATGTGTGTGTGTGTGTTTGTGTGTGTGTGTGTGTGTTTGTGTTTGTTTTGTGTGTGTGTGTGTGTGTGTCTGTCTGTTAGAAAATCAAGCTGTTACCTAGAATAATTATCTAGTTTTGTTCTCTCACACACACACTCTTCCCTAAACATCATTTTCCTTCCTCTGTTACCACCTGCCCTCTCCTTGCTCTGCCACAGTCCGCCTCTCAACAGATGAGACGCATTGAACACACACACACACACACACACACACACACACACACAACACACACACACACACACACACACACACACACACACACACACACACACACACACACACACACACACACACACACACACACACACACACACACACACACACACACACACACACACAGTTGATGAAGAGAGGCCTCCCCTTCCTCTATGTGTCTGTCTGTCTGTCCCCTTCACTGCTGCCACTTGGTAGTTAAATGTCTTTTCGGGAACATCCAGCGGAGACATTTCGTCGAGCACCTACAGGAGGAGGTGGAGGTGCTTACCCATTCCCCTCAGGTGCTTAGCACTGTGTTCGAAGGTGTATTTGAATGTGTTGGTGTATTTTTTCATGGGTAAGAACGGCCATCCCTTAGGCAGGAAACTGGCTAACCGGATGGTTTTGACTGGCTGGCTGGCTAAATAGTTCGGTGGTCAGGAATACGGGTAGGGTCCTGCACCAGCTGCCCTAGATCATGAAGGATAGCAAAGGACATGTTGACCAAGGACATGCAGGCCGAGGACATGCAGTAGGCAGAGGAGTTGGTGGAGGTGGTGGGCCAAACAATGTGAGGAGATGGACGGCTCTACCAAAGCCGCCTTGGGTCACATTGCCGGGTACCTGGCCCGTTGGTCAACCAAAGGCAAAAAGTGCGGTGCCTGTGCTGACCTGCTGGTCGACAGAGAGGCTGCACCGCTGGACGTCAGTTTGAAAGAGAACCCTGGTGAGCAGGTGAAGGCCATCTACAGGTCGTTCACCGAGTCTCTTGGACCGCGGCGAGCTCCTGGTCTCGTCCTTCACTGCCATTGACATCACGCTGGAAAGCTGCCACATCTGGCGAGGTCTCGCAAAGTAGACCAGGCGACGCCAGCTGCTGGAGTGTTCCTTGCCCAGGAAGGTGTTCGTGGAGGTGGTGAACGCCCTCACAAGCCAGAATGCCCAGCTGACTGGGGCTCCTGCTGTAAAGGGCACAGCCTGGACAAGCTCATCCGACAGATAGCTGGTGCACTCTTGAATCTATTTGCTGGCAATACGGTGCGTGACATCAACAGTGATGTCCGCGGCAAGCGCAGGGCTGGTGCTTCCACAGAACGTGGGACTATGTCGCAAAGTGGCGATAAGTGGTACAAGCTGACAGGTGTGAAGAAGAACTGACATTCCATGTGTTGCACAATGATGCTAGGCCATTTGTTGAATATGGGGTGAATACAGCTTACTATAGTAGTAAGTATGTTTGGTACATTTGTTTTTTTTTAGTGGTATGACGAAACGTTTTAGCAGATTTATATAAGGCTTCTAGACATTGAAGTAGAGACCATTAGCTTTTATTATTATCATTAGTTTCATCGATTCATGTCAACTAAGAGCCGAAATAACTAGGATAGAATGCATAGGGCCGCTTTCCGGTTATTGGACCATTACTGCAAAACGGTGAATTTCAGTGTCCGATCCTGATATACTGTTATCTATGATATATATATATATATATATATATATAGAGAGAGAGAGAGAGAGAGAGAGAGAGAGAGAGAGAGATATTAATGATAGTTATTGACTTGTTTTGAAACCTAGAGTTGTTTCCTTTCTATTCTCATGGTGTGCATTCTTTCCCAGTCCCCATCACACAGCCTTCCTGCACACGCACCATAGCAATCTATCCATCGACAGCACAGCCATCAACAGGTATGCACAGCCCATCACACAGTCCTTCCTGCACCCCACACATCACGATCCATCACACAGCCCTTCCTGCACCACACAAGCACACCCCATCACTACAGCTCCATGCACCAACAGAAACACCCCATCAACACAGCCTTTCCCTGCACCCACACACACACCCATCCACTTTCCATGCATCCACACGCACCCCCATCACCACAGCCCTTCCCTGCACCCCACACAGCACACCCCATCACACCCCATCACACAGCACACCCCATCACACAGCCCTTCCCTGCACCCCACACAGCACACCCCATCACTCACACAGCCCTCATCCCGCCTTCCTACCCCACACAGCACACCCCATCACACAGCCCTTCCCTGCACCACCACACACACACCCCATCACACAGCCCTTCCCTGCACCCCACACAGCACACCCCATCACACAGCCTTCCCTGCACCCCACACAGCACACCCCATCACACAGCCCTTCCCTGCACCCCACACAACACACCCCATCACACAGCCCTTCCCTGCACACCCACACAGCACACCCCATCACACAGCCCTTCCCTGCACCCCACACAGCACACCCCATCACACAGCCCTTCCCTGCACCCCACACAGCACACCCCATCACACAGCCCTTCCCTGCACCCCACACAGCACACCCCATCACACAGCCCTTCCCTGCACCCCACACAGCACACCCCATCACACAGCCCTTCCCTGCACCCACACAGCACACCCCATCACCACAGCCCTTCCCTGCACCCACACAGCACACCCCATCACACAGCCCTTCCCTGCACCCCACACAGCACACCCCATCACACAGCCCTTCCCTGCACCCCACACAGCACACCCCATCACACAGCCCTTCCCTGCACCCCACACAGCACACCCCATCACACAGCCCTTCCCTGCACCCACACAGCACACCCCATCACACAGCCCTTCCCTGCACCCACACAGCACACCCCATCACACAGCCCTTCCCTGCAGCCACACAGCACACCCCATCACACAGCCCTTCCCTGCACCCCACACAGCACACCCCATCACACAGCCCTTCCCTGCACCCCACACAGCACACCCCATCACACAGCCCTTCCCTGCAGCACACACAGCACACCCCATCACACAGCCCTTCCCTGCACCCCCAACCCATACCAGCACACACCCATCACACAGCCCTTCCCTGCACCCCACACAGCACACCCCATCACACAGCCCTTCCCTCAGCCACCACCAGCCACACCCCATCACACAGCCCTTCCCTGCCCACACAGCACACCACACACAGCCTTCCCTGACCACACAGCACACCCCATCACACAGCCCTTCCCTGCACCCCACACAGCACACCCCATCACACAGCCCTTCCCTGCACCACACAGCACACCCCATCACACAGCCCTTCCCTGCAGCCACACAGCACACCCCATCACACAGCCCTTCCCTGCACCCCACACAGCACACCCACATCACACACAGCCCTTCCCTGCACCACACAGCACACCCCATCACACAGCCCTTCCCTGCAGCACACACAGCACACCCCATCACACACAGCCCTTCCCTGCACCCCACACAGCACACCCCATCACACAGCCCTTCCCTGCACCACACAGCACACCCCATCACACAGCCCTTCCCTGCAGCACACACAGCACACCCCATCACACAGCCCTTCCCTGCACCCCACACAGCACACCCCATCACACAGCCCTTCCCTGCACCCCACACAGCACACCCCATCACACAGCCCTTCCCTGCAGCACACACAGCACACCCCATCACACAGCCCTTCCCTGCACCCACACAGCACACCCCATCACACAGCCCTTCCCTGCACCCCACACAGCACACCCCATCACCAAGCCCTTCCCTGCAGCACCACACAGCACACCCATTCACACAGCCCTTCCCTGCACCACACACAGCACACCCCATCACACAGCCCTTCCCTGCACCCACACAGCACACCCCATCACCAAGCCCTTCCCTGCACCCTACACAGCACACCCCATACACACGCCCTTCCCTGCACCACACAGCACACCCCATCACAGCCCCTTCCCTGCAGCACACGCAGCACACCCCATCACACAGCCCTTCCCTGCACCACACAGCACACCCCATCACACAGCCCTTCCTGCGCAACCCCACCACACCCCCCCCCCCCCCCCGCACAACCCCATCACACAGCCCTTCTCTGCACACCACACAGCACACCCCATCACACAGCCCTTCCCTGCAGCACACACAACACACCCCATCACCACAGCCCTTCCCTGCAGCACACACAGCACACCCCATCACACAGCCCTTCCCTGCACCCCACACAGCACACCCCATCAACAGCCCTTCCCTGCACCCCACAGCACACCCCATCACCACAGCCCTTCCCTGCACCCCACACAGCACACCCCATCACACAGCCCTTCCCTGCACCCCACACAGCACACCCCATCACACAGCCCTTCCCTGCACCCACACACAGCACACCCCATCACCACAGCCCTTCCCTGCAGCACACACAGCACACCCCATCACACAGCCCTTCCCTGCACCCCACACAGCACACCCCATCACACAGCCCTTCCCTGCAGCACACACAGCACACCCCATCACACAGCCCTTCCCTGCAGCACACACAGCACACCCCATCACACAGCCCTTCCCTGCAGCACACACAGCACACCCCATCACACAGCCCTTCCCTGCACCCCACACAGCACACCCCATCAGACAGCCCTTCCCTGCACCCCACACAGCACACCCCATCACACAGCCCTTCCCTGCAGCACACACAGCACACCCCATCAGACAGCCCTTCCCTGCAGCACACATAGCACACCCCATCACACAGCCCTTCCCTGTAGCACACACAGCACACCCCATCACCCCATCACCACAGCAGCGTGTTGGATGACAATTTTCTCTTCTATGTTTCACTTTTCGTTATAAAACCACAAATAACAGCGAAAAATGTTCGGAATAAATTGGCATGATTAGTCTAGATTTATTACTAATTATTAGACTTATGGGAAAAAAGTTGTGTGACTGGATGGAATGAATGAACTTTTTCAGTGTGCAATTGTGGACTGTTGAGGTTAGTGGGATTTATGTATAATTGTGTTTGTGTTTAGATGCGTTGGTTTAGATTGTTCATGTTGGACTAGAGAGTAAATGTTGTTTGTATCCTACTGCCTGTTGTTCATGCCGCCGCTGCTCATGTCCTTGTTGTGGAGATACGTCCCATTGTTGATTTATCTTCTTCTTTTTCACACACACACACACACACACACACACACACACACACACACACACACACACACACACACACACACACACACACACACACACACACACACACACACACACACACACACACACACACACACACACACACACACACACACACACACACACACATATATATATTCTGGTCCGCTTTTGCCTTGCTATTCTAGTGTGTTGGACGCATCTCCTGGGGGGGACGAGGAGGGGTAGGAGGAGCACCCCCCCTGCCCTTCCCCTCCCCTAACCTTCTTGTCTGTTCTGTTTATTTGGACACATGTTATGATAGCCTGTGTTTGTTATTGTTGTTGTTTTTGTTGCTGTGATACGTGTGTTAAATGTTTCCTTGTTTGAGCGAAATTTTATAGTCGTTTCCTTCCCTTTCTTTGTGTGTGAAATATTTAACAAACACAGAACGAAGCTAGTTTTTGTGTGTGTGTTCTTGTTGCGGGGAATAATGAGTCATGGAGTGTCTTTGCATGTGTTTCCATGAAGGTTTAACTTTTTGTACCCCAGAGATCGCCTTCACTGCATTCCTGTCTGATTCAACGGCCACAGGATGTATATTTCCATTTTCACTTTTAGGATGTCATAAAAGTTTGCAACACAGACATAAAAGCTTCACGTAAAGCAACAACAATAACAATGATAATTACGGTTATGATTGCTTTGTTACATAGTTATCTGTGCATCGTGTGTGTGTGTGTGTGTGTGTGTGTGTTTGTGGATGTATATGTGTGTGTGTATGTGTGTGTGTGTATGTATTTACCTAGTTGTTTGTTTGTTTGTTTAGAGGATAATTCCTCAGAGCCGTAGTGATCTATCGCTGCAGCTTAGTGTTGGCCGAAGCCACCACCCCGGGAGGGGGGTCACAAACCCCCGGCTAACACCCGGTACCCATTTACTGCTGGGTGGACAGGGGCTCGGGTTTTAAGAAAGACCACACATCTATCTTCACTCCGCCCGGGGATCGAACCCGGGATTTCTCGGTTGTGAGCCGAGCGTGCTAACCACTACACTACGGAGAAGTTGTATTTACCTAGTTGTAACATACAGGAAAAGAGCTATGCTCGTACTGTCCCATCTCCAAATCTACTATTATCCAGCTTGCCTTTGAAGTCCTGAATACTTCTTGCATTAATCACTTATGCATCAAGGTTATTCCAGGCTTCTATGCTTCTATACGGGATAAAGAGATAAGATGTTTGTGTGTATGTGTGTGTGTGTGTGTGTGTGTGAGTGAGTGAGTGTGTATGTGTGTATGTGTGTGATTATGTAACTGACTAAAGTAATAATAATTACTGTGTATGTGTGGGTGGGTGTGTGCGTGTGTATGTATTGGCATCTACCCCCGCCTCGCCCAGGCCTCATGTCACCTCAAAGCACCTTATCCCCAGACGGAGCGAAAGCGTCCTGGGGGCCCCGCAGGGTCTGACGTGAACGCCTGCACCGGGCTGGGGGAGATGGCGCCCCTGCCGGCCAGACCCCCGGAGCAGCGCAACTCCCACGAGATGATGTCCTGCGCCAACTGCGGCAACTCCCAGTGCTCGCACACCAACGCGGCCAACAGCTGTCCCAACGGAGAGGTGTGTGTGTGTGTGTGTGTGTGTGTGTGTGTATGTGTGTGTGTGTGTGTGTGTGTGTGTGTGTGTGTGTGTGTGTGTGTGTGTGTGTGTGTGTGTGTGTGTGTGTGTTAGTGTGTGTGTATGTGTGTCGCATCCTCTGTCCTTCCTCCAAATCTTCGAGGTAAGAAATGACAATGGTGTGATAATTATTTGCTTGTCTGTGTTTGTGTAGCTATTGATGTTTTTTTATCTATGTAGTTTATTCAGTATCTTCATTTTTTTTTTTTTACTTTTGCATCATAGTGTTATCGTATCTGATCTAATTTACCTCCCTGCACCACGCACAAGCCCGGGCATCCCACCGCAAAGGGCCCGGCGCTCCCACCATCCGTCCCGCCGCCACGGAAAGGCAACGCGCAGTGATGGTCGCCCAACATAAAGTCGGTGGCCGGCGCGAGCTGCAGGCCGTGCCCCGCCAGGCCCCCGAGGCTAAGCCCTCGGAGATGAAGGGAAAGGCCTGTATTTCAATCGCACACAAACTCACGCGAAGTCTTCGCAGACATTTCAGGACAAAGGCAAATTGTG
The DNA here is from genome assembly GCA_016584305.1 of Chionoecetes opilio. Classification (NCBI taxonomy): domain Eukaryota; kingdom Metazoa; phylum Arthropoda; class Malacostraca; order Decapoda; family Majidae; genus Chionoecetes; species Chionoecetes opilio. The sequence continues at coordinate 439,785 of JACEEZ010001094.1, read as the reverse complement.
GACATTGGGACACAGTGCGAGGCTGTCACTGATGCAATGGGGGTGGCGGTGCAGACTGACGGCCCAACGACCGCGTGCGTGGCGTTACAGACTGATCCTGTCTCCACCGCGGCTTAACAGACCGAGGCTGTGACCGCCGCGCACAGGGCACACCAGATTGATGATGTGCTGCTCTCGCACGCGGCGGCACATACACGCGCTGTCTCCACCGTCCAAGTGTCGCTACAGACTGATCACGGTGTTGTGAAAAGCGTGGCGGCACAGACTGTGGGTAAAGGCACCACACTCACGGCGGTGCAGACGACCGGTGACCAGACAAGCCTTGTGACTGTTCCTCAGACACTGAGGAGCAGCCAAACCTCTCTAAACCCATGACTCGTGTCTCCCAAGTCTCCGCCCAAGACCCAGGGCGTCAGGAATCTGCCAGTCCCGATAAGGACTCTTGCCTCATTCAGGATGTTTCTGCGCGTAACGAGGCCACACCTGTAAAGGACGAACCTCCTGAGGGCGTTCCTCAGACGTCCGTCCAGGGGACTGATTCTGAGGGTGTTAATACCCTCAAGAAATACTAGGTCTCTGCAGGGTGTCAAGAAGAACAGCAACGTCAGGAGGAAGGCGCTACAAAGGCCCTGACACTAACACAGAACGACTCGATCTGTCCAAGGCTAAAGTGTGCGTGAAATACAGGCCGCGGTTGACACAATACTTTCGGCAGAGAACGTGTTCCCAATCTTAAATGCGAACACTTTGTGTTGTATCTGCAATGCGAGGAGTGTTTGCCCCACCTGACGCGGCCGCGGATAATATAAATAATGATAATGATAATATCGATGATTAAAATAATAATAGTAATAATAATAATAATAAAGCATAAAAATATTACGGTGTTAGTGAAACGCGGCAAGGCGTCACCGCAGAGTTTATCCCGCCGTCCCTGCTTCTCGGTAGCGACCTTTCCAGCCATCACTTATACTCACTGGTATACGCTCTCCCAGTGCTCTAGTTATTGTCGCTATTGCTATCATTATTATTATTATTATTATATTATTATTATTATTATTATTATTATTATTATTATTATTATTATTATTATTTATCATTATTGTTAGTATTGTTATTTTTAATATAAGTTTCACCAGGGCCCGCAGCTTCGTAGCTATAGTCACGCTAGCCACTACACCACGGAGGCGACAAGACAGTCAGTCAGTCAGAGGGCATTGACCCTTCTTATATGTCAAACCTCAATATTTTATCTTGAGTTCGCAGTCATGTGCTATTGTGTGATCTTCTCTTTCTGTCGCATTCAATCTAATGTATCACTTTAACAGACCCAGTTTGGTGTATCATTGTGTTGCCCTTCCTCATAGCTGTGTTCTTGCTTTCGTAAATATCCGTGTGTGATGATTTTAGCCGTGACTATTTACTCGTATAATGTGAGTACTTTTTTGTGTGTGTAATATTAGATGTACGTATTGTATTCATGTAAGTATGTGTATGTGTTTTTCTGTGTATTATTGTAACCTTTTCTGTGATTGTTCCATTTCTTAATCCGTTATTTAATATTGATGGTAACTAACTTACTTATTTACTTATTTTCGTGTCTCTTTTTTTTCTCTTTCTACAGGAAGTGACTGCAACCGTAAGTGTGTCTGTCTGTCTGTCTGTCTGTCTGTCTCTATTGCTGTACAGTCACAGCTTTGTCTACTGTCACACCACTCTTGTTTCTAAGGCAATTTTATTTATTTGTCTACCCTTTTCGTATTTTTTCTTCTTACATCTTTTGTTTTATCAGTTTCCTTCTTTAAAGTTGCTATTTTTTCTTGAAGTATTATTCAATTAATAACTTTCTTTGTATTTTTATTATATCGTGTAGTTTTTTTGTTTAGTTTTTCCTGCAATCTTATGTTGTGTTTTTGTGCTGGTCTGTTTACTTGTTTTTCCGGCTATCGCATTATTCGTTTCTTCATTCCTAAGTTTGTTATTATTATTATTATTTTCATTTTTTTTTATTAATATTAATATTAGTAGTAGTATTAGGTATTAGTTTATTTTTATTTTCATTATTACCAGCATTACTATTACTTTTCATCATTATTATTAGTATTGCTATTATTATTATTATTATTATTATTATTATATTATTATTATTATAATCAATATTATCATTATCATTATTAATATCATAGCTGTTAATAGATAGTGATAACATTAATAATAATGATAATAGTAGTGAGGTTTATTGATAATGATATTCTTGTTATCATTATTATTATTATTTCTATTCCCGTCATATTACTGACTTTCTTTGTTCGTGTGTACGGTACAGTTTCTTAAGTGTTCATGATTACAAAAAAACAAATGATGTAGTGTACACCTCGACTCCTCGCCTTGCCTGCATGTGTACCTTCTCTTCATCACCTTTCATTTGCTGGCTATCAAGTATAGCGTAATGATAACAGTGATGATAATGATAATAATTGCAATAACAACAGTGATGTCATTCTCGAACCATTCAAGTATTAACATGAACACAACACGTCTTGATGCATACGTTTGTAAGTGACATTAGGTCAGTTTGTCTTCCAATAGGCAACCTTAGGCTGCCCTTCATTGTGCGGAGAAAGGCATTGTTTTTACCCTATTACCCTCCTTCCCTTCCCTTCCCTTCCCTTCCTCCACGCTGTTGCCTCCTATACATTCCCCTTCAATCCCTTCAATCCCTTCCTGTCTGTCTGTGATCTTACCGCCCTCCCTCCCTCACCCTCCCCTCCCTACAGTCGTCTCAGTCACGCGTCCCTGTGTCCTGGCTGGCGTGAGATGGTGACTCTTGGAGAACTGAAAAGAGAAAGAAAGATCGTATGTATTGTGAAAATTAGTAGCTACATATTATGGGGCTTGAGTCATGAATCTTGGAGCAGAAAAGAACTGAACAGTAAGGCGACCCGAGGGAGCGAGTCATTAGTAGTGATCATTTCACGGTTCATTGTTTCACTTCAAGTTCACGAAGCCTCTCGAATCAGTTAATTCTTCAACAGCTTCTGCAAATAATTGCAATCATAATGATGAAAACAATAGGAATCCTAAAGGAAACACGAATGTGATACAGTGGTGACCTGCTTTAACCAGTAAGACGCCTTAATCGGCGAAGGACGAGCGAGCCCGTAGAAACCCGATAGCAAGGAAATTTGTCTAGGCGCGAATAGGGATTGATATCAGATGGCGAAAACCGCTTGTCAATCGGAAGCGGGATTCCAAAGATATAAGCTCCTGAAAAGCGTGACGGTCGGTCGGGTCGGATCAGCCGCTAGATGTGAGAAAAATCCCGTATCCAGTGAGGACTCTCGAGCGCTTCGCGCTCGCTCGTAACGAATCTTAAGACCGGGTCACACTTACAAAAACTCAGTGGTTTTCCTACGACTTGATCCACCAACAAACGTAATTCGGAAGAAAACGAGCGTAGCAGAGAAGACTGATCGCTCGGTCATTTGTTGACCGGGATCGGCGCCAAGCATGACATACACATGTCTTGTTTCTCGGTGATGGGAGTCATTGGACGCAGCATAGGCTGGACAGTATTGTGGCTTGTTCAGTCAAGTCCATTCATTAATGGTTTGGGAATCTTCCAACCCTAGTTGCCTCACCATTGGGTGGTAAACACACTTCCCGCCTCCTGGCTATGCAAGGCAAACGAGTGATAGCAACTCAGCTTCCAAAGCTAAGGAAAGAGTTGCTGCAAAGGTGACACATCTAATAACACCGTTACGATCCATTGTGGCTGACTGTACACTGTGTAATGCTACTATTCCACACAGACCACGAATCCCACGAATCGCTACGAATTGATAAATTTTAAGATTCGGCTCGATTCGGCTCAAATCGCACGAATATTGTCAAGAATTCATTACGATTTACAAGAATCGATTACGAATACTGCACGAACGTTAGGAATCAGTTACGAATCAGTTAAGAATAGGCCGAATGCATCTACGAATCAGGTACGATTAAAACTCTGCGTGTATTCGTGAATTCGTGACAGATTCGTAGCCGATTCGTGGTCAAGCCACGAATTCACGAATCCCCGAATGAGTTAAGAATACCTACGAATGCCTACGAATCGATTACGATTCAGTTACGAAGCCTAAGAATGCACTACGAATTTGTTAAGAATTAACTACGATTTTTTGGAATAGGGAGTTCGTGGCCAAAATTTTGAACAGCTCAAAACTTTTGCCACGAATTCCCGATCCCTCAAGAATTGCAAGAACTGACTACGAATAAATACGAATCAGTTAAGAACTTCACGAACTGATTACGATTCAACTACGAATCCTAAAATTTATCAATTCGTAGCGATTCGTGGGATTCGTGGTCTGTGTGGAATAGTAGCATTATATATAAGTTGTTCATGGCTGGCACAACAAGCGGTCGCCGCGCCGGACTGAATCTTGTGTGACTATGAACACGTTTTTGAAAGACTGCCTCCTTCCCCGAAAATTTCGGCTGAAAAATGTACAAAGTTTTGCATAATGTGAACCAGCCAAAATTAGTCTTAGGACCTCGGTCTTTATAGTGTTTGTTCTTTTTGGCGCCTACACACAACACAACCCATTAAATAGAAAAGCAAAAAACATGAAATTAGCCTAAGCCATCTTCCCTTAGTTTGGTAAGTTGTCCAACACGCACGCAAGGGAGGCGAGGTAGTCATGGAAAACGAGAGGAGTCGTCCTTACCAGCCTCATCGGTGACTCTCCTCCTAAGAGAGGTTCCTTCTTTAAAGTTTGTGATATTCAACATTTTGCCATGACATATTCAACACTTAGATCTGCTAGGTAAGGGTTTTCCACTTTCTCGCTTGGATTTTTTCTTTGCTTTTAAGGCACATGCCTTTCTCACTTTACTCTGCCGGCTAATGCCTAAGTCCTAAGGATTTAAGGCAAAAATAAGCAGATCAATGCAGTGCTGACCCTCCATGCACGTCAAGTGAAAGATGGAGACTGGCTGCCGCGCCGCCGATCTTTTCTCGATGTGTCAAGCTGCACGCACACCACGTACGCGTTGCACGTGTCAAGCCCCGTCCACACTACCACTCACAACCGTCGGCGCTTGCCGTCGAACAGTGTTCGTCACTCAAAAGTGGCAGTGTGGACAGGATGCCGACGAGCAAAATGTAACCGTCGGCGCTGCCCGCCAACATTCAGCAGGTTTAATATTGGGCGGGCATGCCCGTCACTCACGGGTCAGCGCCGAACATATGCTTCAAGTTATCGGCAGTTTTCACCATCTAGATATTTTTGTATTGCTATGTACCGTATACCATCAGAACCAAGAAAGTCAGCTGATTACGAATATGTGCTAAAAAAATTAAATGGGAGAAATAGTTGAGAAATTGCAGAGATGAAGACAAAAGTGAGAAAAATGTGTAGACACAACACTAGCATCGGCGCTTGCCGTCGGCAAGCGCCGACGGTGGTGAGTGGTAGTGTGGACGGGGCTTTACATATTCCTCCGCCTCGAGGATTCTGCAAAAGTTTAGGATTTCTGTAAATTAAAAGTGCGAACCCTGCTCCGCATTTATTATCTATAGCTATTTTATCTGTTATAGATTTTTTATCTGATTAATGAATTCAGTTGTGAAAATTCTTTGAAATGGTTCGCTCTAGCGGGTCGTCACTGTACTATATTGTCCTTTTTTAGTCATTTTCCTCTCTTTCTTAGCAAAATATCATGAAATAGTTGAGTGCAAGTTATTTATTCCAACCGTTCTCATTCCCAAACGCGGCTCGGTCACAAACACTGTCGCGGTGAACCACTTTGAGATCAAGGACACGAAATAAACCAAAACAGAAACTCGACTTAGCACCACCACTTTGCTTCTTTTTTTATATAGCCATCAGAATAAGAATATCAGTGTCGCTTAGCTCAGAAATTAAATGGGAAAAGAAGACGCTACAAACACATGGATAAAGGAACACTACACAAATCAGCTATTCAGACTCAACTCAATTTTTTTCGTAATAGCTTGGAACTCCTTTTTTTTTTATAAACTTGGCACAAACGTCCTTCCCTTCTCATAGGCAGCAAACATTAGTGATGGGTGAATAGTGGCCGCTTGCTGGGAAGGGTTAGAAGCGACCTATCCGCCAAGTTACTGCGGACGGACGAGTTTTAAGTTTTCCTTTATTTACTTCGTCACCGCTGCCGCTGTCGCCACCTCACGCCTCCTTCTGTCTCTCCCTTTACACCTTTCTCTGTCTGTCTCTGTGTGTCTGTATGTTTGTCGGTGTATTTTTTTTTCTCTCTCTCTCTCTCTCTCTCTCTCTCTCTCTCTCTCTCTCTCTCTCTCTCTCTCTCTCTCTCTCTCTCTCTCTCTCTCTCTCTCTCTCTCTCTCTCTCTCTCTCTCTCTCTCTCTCTCTCATTGTTTACCTCTGTATGTCTGTTTGTCTATATTTTTGGTGTATTTGTCTGCCTCTCTCTTTTTCTCTGTCTATCTTTATTTGCGTCTGTTTGTCTGTATGTTCGTCGGTCTCTCTCTCTCTCTCTCTCTCTCTCTCTCTCTCTCTCTCTCTCTCTCTCTCTCTCTCTCTCTCTCTCTCTCTCTCTCTCTCTCTCTCTCTCTCTCTCTCTCTCTCTCTCTCTCTCTCTCTCTCTCTCTCTCTCTCTCTCTCGTTATTCATCCCGCCACCTCCCTTGCAGGAAGCAGCCGAGGTCACCCAGGTAGAGTACACTTTTAAGGTAATGAACTCAACACCTGTCTTTCCCTTGCCTGTGTTGCCTGTCTTGCACTGCTGTCTCGCTTCTCGCTTGTGGTAGTGTGGTTGTTGGGGCGAGAGTGGCCAATTGACACGGAGTAGTAGAAGTAGTAGTAGTAGTAGTAGTAGTAGTAGTAGTAGTAGTAGTAGTAGTAGTGGAAAATGAAGTAGTAGTAGCAGTAGTAGTAGTAGTAGCAGTAGTAGTAGTAGTAGTAGAGTAGTAGAAGTAGTGGTAGTAGTAGAAGTAGTGGTAGTGGTAATAGTAGTGGTAGTAGTAGAAGTAGTAGTAGTAGTAGTAGTAGTAGTAGTAGTAGTAGTAGTAGTAGAAGCAATACTAGAACCTCTTAACTTATACATGGCCTGATAGACAATAGGTAGATTGATTGATTGATATTTGATGACAATGATTAAAGCATTCTATATCTTTCACACACACACACACACACACACACCACACACACACACACACACACACACACACACATACACACATACACACATACACACACACACACACAGGGATCCATCGACTCTTAGGCTGTGTGTGTGTGTGTGTGTGTGTGTGTGTGTATGTGTGTATGTGTGTGTGTGTATGTGTGTGTGTGTGTATTCTGTCTGTCAGTGTACAACCAAGGACATGTATGGAAGGCCCACTAATGTTTACTATATTTCCCTGTCTCGTCCAGAAAGCATCATCATGTAGTATGTCTTGCTCTGTGTATTTAATTAGTAGTTTTAATTAGTTTACTTAGCATTTCAGTGATTGCAGTCATCTCTCATTTATGCGTCTTAATATTGCATATGATTAAACATTTACAAAACAAAAATAGGAATAATAACACGAGTTGTAAAGAAAATATATTAGAATTTGTACCTGGCTATAAATATTTTTTTTTTAAGTACCACATTTAACCAGCAGAACATTAAGATCCCTATATAAGAGCATGAGTCAGTAGGATAAAGCAGTTGGCCAGTCGCCCTTCATGATGACCGCGTGCCGCTCCTCTCTTCCCGGCAGCCCCGCAAGAAGGCTCCGAGACACCCCATCCGCGTCGCCAAGTCCATCGACGTCATCTCCAGAATCGTCTTTCCTCTTGGATACTTCATCTTCCTCTTCTACTTCTTCGCCACCTACAAAGGGTTCAATTATTGACCCTCTCCCTCCTCCTCCTCTCCCGTCATTCCCCAAGAGGCTGTGCGCCGCCCCTGGAGACTCGCCCCGCACCGTCTGGGTCTTCTCACGCCCCCGTCTGTCCGTCTGTCCGGCAGTGTCCGGGCTGACGGTGGCTGGGGTACTTCGAAGCCACTCAAGGGTTTCCTGCAGTCTGTACAGCATTATGTTATTATAGTTATCATTTATATATTTATTATCATTACTATTACGTACTTATCTCACTCATTTGTTATCCGTTTTGTTATTCATATTGTTACTCTGCGTCTCGTGTCTTATCAACTTTGCTGCTTTTGTTACTATACTTCCCTCCCTCCCTCCCTTATAAGGCTTTCATCTCACTATGATATATGAACAAGGGTATTCGCATTTAAGGTTAGTGTACGTTCTTAGGTGTAGACTCAAAGACATTGTTCTCGTTTCTCGGAGATCATCAGGAGTTCATTACCTGTTGTTATGATGAGTTCTTGTTCTCCTCAGTACATTGTGTGTGCGTTATGAGGCAGTGACAGGCTTAGGGGCTACTTTTTATGCGTATTTCTCTGTGGTGTGTGTGTGTTGTGTGTATGTGTGTGTGTGTGTGTGTGTGTGTGTGTGTGTGTAGAGAGAGAAAGAGAGAGTGTCAGAGAATCTTATAAATTTTGTTCACCATTATAGTTATTAGTAACTATTTTTCTTAGTTAACATTTCATTTATAAAAGTTCAAACAAAACTCCTTCATTGGGTTGTTTGGTGGGACAGACATCAACGCTGAAACTAATAAATAAATTAAATAAGACTAGTCAATCCAAGTCAACACCCACACACACAGGTACAATAATTCCCATAGAAAGTAACGACACAATCCAACCACCACCTTCACCGCAGCTTTTGTCCCCCCCTCTCCCCCCTCCCCAACACCTGTATTTCCCCTCCCCCCCACGGTAGCAGAGCGCCACTCCCTCCCTCCTCCTCCCCAACACCTGTATTTCCCCTCCCCCCCCACGGTAGCAGAGCGCCACTCCCTCCCTCCTCCTCCCCAACACCTGTATATCCCCTCCCCCCCCACGGTAGCAGAGCGCCACTCCCTCCCTCCTCCTCCCCAACACCTGATACCCCCCCCCCCCACGGTATGAGATGCGGCCCCTCCCCCTCCCCTCCTCCTTCCCCAACACCTGTATCCCCCCCCCCCACGGTAGCAGAGCGCCCCTCCCTCCCTCCACCTCCCCAACACCTGTACCCCCCCCCCCCCACGGTAGCAGAGCGCCCCTCCCTCCCTCCCCACCCCAACACCTGTACCCCCCCCCCCCACGGTAGCAGAGCGCCCCTCCCTCCCTCCTCCTCCCAACACCTGTACCCCCCCCCCCCCCGCACCACCGTTCCCTCATTATCTCCGCAGTAAGACCAATCAGAGTATTCGCCTCACCTTGCGTTTATCATATCAGGTGATTAGCAGCTCGTTAACAGGTGAGGCGCAAGCAGGTGATGGCTATGAAATCCAACATATTATATGAATTAATCTCTTTTTTTTATTCAGTTTGCAAATTTAACATTTTCTGAACTAGTTTAAATCAGATTATATATTTTGGATTTTTTTTTTCCTTACCTATTAAGGTGTTGTGGACATACCGTGCTGTGTCCCATAGGTCACTGCCCCTGCCCCGCCCCGCTCCTTGCCGGGCGCCGCGTCAAACAAGCACACACAAGGTGGCATAACAAGGGGGTTCCGGCTCCTCAGCATCGCCTGCCTTCACTAAGTTCTGTTCTGTGTGCATCCCTCATCAGCGTAACACCTGTGCCGCGGGGTGTGACAGGCAGGTGTAGTTCATCTTTTTGTATGCAGTACGAAAGCAGCCAGCCAGTGCCCAGTGCATAAAGCCCTGGGCACTGGGTGGGATTAGACCGTAGCTCTGTCGTAACGTAAATCTTCAAACCTTTTCACCTTGGAGGAGATCATAATACTTTGCTGATACTCTGGCGTGAAATGGAAAATACATTCAAACAAGAACAAAAACTGTTTAAAAAGTTATGTTACACGAGAGGAGGACCGAAAGACAACATTGAATAACACATTTAGCGAAACAGTTCTGGTAATGGAAATTAAATCATTTGTGAATTGTCTCGAAATCCGTTCAACCGATTATTCATATGATTTATTTGACGTATTCTTATTTTTGAAGTAGCATTCTAACCCCTCATCGCCTGCCATACTGTATGTCGATGGATTGTGGTTGTTACTTCGTATACTAGACATCAGGGAAACTGTATCACTTGTTTATGTATCAATCAGAACACCTGTGTGTGTAACAGCAGGGGAAATGTACCACTAAAAGGTGATTACTAGTACATGTCACTCTTATCATTGATTAGTATTGTAGGTATCAGATGTTATTCTCATTAGTAATATTATTATTGTCAGTTATACTCATTTTAATAAGGGAATATTATGTACAAACTGCACCTTCATCTGCACTGTGTACATGCGAACGGTGGTGGTGGTTCCTGCCAGCCAGGGTGTTGCAGCCAGCCCTGGACGCCTTGGACGCCCTGGGGCACTCGTCTTGCTGCAATGACCAAGGATGTGTGTTATCCTTGAGCCGCGCCTCCCTCCTCACTCCAGCTACCTGTACTCTCATTCTACTCCAAGTTACCTGTTGTAGGTTTACTCAAATTGGGTTCACTCTACACTTGTAGTTTACCTGCTGTGAATTTACTTAGTGCTTGAGTTTACCTATCATGGGTTTACTCAGTTAGGCTTTCGCCCCATTCTTGCCTGAGGTGGACTGACTAGTAACGCTTCCTTCAGTCCCATAGTGCTTGGCCCCGCCTGGCTGTGGCCCGTCACAGCTTCAAGTCTGCCATGACAACCTTATCTACCACGCCCTAGTTTTTACCCATAGAGCCGCTTATACTGTACATTTAACCCGGCTAAGGTTTTAATATAGAGCTTTTACCCTCTTATATAGCTTTATCCAATCCATTTATAATCCCTTTTAAAAGCTTTTCTCCCCAAAAAATATATATCCCACAGTACCTGCGTAGGAAGCGAGAGTCCGCTTCTCGTGTTGAACTATAGCGGGAAATATGAAAACTGTGACCTTGAGTGTGGTTGTTTTTCCTGCTTGAGGGAGAACAGGAGACGAGTATTAGAATATTACGCTAGAAATACTGAAGGTAAGATTAGGTTTATGTTACCTTTATTCAACACCACGAGTTTTCAGGGGATGGTACTTCAATGTAATAACCTCATTTCACGCCCTCATCGTTAATGAAGTGTTTCACCCCCCTCTTCTCAACTCAGACTTTACGCTGTGCAGAATAAAAACGTTACTGAATTATACTCAAAATTATAGCTTTTTCGGATGTTCAGCTGTTTTTATTGGTTAATTAACATGTACACACCTGTTTCACTCCTGCCTATTATTGCTTTAAGGTGCGAGGAAGGTCATTTTCCTCCCTGTCAGTGACTCTGTTGCCTTTGTACATCTTTTAAACGGTGTTAAACGAAGCCTTTGTGCGGCGGTGTTGGAGTGAAGTCCCGCAGCGTGTGTGTGAGTGTCCCGTCCCGTCACCGTGACGCGCCAAGGGAAACTTTGAAAAAAATAGATCAAAACACCACGAAATTGTGTTTGTGGAAAAAAACCTTAACTAAACAATTGGTATCTGATTTGGGGGGAAGCGTGTTATTGGAATTAATCTCAGGCTTTATCAAGAACAGTTATACGATGATTGCTTCGTCCACAAGCACCTCGGAGGACTGTGTCAAACGGGGCTTCACGGCTGCACCGCCGCGCCAACCACCGCCGCCTCTACCCTTTTGTGCGAGCTTGGAGGTGACGTGCGTGTGTGCGTGCGTCCTGATGATCTGTCGGGCGAGTCAGACGCCGCTGCCGCCGCCTCCCACTGTTACGTTGCTCTTGTTTGCTGTGAGCCATGAGTAACCCGTGACCTGTAGCCTAACTCTAGTTTTTACAGGTAAAGACAAAAAAGTTATATTTTTGTGACTGTCACGCTGATCACATGAGGTCTATAGTTTCAAGGTGGCATTATGGTCTGGTCGCGTTTTGTACCGCACAACATTTTATCGAGATGTGTTGTTATTTTGTGATATATATGTATATGAAAAGAAAAACATGTTCAGGAAAATGTACTGTTGCAACCACTCACTTTTCAGCCTCTGTCCATTGAATGTATGTATGTATACTTCTACTGTATAGTTTTATTGGTGACGAGGCGCATGCACGCCCTTGACGCGACACGCCCCACCATGCACCCGCGTGTCGCACAGGTCATTACCGTACTCGTCCTGGCACACGATGGGTCACTGGAGCCTCACTTCTAGGTGGTCTGTTCCTCCTCGCGGGGGTGCAGGCTTGCCTCTACTGAGTCCCTTCACTCCGTCACTTCATGGTTATTTCCCCTTATTCATGCATCGTGTGCCATTTGTTAAAAGATGATAAAAAGAAAATGAGAGAGAGATCACTTAGATTCTTGAGTGCGTTCCTCTCCACCACTCTCCCTCCATCGCTCGGAACCCTTGGCCTTGAGATGCTGTGCCCCGCCCCATCCCTCCCTTCCGTCTTGTACCCCGCCCCGCCCCACACTCCATCCCTCCCGCCTCGCCCGCCGCTGATGCTGTCCCGACACACGGAGGCTTCACGCGTCTCGTACACCCATCGTGCCTTTTTAGTTCTCTAACACGATCACATGACAACGCTGAATCACAGGGAAGCAAGTCGTCACCGCCGCTGTGGCCACGCGGTTCACAGCCATTACTGTTGCGGCATGGGATCACGGGCGGCACCAGGAGCAATCCAAGCACACACGCCAGGTTACCGCCGCGTCGAGCCAGGGCATCAGGGCGTCGAGTCAGGGCGGCTGTGCGGTCTGGGAGGCGAAGAGGTGATGCTTCTGCCGCTTTCCAGCATAGGCGCTGCCGATCTCAATTAGTTCTGGTTCAAGGTCTAGCGTGGCAGGTCAGCGCAGGTCAGCGCAGGTCACAGCGGAAGGGAACAAGCACTGCTCCGTGCGCTGACCGCCTCCACACCTTGGCCTCGTCCTTCTGCGAGGGCCGCGTCGGCCTTGCTGTAGGTTGCTGCCCCGGTAAAGGGAGAATTTTAAGTTTTGGACTGTTCCAGACATTATTTTGTGCCTTGTCCCACGTGCATCTCATGGAAGCTGCTCGCCACGGATACAAAAGAATATTAGTAAACACGCCCCGATGTCACTTTATGATGAGGCTTATGCAAGACTGCTTTGAGAAATCTACGAAGCTCTGGCAGAAGAAAACTTTCCAAAACACGAGTCAACGCGCAGGAGATAAAACTATTTCTTCCTCTTATTACTCTTCAAAGCGTCTCTGGCTTGCGGCTCCCGCTACGGAACCCTCGACGGCGACGCGGCCTCCTCTACACGACACGCCCTCGTCTTTGCCTCTATGATACTCTATAACGCATAGTTAGAAGTCCACCCGCAGCCCCCCCCCCCCCCCCCACACCACCTGACGCCCCTGCATGGTAGACTATTTTCATACGACTTTACTGGCAGGTAGTTTTCCTCTAGTGATTTTCTCTCTCTCTCTCTCTCTCTCTCTCTCTCTCTCTCTCTCTCTCTCTCTCTCTCTCTCTCTCTCTCTCTCTCTCTCTCTCTCTCTCTCTCTCTCTCTCTCTCTCAGAAAGACACCCATCATGTGCCCGCTTAGAAACAAGCCCGCCCACTCCGCCGCCCTGCCCCGCCCCGCGCCGACCGCCTATGCACGAACTGCGCCGTATAGTCGTGACGCTCGCACGCACCTCTCCCTGCACCCCCTTTGCCGTCAGGCTTAAGTATGGAAAAAAGACGTGAGAGAGAGGGCGCCCGGCAGTGTGTGTAGTGGCCGGTGGGGAGCTCCGGCGCGTCCTGTCGACCCGCGAGGCAAGGCCGCTAAAGCTATTATAGGCAGCAACCATGGTGCAGACTGAGCGTGCAGTGAGGTGGTGGGGGTGAGGCAAGGCGGGCATGGACTGGAAGGCTCTGCTCAGTGACACAGTGAGCGTACATACACTTGGACACGGTAGAAAAAAATATGCCAAAAAAATGTGGCACTGAAAAGCTAAGAGACAGTGAGAACCATTAATAGGGGAGGGTGGGGTAAGATGCCGCGCCGGGGCAAAACGCCCCCCTCTGTTTTGTCCTTCTTTCTTGATTGTCCCGCCAATCAGCTGATTCAGTAGTCAGCGCCATCCCTCTGCACTCACAGGAACTAATGGCATCAACATGGAGCACATTACTGGCTGCAGGACAATTGTTCTTGTTTATGCATCATTTCATGTAAGTTTGCAGTGACTTTGGGGTTACCTAGTTAAAGAATAATAACTATAGAGTTTCCTTTATGGTTATGGAGGGTTGCTATAGGATGTCTAGATTATATAGCTCTGTATTATACCCTGATATCATGTGGGTTGATAGATGTTCTACTGATTATATACCCTGTAGTGGGGTAAAAGGCCGTCCCACTGGGCGTTTCACCCCGTATATGGGGCAGGACCCTTTTGGCTTTTTCTCACAGTTTTCCGTTTTCCCAAAGTCAGAGGTATGATAAGATGGTGTAATACACATCATAGATTGGTCATAATATATGTTTTTAAGGAACTCTTTATTAAAATTATGCTGCAGAAAATATGGCTACTAGACATAATTCATCCTTAGAGGGGACATCTTATCCCACCTTCCCCATGTGTTGAAAATATTCATAAGATCTACTCGAGATGCAAGACTGTGCAGGCTTTAGCATTCATACATGATATTGCAAAGAAAATGCATGGAAATTTTCCAGCCGTCGCAGTAGCTATAAACGGCCAATACTACTCCATTCTGTGATCACTTTATAACTTTTCCACTGGACGCCAATCCCTCCTCACGTTTGTTAATGTACAGGAAAAAAAAGAGTTTATTGATATAGAAACCTTGTAGAGGCCCCACGAGGCGCTCCTTCACACCTCTCCTCACGTATGCAGGTTAGCGCTTGTGTAGTCCGTACGTTCTCTTTTCGTGTTGGTCTGTGGGCCCCGAGCGACTCCACCACCCACCGCCACCCGTTTGTTCATCAAGGAAGCATTGCCATCACTAACAACCTGTCGATATCCGTCTTTCCCAAACATTCCTTTTCTTTATAGTAATCACTAAAATGCCACGTGTATTGTGGTCGCTGCGGTCATGGCAAACGTCCACCTCTACACCCTGCAGGTGACCTGCATGGGTGCACCGTACGTACAGTCCCCAGAGTATGCAGCTTCTGTCATAGCGTGTGGTAACACTGCACCTCTCACTATTTTTTGTTATAGTACCTTTGTAAGCACACCTGGGACCACAGCGTCACAGTCTGTAACACGCAAAGCAGACATCTGTGGTCCTGCTGCCAGCACACTCCTGGAGAGTCGCAGTTGTATAGACGACACCAAGAAAAGTGTCTCAGAGCTACAGCATCGAGTAGGGAGACGCACTGCGTTGCTCGTAGTCTGAGGGACGCTGGTGCGCAGGGAACTGAACACGATACTTTCCTTGATCTTTCACGACTGTTGTGCGTAGTGAGTGTCGGGAAGGACCAGCCCGGGGCGCACAGGCCCCGTTCCCCCTCGCTATGTTCGATTAGCGAGCTTCGGTCGTACCGGTAACAAGATGTGCAGAGAGGAGCCGGTTGCCCTCCAGCCCGTCGTCACGCTGCCAGGGGCCGGGTGGGCGCGAATCTAGGGCCCGAGGCTGAGGCGCCGCAACGCTGATTAGCGTGCAGGCTGACACTGCCAGCATTGCCACGTGTCAGCTTGCAAGAACGTACTTGCATGCGTATATTAGTGTTAAGTTTTAAGATCTCAATATTGAAGACCAAACGTAGCAACTCTGTAGTGAATCTTGCAAAATGTACGACAAGAGTCATTGAGAGGCACTGAATTGGCGCCAGAGACCCCTCCGTGCCCCCTCTGTGGTCCCTTCCCGCACCCGCCGCCCGTGTGGCAAGCGTGGCCGACCACCGCTGGAGGGCAGTCTGTGTGTACCTACTTGAGAGGAAAAAAGGTGCCATTATCTTACAGGCCTGAAAACGTTAATCACACTAC
Source organism: Chionoecetes opilio (assembly GCA_016584305.1). NCBI lineage: Eukaryota > Metazoa > Arthropoda > Malacostraca > Decapoda > Majidae > Chionoecetes > Chionoecetes opilio. The sequence continues at coordinate 423,795 of JACEEZ010001094.1, read as the reverse complement.
ACGACTCTCTAGTCCTTACGCTAGCCCGCCTCTTGTTTGTAAGCATCGCCCCGCGTCAGGCACATTGATGACTGAACGAGGCTAAAACTTAGGGTAGTGTTTAAATGCTCCAAGACAATATATATATATATATATATATATATATTATATATATATATATATATATATATATGTATATAGTATATATGTATATATATATTATATATATATATATGTAAAATGATATAATATTATATATGTATGTATATATATATATATATAGTATATATATATATATATATATATATATATATATATAGTATATATGTATATATATATATATATATATATGTATATATATATATATATATATGTTATTTTATAGTTTGATGTCCAGGATTCAATTTTTTTCCACGTTTTTGTTCCTTCTCTATGTACGCATGCACGTTCCTCTCCCGCGCCGTCAAGGGGTATACTCACGATCATGTTCATGCCGGGGCCGCAGCCTGTAGCCCCCGCTAAACGCCGCCGCCGATACCAACCGCCACATTATTCACCTTCATCTCATTATCACGCATCCAAGTTGGGGACCCGCGCGAGGCCGTGCAGCCAGCGGCCGCACGCCTGCCAGCACGGCACGGCATGGCGCGGCGCTAGTATAAGCAGTGATAACTACTATTAAGCCAAGAAGGGACGCTAACTCTTATGGAATGTCATTGTTAACCTGTACATTTCTAGGCCACGAGTCTGTATAACGCGACATCAAGCAATACAACAACGTCATAGTGTTAGTGTGTGTGTAGTGCACATGCCGGGCCAGGCGCGGCCAGGCAGGACATGTGCCTCTCGCGGGTCTCTTCAGGCATTCTCTCCTGTAGGTTGTTCCGACTTAAAGAAAAAGATTTATATGGATTGTGTATGTGTTGTTTTCTGTTGAGATTTATATGGATAGAATATGTAACATTTTCTAAAGAAAGATATTAATGTATATTATGTGTTGATATACTTGTTACGTAATGGGTCAGTGTTCACTGGTAATTTGGAGGATAACAAACTGGATTATTGCACCGAGGTCTATCATCATTGTTTTGAAGTGTTGTGACGCGACTTGCCGGTAGCCGCTGAGGTTTATATTTCGTTAGATTAAAATAAAAAAAACTTAAACCCGCATTCGCAAGGAAGGGAAATGCATGCAAGATTTCACCGCAAGCCTTCAGAAGTAAACGTTTTATTCATTATTGGTTCCATTAATCCGCCACAGCCACCGTTGCTAAACATGTAGTACGTACTTTAACACGTTAGAAAAGTGTTCCCGAAGACGGAGCTGCCGAGCGTGTTTCCCGTAGACTGTTTTAAGTCTGCGGAGATCCATCCATGAGACGATCGGAGCAAGAGATATCTCAACACACACACACACACACACACACACTAAGGACTCGGAGGCTTCGTCATTCCTCTCACTACTTTCCTTGCTGCTCCTCGCCCGCCGCCCCTCGCGTCGCCCGTGCCGCGTCACCCTCGCTCGGCCTGGCATGAAGACAACTCCATCACGTCCCTGAATGACTACTGGTGGAAATAGATTAACACAAGAATACGCTATAGCTAAACAGATGCCGTGTTTCCAGGTTATCATAATAAGACAAGGGTTATTATTTGTTATTATTAGCATGATTAATTTTGCCATTATTGTTATCATTATCTATCGTTATTATCATTGGTCAAGTAATGATATCGGCGGTTTGTGTTTGAGGTTATGATGCTTTCGCCGGTGTGTGACGCGGCGGAACAAAGGCTGGCGTGTGAGTGGCTGGCTGTGCTGCCGCTACGCTTGCTGATGGTGAACGCCACCGAGGCTTTCGCACTTGAGCTCTATAATAACATAATAAGTTCATATAGAGCTCAGTGGGCTTTCGTCGCACACTTACTAGATTCTGACATCATTATTATCATCATTATCGTTGTTATTATTATTACTATTATTATTATTATCATCATTATTATCATTATAATCATCACTTTTTGCTAACACGCGAATGCCTCAAAACCCTGCGCGGCGCACCAACACACAAAACACAGTTGCACACTGAAGTCTCGCGGCCTTTGTTATTATGCTGATCAAAACCTCTCCATGAAAAAAAAGTTTATATTCATTGTGTTCATCCATCCTTCCAATCAGTCGAAGGCAACACAATAATGTTAAATCCAATCGTCCTAATGAAAACAAGACACATGATCTGGACTTACTTTCGTCATGTTTCTCTCTTAACGATAATGTAAATGCCTATCATGTGATCATTTACCTATTCCTTTATGTACATATATATAAAAAAACAAAGATGTATATAATTTTGCATTAAATACCCTACTCTACAATCCTATCTAGTGTATCTGTAGCCTTTTTACGGAGCGGTGAGGCGACGGAAGGCGGTAGGTGGTGGTGGTGGTGGTGGTGGTGATGGTGCAGAACCATGGCCTGTAGGGACTGTGTGGCAGGCGAGGGTCCGCTGTCAGACCCAAGGATGCACAGTTGGAGGTGTGTGAAACATGTCATAGTTTATGTACTAAGTTAATTATATGAAATAACCATAATTATGTTTGATTAATAATTGAGTATGATTTTAAGAAATATATGAATGCAAGTCATTATCAACTTAGATACAGAGGACGAATTACGTATAACAGATCTAGACCGTTGTATGTGCATCCGGAAAATACATCGTCCATGTATCATGACTTATGGTATAATACATGGACACTGATTCTGAATATATTCACGACACTCGTGAATCTGGTTAGATTCCTCGACGTATTATAAAGTTGTCATGAGGTTCATTCCCTCAATAGTAAGGTGGGGTAAGATGCCGCGCCGGGGTTAAACGCCCCCCGGGCCCCCGGTTTTGTCCTTCTTTCTTGATTGTCCCGCCAATCAGCTGATTCAGTAGTCAGCGCCATCCCTCTGCACTCACAGGAACTAATGGCATCAGCATGGAGCACATTACTGGCTGCAGGACAATTGTTCTTGTTTATGCATCATTTCATGTAAGTTTGCAGTGGCTTTGGGGTTACCTAGTTAAAGAATAATAACTAGAGTTTGCTTTATGGTTATGGAGGGTTGCTATAGGATGTCTAGATTATATAGCCCTGTATTATACCCTGATATGGGTTGATTGATGTCCCACTGATTATATACCCTGTAGTGCCAGTGTAGTGGGGGAATAGGCCGTCCCACTGGGCGTTTCTCCCCGTATATGGGGCAGGACCCTTTTGGCTTTTTTTCACAAAGTCAGAGGTATGATAAGATGGTGTAATACACATCATAGATTGGTCATAGTATATGCTTTCAAAGAAACTCTTTATCAAAATTCTACTGCAGAAAATATGGCTACTAGACATAATTCTTTCTTAGAGGGGACATCTTATCCCACCTTCCCCTGCTTATATGTCTCATGGCCTTGTGCCAGACTTTCGTGTACCCTCATCTGGACTACCGTAGATAACAGTGAAGTCGCCACCTGCAGTGACGTCGCCAGGCGCCAAATATTACGAATTATAGCATCACTACTGATTTTTATGTGCCACTGAAGATGTTACACAGTAGTTTATATCATGACTGTATAATCTACCCTGTTTCAGCGTTGTTTTATGCTTTGTAGCTGCAAGTATAACTTGTGCATTTTGCTTCTCACGTTTTTCTTCGCGCGATGACAGACAGTAAACAGTAGCTTTTCGGGCGACAGGACACAGACTTGCCAGATCTTTCAAACTTGAATAAAATTTATTTTCACGTTGGCAGAGGAATTTTTATATATCCAAGCATCTTCCGCAGCTAATATATATAGAGACTTGTTTTACTTTATCTCTAATTTCCCTGAATTCCCCAGAGTGGCGACTCAACTGTTGGGTTAAAATACTAGCTGGCGACTTTACTGTAGTAGGTATAGTGAGGTCGCCACTCGGCATTATTTTTGTCATTTGTTCATTTATAGCCCTAATATGACACAGATGAAGACACAAAACGACACAGACTTTCCAGATAGCCCCTTCTAACTTTCCTGAAATCATGGATGTACAAATGTAAGTATTAACGCCACCACACGTCTGTAAATAACAAAGAAACGTAGAACTGGCGACATCACTGTTATCTACGGTAAGGGAGGACGCTGTGGTAAGCCAATAAAAGAGAGGATATTATGCACCATAAGTCATAACAAATGTTCTCGGTGGTGCCTCAAAGCCATTACGTGGCCCAGAAGCGTCTAGGAACGATTTTAAAAGTGGAGGGTGGGGTGGGGGGGGACAGACTTCAAGACTCGGGTAATAATTTTTCACCTCCAAAAAAACACTATGTGCAACACACAGCTAATAAACGATATTCAGTGTAATGATCTTTACTAAAGACTAGTTCTTTACTGTCGGTGAGTAGTGTAATATAACTTTGTAAGTAAGTAATGCTGAAATGAGATTAATCGTGGCTGATATGCATAAAAGATGATGTTATCAAACCTATTAAGATAATTTTCCGAGCAAATATGTATAATTCATATATATTTATGCATAATCAAGTATGAAAGAAATAAAGAAGAGAATAAGAGAAGAATTAATAAGGGAAATGGGAAACAAATTAAGAATAATAATGGATATAAAGGCGGCCATACACACACAGCCTGGCCTGTCCGGCGGGAAGATCGATTCACACGACCCGTCTACACAGGGTCATACTTTATGACCCTGCGTCTACAGGCAGTCCGTCGGCCAGACGTCGTCATAATCAAGATCTATAAACTTTTAAAGTAGTCTATTAATCTTGGTCGTAATGTTGTGTCTAGGTGCCTTGCACGTGACGTCACAGCCCTTGTTGTGGCTGCGACAGACGCGGCTTCAAGCCAAATGCCGCTCGTCGGAGCGAGCTGGAGGACCAACAAACTCCACTTGCCGCCCGTGTTTGCCAGCTTATGGTACTTTCCCCCTACCAAATGTATGTTTATCAGTATAAAAGATATACTGTTGTCTTCGGAAATATTTGTTCTATAATATTATCAAATAAAAAACCGTAAAACACACTAAAGAAAGGCCATTATGAGACTCAAGAAATATGCATGAACTTAATATTCACCAGCGCCAGCTCCCATTCAATATTTTGCGAGGAAACGTTTTACATGGAGAATATCAATAGAAGCGGAATTTCATTAGCTTTCCACTGATATATTTCGTTTTCTGATAAATGAATTAGAACCATGCATAAATTAGCGTTAACTAAATAAATATCATGAAATCGGGGAATTGATTTAGTTAACGCTAATTTATGCATGGTTCTAATTCATTTATCAGAAAACGAAATATATCAGTGGAAAGCTAATGAAATTCCGCTTCTATTGATATTCTCCATGTAAAACGTTTCCTCGCAAAATATTGAATGGGAGCTGGCGCTGGTGAATATTAAGTTCATGCATATTTCTTGAGTCTCATAATGGCCTTTCTTTAGTGTGTTTTACGGTTTTTTATTTGATAATATTATAGAACAAATATTTCCGAAGACAACAGTATATCTTTTATACTGATAAACATACATTTGGTAGGGGGAAAGTACCATAAGCTGGCAAACACGGGCGGCAAGTGGAGTTTGTTGGTCCTCCAGTTCGCTCCGACGGGCGGCATTTGGCTTGAAGCCGCTAGATCGTGACGTCAGTGCAAGGCACCTATTCACAGGACATGCTCCCTGTCCGTCCACCAGCGTCTGTCAGTGTTCACGCCACTGTTGCGTCAGGGTCACGGCGAGCAAAACAGTGAATGTGCTGCGGTACTTTACATATGATAATCATGATGTATGCCTATAGTGGATGTAATAAATTCATGGTATTCGCCTGGTTTGTTTATTTCCTCGCCAATCACTTTTCATAATCTTATCTTAATGCAGAAATTATCAATGCACTTCCTGTAAGCATCACATAGCCCTACATAACTACGCTCATGTTCGACCAGCCTCTCGTCCATCATATCAATCAATGAACTAAATGTGTGATCTACGTGGACAGGGTAGCATTTACAAGTTGCGCAATGGACGCGTTCGGTACCGGTCCCCGTTCACACGACCCGACGTGCCGACACCCACCTATCAAGAGTACCTTTATAAGTCTTATAAAGGTACCCCTACACCCATCAAGCCGCCATCAGACCGGCAAGGATTCTCAATTAGAAATCCGAGACGTGTCGGTCGGCTATGTCGCCATCGGTGATATATATATATCTATAATAATATAAGCGAAAGTGTGTGTGTGTGTGTGTGTGTCCACTCCAGGTGCCGCCCCCTGTGGCGGAATCCTCTCATATGGCACAGTTTTGGAACCGGCTCGAGCAGGGGAAGGTTTTAAGCCCATTTATGAGATGATCCGATCACTTCTTTTCTTTTTTTCTTTTCTTTTTATCAGCCTATTAGCGAGAATTGTGAAAAAAGTGGGTTGCGAGAATTGAGGAAACCTTGATGTAGGGTGATGGGTAATGGGTGAGTGAATTGGTGGGGTGATGGGTAATGGGTGTGGGGTGATGGGTGAGTGAATGGGTGGGGGGTGATGGGTGAGGGAATAGGGGGGGGGGTGAGGGGTAATGGGTGAGTGAATGGGTGTGTGATGTGGAAAATGGGTGAGTGGGGGTGGGGGGGGGTGGGAAATGGGGAGGAATGGGTTGGGGGTGATATAATGGGTTTGCTTAATACAAAATTTTTACATCAATGTTTTCGGAAAGCTAGAAGGGAAACGGGAGAGTCTGTGTTTGGTGGTGTATTTAAAATGACCACTACACGTTTTCACCATTATGTAGTGCCCCCTTGGGGGGTGTCTCTACAGTCCCCGTTTAACCCCTGCCACCACCCCCCATTAAGTTGGAAAAAAAAAGAATGAACAAAAAAAAAAAATTTAAAAAAAATAGTAAGTATGGTTTGGAAACTGAAAAGACAACGCGTTTTAAAAATTTTTAATTATAATATATTTTAAATCTCTGTTCACTTGGTAAATTTTATACATTACAAGTTTCTAATATTAAGTCTTCCTTTCCCCCCTAGCGTACGCACGCGAAATGCCAAGTCGTTTTCCTAATATAGATACTTTTGGGACTTCGGTTTCACTGTCACCCCATTAAAGATACGCACATGTAACTCAAGCGTCATCCTGATCTAGTGTATATCTCTGGTAACTTCAGTCCACTGTACCCCTTTAACGATACGCATGCGAATGCTCAAGTCGTATCCTAATTGTTTTACTATCTCTGAAATTCAGTCGCACTGTTACCCCCTTTAAAGAAACGCACATGTAAAGCTCAAACGTTTTCCTAAAATAAGTAACTAGTTATCCCCTTCCCAAAGTTTTCCCCCCACTTTTTTTCTATTTCCCTTTTTTTCCTTTTCTCACCGGTGGCTGTGACATGTTTTGGGGCCCCCCCTTTCTAATTTGTGAGCGCTTGGCCCCCTGGTCCGCCAACAGCATCCTACCTTGGGACCCTAAGTAAACACACTTCATTAGTCCTGGTCACAAAAAAAGAATCACCAGTAAGTCATGTCTACATCTCTAGTTAACAAACATTTCACAACATACCTTTACCAAGGGCGAGAATATCACTCCCCACAGGCGACTTAACTCAATGAACGTCGAGCTGCTTCTAAAATTATCCTAACCTAGAATCCCCGTTCTCACCTCGTTTCGCTACGTGTCTAATTACTACTGGCTTAATTATATAAGCCTAACCAGTGATTCAGGAATGAGGCGTGGAGGAAAATTCCTCGTTAGCTTATTGATACTTATGTGTTATTTCATCTCTTCCCCTATTAATGTAATTTCTCGCGTTACAGTGGGCCGAAGGCCCACCAAACACAGGTGGTGGGCCAAAGGCCCACTAATAGCCCTCCGCAGGACCTAGCCAAAATGTCCGCCCGGAGGGCGGCTTTGCGGCTAGTATATATATATATATATATAATCTTTTTAAAGATATTTTCTTTGTCTTAAAAGGGTCTTATTCTCTTTTGTAATCACTTTTATGACTTCGCCGTAGCTTGTCATTTTTGCTGTATCGCGACTTCGGGTCTAAGATGACATGCATCATCACAAGAACATTTTTAGAAGAAAATACAGAATTGGTCGACATGTGTGCAGATGTGCGGCGACTTCCAATTCTAGAAGCACTATACATAAGAGATCAATCCCAAGCTTAACGTACAGGCAAACGACCTACAAGCTCTACCAAGCATTAAAACAAAAGCTAATAACAGCCTACTCAAGAGAAACAAAGCGAGGAGTCAACAACCAATAAGCGTCTCCCACTCACGGAGACAAAAAGCAACGAGAAGCAGAAGCTATCTACCAATCAGCGCCGCCCACTAAAAGCGCATTTTCGTGACGTTCACCGCCCTGGTTCAGTCCAGTCCGGACCGGGTCAGGGTGGACTGATGGTCGCGAAAATACATCGAGACTGGCCCCGTCCCATTCGTCGTTCCTATTGGCTGGGGGATCGAGTGGGCGGTACTAAACTGAACTGTGGAGGCGGCAGGCGTCCATCTTGTCAATATCCTTTTTGTCGTCCGCCTTTTAACCTGTGCTGAAGACTTTACAACTACCACGTCTGTGATACTTTAGTCTTATGGTCGGCCATCATGGTGTTTCAAGTCTTATCAGCAGCACGAGAAGCTCTTGGTCGCCTTCCCCGCTGACTGTAGTGCGCATGCGCCAGTTCTCCCCACACTGGTCCAAGGTGGTCCTCCTATATGGGTCGGACCGGACTGGACTGGGCTGAACCGTTCTAGACTGCCTCGCAAAAACAGTGACCGCCCGGGACTAGCCCAGTCCAGACCGGGCCAGAGAGGTCGCGAAAATACGCTATAAGCTGCGTGGCAGCCAGACTTCATCAATAAATAGCGCTTCACTCCGCAGCTAAGTCATGCTCACCTCTACAACTGAGGAGAAAACATCTGCCACATGCTGCTGAAGAAGGGTTCTTAGACCCGAAATCGCGATACAGCAAAAATGACAAGCTACGGCGAAGTCATAAAAGTTATTACAAAAGAGAATAAGACACTCTTAAAACAGAGAAAATATCTTTAAAAAGATAATAAACGCTGAACTAGCTATCAGTTTTAACGAGATCTGTCTCAGAGAAAATCTCCTGCCCGTATAATTATACTATACTATATATATATATATATATATATATATATATATATATATATATATATATATATATATATATATATATATATATATATATCCAAAGCTGGAGGTGACAAGGATGTGATGGCATGTTAGTCTTCGTGAATATAACCTCTATGGCCCAGATTGGAACCGTGTAAGGAAGTAGGGCGGGTACGCGAGGCTCCTCAGGCTGACTCATCCCCGCTATCATGTTGGTCAAGGCCAGGAAAGGATAGATAGTGGTATGTAAGTCCATCCACATAGCTACAGATTAAATAGTCAAAACTTTGCGTTATGCTCTGCTGATTTAGTAACTATTGTTTGTGTGTGTGTGATCTCCAAGTGATGGAGACCCTTGGGGTCTCTTTTGCTATTCCTTATCTTCTTTCATTATCCTGCATCGTCCCTCTATTCCTCTTGCTCCATGGCTCCCTTTCCTCTTTCTGCCTGCCCCGCCCCTCTCGTAAAGCCATAAAGTCCCGCCCCGCCACATTTTCACCCCCCATTAACCAGGGAGGAGGAGGAGGGAGATGTTACTATTCTCCTTCTTGTCATCGCGTCTCTCAAAATGTCTGCAGATGAGTGGAGATGTTTGAGGGAGATGATAAAGTGGTGGTGTGGAGATGACCCCGAAATGGAGGAGGAGGTAGTGGGAGAGACTTGAGATGACATGATAATGGATAGGATGAGATGAGGAGGGGTGGGGGGTGGAAATGGGGGGAGAGGAAACTAGTAGGGTCTCTTGATAAACAGTGACAATAAAGAAAAATTAATAATATGTTTAAAAAAGTAACTATAACCATCTCTTTACAATTATCAACAGAATAATGTGCACTTCATGTTTACATTAAAAGTCAGGCAATCACGGAAAAAAATCACCAGCATTTTATTCAATAAAAACATTTCTACAAGGAAGTACTTATGTACAGCCAAAGACTACTGTATACAGTAGTCTTTGGTACAGCATGTATCAACAAATAAATAAGCCCCAGGCTCAAGGGTGGCGAAGGTGGTGGGCACGAGAACACCGGCTGAGAGCCATGGATAAACAGACATCTACTAATGCTTCTGAGGCATTGTCCAATTGCTTGAAATAAAAAAATAAAAATATATACACAACAGTGCAATTTGCCTAAGAAATTTACTTGGCATAAGTTATGTATGTACTCATGAGTTTACAATCCTACCAGGACTGTGTTAATGTGGACTCAAACATCTTTTTAACAGTTCTTGTGTGTGTGTGTGTGTGTGTGTGTGTGTGTGTGTGTGTGTTGAGCCTGAGTGAAGAGAACAGCGTGCCCTAATCCCCACCTTGCCCCGGGCTGTGCAGGAAGAGCCACTGAGCTAGGGTGGCGCAGCACTGCACACGCGTTTATTCATGACCATCCAGAAATTTGTTGAGGAATCCTTTGGGTTTGGGTTCTACGGTGTCTCTCCAGTAAGACATTATACCGTGCTTCTGTTTCCACACTTCAACGGTTTCTTTCAGTTCCATTTGACCCTGCAAGGAAGCACAATATAATCCTTAGCCTTCTTTCCTGTACAAAAGCAGCCCCCCATGCAATAACAGTAACACTATGGTAATGAAAATAATAGATCCAACATTAATAAAAAGTGTGCAGTGTAGTTTCAAGGCCTGGGCCCATACTTATAAAGATTTAGGATTCGTCCTAGGATTCGTCCTAAGGTTCGAGGAAAGTCTAAGACGCGTCCTAAGACGGCGGCTTAGGACGAAGCGCTGAGCGCTACATTTAGCAGGAGTCCAATTTGGATTTCATGAAATATCACTACTAAGAGTCATCAGAAAGGTATAAAAATATCAAAAAACACAAGATTAATATTTCTATGATAATTGCTGAAGACTACAACGAATGAATTCATCTATAAGAATAATTGTACCAGATATGCAACGTTCCGTTCAAAAGACACAAACATTGACATTGTCTTCGCTCTATCGACGAGAAAAATAATATTTTTCAGGACAAGACTTTCATCCTTGGCCAGCTCTTTCAAGCAAGGAAAAATGTCCTATGTCCTGCGAGGGGAATTTTCCATGCCGAGATGATCGGCGAAGAGCAAGGCAGATGCCTGACAGGCCATCGCCAACCACATGATCGCCGCGCCGCCTTCCTTAGCGAGAGATACGTCAAGGACTGCCGGTTATAATGGACGAGGACTTCGCGGTCGTTTTCAAAGATCCCGACTATTTTTTCCTGGCCTACAATAGGTGCTTTTTCTAATGGAGATAGGGTTATAATGGACGAGAGTTTCGCGGTCGTTTTCAGAGACACAGACTATTTTTTCTTGGCCTACAATAGGTGCTTGGGAAATACTTTGGAGCTCCTCCTTCCGGCTTTGACTGAAATGAACTACCGCACTGTATTGTATGCTTATTGTACTTCACATCTGTAAAGGTTCCAGCGTGCGCTCAGCCTTGGTTAACCCACACGGCCGCTATGAAATATGAGGTGCCTCAAAAAATTCTAAGTCCAGTTAGGTAGGTTAGGTTAGGGAATACTTTGTGGTTAAGGTTAGGTTAGGTTAGGTATACTTTGTGGTTAAGGTTAGGTTAGGTTAGGTATACTTTGTGGTTAAGGTTAGGTTAGGTTAGGTATACTTTGTGGTTAAGGTTAGGTTAGGTTAGGTTAGGTATACTTTGTGGTTAAGGTTAGGTTAGGTATACTTTGTGGTTAAGGTTAGGTTAGGTATACTTTGTGGTTAAGGTTAAGTTAGGTTCGGTTAGGTATACTTTGTGGTTAAGGTTAGGTTAGGTTAGGTATACTTTGTGGTTAAGGTTAGGTTAGGTTAGGTTAGATTTTTACATATAGTGACTTTGATGATTTTTTGGGGAGCCATAAATCACTTATATTTGCTTCCCCCACCCAAAAACCCCGTATTCCCGCCAGTTCCCCAGGCTTGTTGGCTATAGGGGGAAGAAAAAAAAGATAGGGGTGAAGGACTTCTTCCAAAGTTTTACCGTTCCTTGTTCTAATGAAGTTTTATTTTGCGCAAACCCATAAAAAAAAGATTGAAAAAATGTATACTTTGTGGTTAAGGTTAGGTTAGGTTTCATTAAAACCTATATGGTTAGGTTAGGTTTCATTAAAACCCTTACAGTTAGGTTAGGTTTCATTAAAACCTATAAGGTTAGGTTAAGTTTAATTTTTTTTCATTTTTTTTTCATTTTTTTTTTTTTTTTTTGCGCAAAATAAAACTATTTCCATTAGAGCAAGCACCTATTGTAGGCCAAGAAAAAATAGTCGGTGTCTCTGTAAACGACCGCGAAACTCTCGCCCATTATTACCGGAGATAGTTTTTTTTGCGCAACCCCAGTTTAAAAACAAAACAAAAATTATCACCGAATATTATGGTACCATTTCCATTAAAAACACTTATCTCCATCAGAAAAAGCACTAAAACTTGGCCGGGAAAGATTTGTCAGAGTCTTATAGGTTTTAATGAAACCTATAATGTTAGGTTAGATATACTTTGTGGTTAAGGTTAGGGGTAAATCTTAAGAACAAAGGCTCCACCCTCTATCTTCTTCTTATAGCCAACAAGCTTGGGGACATGGTGGGAAACCGGGGTTTTTGGGTGGGGGAGCACACACATAAGGGAAATATGGCCCCCCCCAAAAAAATCCCTAAACTAGGGATATTCCCTAGTTCATGAACTTTATCGGGGAAATATTACCCCGATTAAGTCTATGTACTAGGGAATTTTCCCTAGTTTAGGGATTTTTTTGTGGGGGAGTCATATTTCCCTTATGAGTGTGCTCCTTTTGTGGGGGAGCACACATATAAGGGAAATATTTCCCCGATAAAGTCCATGAACTAGGAAAATTTCCCTAGTTTAAGGATTTTTTTTGGGGGGGGGCCATATTTCCCTTATGTGTGTGCTCCCCCACCCAAAAACCCAGGTTTCCACCATGTCCCCAAGCTTGTTGGCCATAAGAAGAAGATAGGAGATTGAGCCTCTATTCTAAAGATGACAAACTCTACAGACCTAACCTAGCACCCCTCTTCGAGCCCCTTGTGCTGTGCACTAACCTAACCTAACCTGACCTGCCCTAACCTAAAGGCCGTGTCACACAGACACTTTTTCCGGCATCTTTTGGTTTTTTGCTACCAAAAGATGCCCGTAGTGGTGGCAAAAATATGCGCGTTCATCACACGGCGTTTCGGCTACGAGGATCTTCTACTGGCATCTTCCGGGATCCGCAACCAAAACTAAATAATATAACATTATGGATCGCTGAAATTTAATATCGGCCATGTAGACAAAGTAAGGATCGGCACTCATTAAAATATAAACAGATGTCTTAAAGACAGTAAGTATAATACGTAGAGCCAACATTTGTGTCAGCTTAGCGTGGAGACCTTGTTTTTAAGATTTTCCAGGTTAGTTTGGGTTTCATTAAAACCTAAAAGGTTAGGTTAGGTTTCATTAAAACCTATAAGACCCTGACTAATTTCTCCCGGCCAAGTTTTAAGTGCTTTTTCTGATGGAGATACAGTGTTTTAATGGAAACGGTACCATAAAATTCGGTGATGATTTTTTTTTTTTTTTAACTTTGGGCTTGCGCAAAATAAAACTATCTCCATTAGAAAATGCACCTATTGAAGACCAGGAAAAAAATAGTCGGTGTTGAAAACGACCGCGAAGTCATCGTCCATTATTACCAAATTGCTGAGTTAGGTTAGGTTAGATTTAGGTTATGTTAAGGTTTGGTTTAGGTTATGTTAAGCTTGGGGTAGATTTGGATTAGGTTATGTTGAGTTATTTAGGTTAAAAAAAAACTAATTTGATGGTGCGCGATTGTCCGGGTGGTTGGCCACCCGCCAACACACCGCCAACTCCTGCGGAATATTTACCGTTTGGTTTAGGTCATCCTCGAGCCTGACAATTCTAACCTGTTTCATAGTGTAGATTTCTTCATTCTGGGTCTTTTAAACCCAATTTCCTTCCCATGGCGCAATTGAATAATAATGCTGATACATATACTACCTAAAATCTAGTTCTTTCAACCAAAAACTGTTAAGTTAGGTTAGAGGTGGGGTTTGGTATATTAACAGATGATATCAAGAACAAATAAGAAAATTATCAAGACTACGGCAGTGGGAAGAGAAATAGAGTTATATGGATATTGTTCCATGGCTTAATAAATCACGACTTATTCAATTTTTTAAATTTTTATTTATAGTGAGCCTACTCTAAATCGCTTTTATTCTCAACATGATACCATTCTTCATCAACAGTTTGGTGGGGATGCACTTCAATCTGTATCACGATACATGATATCAAGGCAGGAGGAACATGACTACCTCAAAGAGTGAATAATAACACACTCGTGACTTGTCATGCACTGATCGCCGTATTTTTTAGTGTTGCTTTATATTACATCTCGCACTAGTCTGTCACATATATAATCCCTTCTCGGTCCAAGCGGTATCGCTTGATTAGTTATGTATCAACAAGTTCGTCCAGTATATCTATCCTATCACGAAAAGTTCTCAGGAATGGGTGGAGCACTCCATGTTTACGTCCTTAGGACGAGTCTTAGCCGCCGCCCTGCTCGCTAGGACACCTCACACCCTGTCCTAGCCAAACCTCGAAATTAGGACGAGTCTTAGCGATTTAGGATGCGCTCGAAATGATTTAGGACGCCGGCCGCCATATTTAAGACTCGAGCGAGTCTAAGACGAATCCTAAATCTTTATAAGTATGGGCCCTGGTGTGTGGTGAGTCTGACCTTGATGACCAGCATGTCGATGACGCGGATGTCCTGCACGTGACGGTGCTTCATGAACTCCTCCCGCAGCTTGACGCGACAGTCCTCCTTGGACTTGGGCAGGTCATA
Organism: Chionoecetes opilio; assembly: GCA_016584305.1. Taxonomy (NCBI): domain Eukaryota; kingdom Metazoa; phylum Arthropoda; class Malacostraca; order Decapoda; family Majidae; genus Chionoecetes; species Chionoecetes opilio. The sequence goes on along the minus strand of JACEEZ010001094.1, from coordinate 408,786 downwards.
GTCCATTACTGGCGGCACAGAGAGAGAGAGAGAGAGAATAATATAAATTTAGTATAATTGCCTTTATGAATAAAATCAACACAGTCAACATTAAATTAGGGAAATGCAGAAAAACCTTGATGATTTAGAAGCAGGAAAACATGTCTGAAATTCTGACCCAGACATTCACTCTCCCTTGCTCCATAACGATCTCTCTGCCACCAGTGATGGAGAGAGAGAGAGAGAGAGAGAGAGAGAGAGAGAGAGAGAGAGAGAGAGTATAATTCATACCGATTCATTGCAACTTTGATAAACATACATAGACATGACCTAATCTTACATAAACTTCTAAAATTCATGTATAGTTTTGGCAACAATCTAATGATTCTACAATTTAGACATTTTTTTTAATTCTGCAAAAGTCAAAACAGTGATAATGGGATAATGGTCAAAGACTGACTCGTGCCAAAATTCTCACCTGGGAACTACACGCTACCTTAATCAGCATTAGGTGCCTAACATAATCCTCGTCTATTTTGTGAAAATATCATTCAATTTTATCATTTATGTAGTAGCTACGTACTACCTACTTGAATTTCATTTGTATGTGCCCACAAATATATTTATAATTGCATTTTATGACGTGGCCGTGATGTGATTTTTAGGTTAGTGATTAGGATGCGATTGTTAGGTTAGTGACCAGCCGGGGGTTTGGGAGGACGCAGCCCCCCAGTTAGGTTAGATAATGCATTTAGCAACTTCTGTTCTTCCCTAAATTTCAGATAAATGACCATAAATTCTAGGAACCCCATATTTCAGTAATGTTCTATTCTGCCACCCAAAACCCCGCCTGCCCACCGGGTCCCCGAGTGTGTTGGGCACAGGGAAACACTAAAACAAGATGACGAGTACTGCATTAAACTGCAGGTTTACAAACATTTCATATCTCCAAAAGTATTGATTTGTGATGGACTCATATTGTTTCTCAGAGTTCATTAAATAAATTTACGATGACTTCATTGATTGTCTCTACCGTAGATAAGATAACACTATAGTCGCCAGTCACTTGCCACTGCACTAATGTCGCCAGGCACAATATATTACTAATTTTAGCATCACTACAGACTTGTATGTGCCACTGAAGATATGTAGTGTGATGTACATAATATAAAATACTGTGCATGCGCCTTCAGTGGCACATAAGTCTGTAGTGATGCTAAAATTCGTAATATATTGTACCTGGCGACATTAGTGCAGTGGCAAGTGACTGGCGACTATAGTGTTATCTACGGTAGACAATTTAAGGTTAGAAATACTCCTAAAGTCCTTCTGATAACTAACCGTTCAGGATACTTCAAACAACAGATTGTATTGGTTGAAACTGCACACACACCAACACTACAGCTCCTACACTTACACAGGAATGATTTATGTGTGCACAGATTGACCAAAACAAACACAGAAGAGTTCACCAAAACCCACAACAAGAGTCATCACCGGGGCGGGGTTGAGGCTACAACACGTGACCTGTGCTGACCTATGTAAGGCAGTTGTCGGTACCATGCTTTGTACAGGTTCAGGACGCGTTGCCTGGCCTCCCCGCTGTCCACCGAGAGCAGGGGCTTGACTTGCCGAACTCCAGACCTCACAACTCTCGTCGCCATCTTGTAGTAACAGCTGATCGCTGGCTGCTTCTTCTTCCTCTTGTGACCTGTTATCTGACCTTGCATCTCTTCCTTGCACCAGTTATCTTTCCTTCTTTTCTTTTCTTCATTCAGCCACTTATATTTCCTTTGTTCCGTACTTCCTGTGATATGAAGAAGTCATTTTTATTTTCTGCCCGACAGATTCCATTAACATTGAAAACAAATTGCTTCCTTTTTAAATGTATAAGTAGACTTGATGAAAAAAATGAATTGAATCTTATAGATAAAGTACACACCTAATATATGGTAGTATCAATAGGAATATATATTGATAATAATACAAATATTTAGAAAAATGCAATCATTTTTGACCCAGATATCTTTACGGTAGAAACATTGAAATTCTAACTGACCGATCCTGTAACTAAATATGTGCATAGAAAAATAATCTAAGTATTTTTGTAAGCCAATATTTTGATAAGTCTCAGTATTAAAGTGAGTATGAGGAGTGATGGGTTTTATTGACACGGCAAAGCCAGTTGTTTGGTCGCCATGTTGATCTCGTAGCCACGCGGATCACCGGGAGAATTATTGATTAATATATACCCCTTCCTGGATACTACTGGTTATTGAGTGTGCCTGTTAAAGGTAAGGCTAGGTGTTGTCTTTACTTTGAGGCCATGCAAGTGTTGAAGGGGTGAGTGGAAGTCGCCGTGACGGGCTGTGTACTGGCGCGGGGGACCGAGTACGTGCCGACGCGTCCCTCCCTCCCTCCCTCCCTCTGTTTGGAGATTGTTGTGTATATCTATATATGTAGTTATGATGAGGTGCGTATAAGTAGTTCAGTATGTGCGTGACTTTGTACGTGTACAATGCCAATCAGTGTTATTGAGGTGGCAGTAATAGCAGTGTTGTGATGCCAAGCCTTGGTGCGTGGTGACAACACCGCGGCCACGCGCCTCCCCCTCACTCCCACCCGGGGCTGCCGGGAACTCTCGCCCCCCTCGGCAAGTGTTCCTATTTTCAGACACAGTTCCACTTATTGATCTTTATATTACAATGCCCAATATATATATATTTTTATATGTAATACCAATAGCCTGGGGGATGGTCGGAAATAAGGTTTTTGGGAGCTGATTTATGACCCCCCGGACCATCCCCCGACACCCCCCTTAAGGCTAATAAACCTGACCGGTACCTGAACCTCTCGCCGCTGTTGGCGAGTGTTCCAATTTGTCACGTCGGCGAGTGTTCCTATTCTCAGCGACAGTTCCACTTCTTGATTCTTGATATTACTGTACCCAATAAAGGGAGACTTATAATCAGCTTTGTTAAAATTGTAGAGTCCTTTCCCGCCCTTAGTAGTGGGCTTTTTTCCTCCAGACCTTCACAGATCCCTTCAGATACCTCTAAAACGTAATTATAAAGTGGAGAGAAAAAGTTACTAACCTCAATATAAACTAACCTAACCTAACCTTACCAATAACCTCCTAGCGAGATCTAATGGTGAGAAAGAACTAAAATTTTACCAGGTTAGGTTAGTAATTTTTTTTCTTTCTTTTTTATCTCCCACTTTTTTTTATAAGTAGTTACGTGTTAGAGGTATCTGAAGGGATCTGTGAAGGTCTGGAGGAAAAGAGCCCACTAATAAGGGCGGGAAAGGACTACCTAAAATGTTACCTCGGCTTTTACCTGTGTTTCTGCATTCAGGTATTAAATACTAGGGTTAGTCTGCAGTTTCAAACAATACTCCCTATTGACCAATACTCTCAAGTATCCTTGCTCCTGACATAGCTGGGAGGGTGTAGATCCCCTGCTAGTTCACTAACCTAACCTACCGGAGCATTGATTACGTAACCTAACCCCCAGACCCCTCTTGTGTTATTTTTAATGGTAAATTTCTAGCATTTGCCCATACGCTCCCCCTTCCCCCCAACAAGCTTGGGGACCTGTGGTAATGCAGGTTTTTCGGGCGGGAAATAAATGATGCGTGGAAAACACGCATTATTGGAGTTTAGCAAGAAATCCAAAGCCTACAAGGTTGTAGCATATGACCATGTAAGCTAATATATATATATATATATATATAAAATATATATATATATAATATATATATATATATATATATATATATATAATATATATATATATAAGCATATCCATGTATAAATGTTTTACTTGCATCTCTCATGAGGAAAGGTCACTGTTCACTGTTCAGTGAACCAAGGAAGAGAGGGCTCTGCAGTTAACAGTGTGGGGCTCTGGCTCCATCTTATATATTGTTATAAGATGGTTATTGATGTTCCTCCGGGCTGCCTGGCCGAACAGCCCCGCTTATTGATGTTTCCTGTTTTGGTTTTTCAGCCGCCAGGATGACGCAGTACCTCCCCCCCAACCTGCTGGCATTGTTTGCCCCGCGGGACCCCATCCCCCACCTGCCCCCCGTGGACAAGCTCACCTGGGAGAAGCCCACCGATGGCTACTCTGGGGTGGCCAGCATCGTCTCCAGGTTTGAGGTAGGTGTGTGGCCGCCACGGATATTGAATTGTTTGTTCCTCCTCCTGATACACGGTACAGTACAGCCCCTTTAACTCAGACCTCTCAATGCCAAGACAAATAATGCGGGCGAACAAATTTCACATTACTCGTACTTGTTCGAGTATTATGAAACCTCTGGTGTGCAGCTGGTACAGGTGCCGGCAGCAGCAGCAGGGCGGCGTCACTGCTGCGACACTGTGCGACAGTCTGCCGTGCCCTCAACACTGTTGCTCAGTGTTGTGGTGGATTTTTTCTTGATTTGACCAATTTTTCTTCACATTTTGCCTGGTCAGTATTGAGAGGACCGTCCTCGCTTGATGATAAAATAAGAATGAACACTTGGGCTAAAAAAAACTATTTTCAGTCATTTATATATTTATTTACTATAAGTCATACAACCTGATAACTGGGACAGCCTCAATCCCTTAATAGTCCAAGGTAAAAGGGTTCCAATGTACATGATTTTTTTCTTCTATTTTTACATCACAGAGGACTGGCCAAGGGCAAAAAAAAAAAGGGTAATAAAAAGCTCGCTTAAATGTCCGTTACTAAATGACCTGCCAAACTGAGTCAATGGCTCTTACGAACAGTTTGTTGATGATGTAAAGTTGATGAGGATCAGAAACCAGAAGGATTGTCAAGAACTACAGAATGATTCAAACAAAATCTATTAATGGAGTAGAATATGGGAAATGGAATTTAATGCAATGTACTGGAAATTGGGAGAAGTATGAAGAGACTTAATTGAACCGCCAAGATGTGAAATTATATACACACAACCCTCGTTTTCCCGGACTAATAGGGGGGAGCACTGGTCCGGGAATTGCAACAGTCTGAGGCCATTACCCACCCCCGGACGTTTATCCTACTCTAGTATTTACTGTCCGGCAACCGCCAATATCAACTACCCCGCCGCGGACTTTTACGTCACTTTGTTGTTGTTTTTAGGGCTGAGAGGATCCCTTGGGGAACACTATGAGCCCTGGTGATGTCCTATGATGCTATCACAGGTGCTGTAGTTGACCTGTCTTCCTCAGGAAGGCACAGGTGAGGCGGATGACAGCGTGTTGCCGGGAGGGGTGGACGCCAGCCCCCGTATACAGGGTGTTCAGGGTGAGGAGTTGAGACTGTGGCACTACACGGTGGGAGTGGAAGTGTGGACACTGCAGCAGAAAGTGTTCAATAGTCTCAGACGTTCCTGCACCAGGGGCAGTGGGGGTCAGGGGACTGACGGAGGCGGTGCAGGTGAACCGTGAGTGTCTTGTGCCCAAATGTAAACAATACGACCGCTGAGTATGCTGCCACCTGGCGGGAGGCGCGGACACTGACCAAGGGTGACAGGAGACGCTCGGACCGCCAAACAACTTTGTTGATTTACGGACTGGACCAGGCATTTGTCCAGGACTCTGACATATCCCCGGACCTCGGATTTTGTCCGGCAAATCCGATATCCGGGAAAACGAGGGTTGTGTGTAATAACAAGGCAAACCAGAGGAAGCTCTAGGATGATCTATAACTCAAGAAGCATACATGTAATATATTAGATGATACATATGGAAAGTTAAAGAACATAAAAGCAGCTTTTCTCTTCATGGAAGAGTTGACAGCAGCAAGATCCACGCAGCAATTGAAGGAAAAACTGGATAAATACAGATATGGAGACAGGACCTCACAAGCATAGCTCAGGCCCTGTTTGTTACAGTTAGGTGAATACACACACAGACCGGATACATGAGAGGAACTGTAATCATTCCCCCCCCACCCACCCCCCACCCCCTGCAGGACCCCAAGGACACACCTCCCCCAACAAGGGTGGAGACCAGGGAGGAGCGGCTGGAGAGGAAGCGGAGGGAGAAGGCGGAGCAGATGCAGTACAAGCTGGAGCAGGAGATCGCCCTGTGGGACCCCCACAACAACGAGGCCGCCACCACAGACCCCTACAAGTCCCTCTTTGTCTCACGCATCAACTATGACTCCTCAGAGTCCAAGCTGAGGAGAGAGTTTGAGATCTATGGACCCATTAAGAAGGTGCGTTGGTTACCCCACACCTCCTTCACCTTAGTGTTCCTCCCTCTATCAAACCACTTTTACCCCACTAATTGTTTGAAACTCATAACTTCCAGCACAGCCGTCCACCTTGCATGAAGCACCCGTGCCTCACACTCATGGAAGAAAGGGAACTACAATGCCATCAATCATGTCCATTTCATCTTCCATAGAGTGAGTTCTCTCATTCCACACTGCCCTCAGTGCTGCCCTACCCTCAGCTCCCTCACCTATCCTGGGGCTCATGCCTGCCTCCAGGGACTCCCTGACACAATGTCCACACCCAGATATATCTTTCCACCTGTTCTAGACCTTCACCATTCACAAGTTCACAACCATGTACTACATCGGCACCTCCTGTACATCCCTCACTCCTGCATCTCATCACATGGACCTTGTGTATGTATCACATCAATATATCACTATAACTATCCATGCCAGAAGTTATTTTGCTGATTGGGGGATTGGTAGTTGTAGTGGTAACACATAGTACATAATTTCACTGAGCCTGTGCCATGTATTGATGTCTACTTCACCATCACAACAGATCGTCTTGATACACAACGTGAAGACAGGCAAGCCCCGGGGCTACGCCTTCATCGAGTACGAACACGAGCGAGACATGCACTGTGAGTACCCACTGCCTTAGACAGGCAACCATGCACCCATATATAAGAAAGTGAGAGAGAGAGAGCAGAAATTCTAGTCATTTTACATTTTTTAGGAATACCTTTGTCTCCCATTTGGTGTTTTTACTTGTATTTCTTGAGGGTGTATAAGGAAGGCAGTACTCAGTAGGTGATGGCCTGTTGTGTGTGTGTTGGTGGTGATCCCGGCTTTCTCAGTGTCCCTATGGTTGTGGGTTAGGCCAATCACAGACTTTTTTGGCCCAATACATGTTTCTCTTGTTTGTCTATTGAAGCAGGGGTTGTTTATTTTCTCTTTCCTTTTCTGTCGTCGTTTCTTTACAAATCACTTATTTCAACTTTGTGATGGTTATGAATGTGTGTTGTTCCTCCCCGTGGTATTGGCGGTTTGTTTACATTTACCCGGCTTGGCATGGTGATTTGGTGAAGACAAAGGAGTGTGCTGAGGGACTCCTTTCTATCAGTTGTGTATCTTTGTGTCAGTGTAAAACAATAAATATACTTTTACACTCATATATGTGCCAGGTAAAGGTAAAGATGGGGTCATGCGCTATTCTGTGCGTGGCCTCGGTGCTCATCTCTGTCGCATTAGCCCTTGAGCCTGTGGTGGCTGACAACACCTCGGGACACAGGGCTAGTGTGACACCCGGGTTACCACAATTACCTTCCCCAGGTACCCATTTATCAACCATCCCTGAAAGGAAGGATGAACAGCTGGGTGGGCTGGCCAGGATTCGAACCAGGGCCCGCGGATGTGTAGCCAGGCGCTCTAGCCACTACACCATGGCGGCGACATATTTATGGTTGTGGTTTGGTTCTCAACCCGCCGCCGCACCCGTGGTTGTCTGTCCTTGAGCTTTGAGTGTAGGTAGAGAATGGTCCTGAAAGGCTCACAGAGACAGTTACTTTTGTCCGTTTTGACGCTCTCCCATTTTCTGACCTGAAGAAAAAGATACTTGAAATGATCGGGTCGTTTTCATTCTATATTTGTATGCATTTTGATGTTGATCAATAACTGACGTGATGGTGATAGGAAGCTACAGTCAAGCATGTCTTGATCTTTGTTATGTTATTGTGTTGCTGGGTAGCACCTGTCACTGCAACAGTCTTCATGGTGTTTGGTGTGCTGCCTACCGTTGGGCAGCTTGCACACCAGAGTGGCACTTCGTACGTGGCAAGTAGCAAGAGGCAGGTAGCAAATGACACTGCTTTCACACCAAAGTGGCATTTGGTTCACATGCCTTGTTTTAATATTATTACCATTATTAAGGGGACCGACAGGTTGCCGATTAGTAATTCCGTATTTATTATCTGATTCAATTGAAATTTGCCACAGTTATAGGGTACCCTACACTGTATGTACCCAAGAAATTTCATTAGAATTGGCCAATTATTTACCGCGTTAGAGCTAAATTAGTGCGAAAATGAAACAAACTTCCTTAAACCTACAAACAGACTACAGTATTTATCCTATGACAACGATATGCATATCAGTGGAAAGGGCTTGATTTTCTCTACAAGAACCAGGAGGCACATTTTTGAATGAGTTCTAATTAGTCGAATTAGGGCCGTGCAAAATTTGCAATGACTAATTTTGGGTAAAATATTTTTTTCATAGACTAATTGTAGATGAATGAAATGGAAAATAGAAAATCTAATCCCTGGTCATTGTAGCGCTAATCAAGCTCTTTCCAGTGATATGCATATCGTTGTTCTAGGACGAATAGTCTGGTCTATTTATAGCATAATGTGCAAAAAACTAGTGTTTTCAGAAAAACGCTCTCAAAGTCCAAACACATATTTTATTCAACTTTAGTTACAGATTACATGTTGCTGCTGTAATATTTTTTCATTGAAATTTTTTTTTTTTTTTTTTTTTTTTTTGAATTCATTTTTCATTTATTTCATTGAAAATAAAGCAATTTACGCAATTCTTTCGCTATATGGTGGTCAATCAGGGGTCACCTACTACGCCACGTAGGGCCGAAATCGACCCGTATTAGGTTGAAATAAGGCCATTTTTGAGGCACTTAGGGATATCGGATGGCAAATTTACACTACCCAGTCGATAGACTATGTCCGAAGGTGGTGAAATCCGGTGTTGTCAGAATTTGGTAAATTTCTCGAATTTTGGCCTCACCAAGGGGTCGGTCCCCTTAAGTTAGCAAGAAGTGCATAAATGGACAGAAAGGGACTGTTTTTGACTGTCCCTCTTATTCTTATGAAAACGGGACTGGCGGGTCTCTAAAAGGACTGACTGTCTTAAAAAAACGGACAAACTTTGCAATCCTGCCGTGCATGGGCGAGCCAGGCAGACTTGTCAAGTATTGGAGGCGAAAATCTGTTAAGGGACTTCCAACTTCTCTACGTACGCCATGCCTCCAAACTTTTTATTGTTGCATTATTATTTATTTGCATTTAATATTTTTGATATTATCTTGTTTATCAATCACTTTGGGTGTGAAAGCGCCATTAAATTTGACAACACTGCGAGGTAGCCCGTAGCACGCTAAGTACAAAAATGGTGCGGTCCGATCTGGGAGTGGCCTCCATGAGACCCGTGGCCCGGCAATGTGCCACGCCACTCAGGCGTGGCACGTGGCACGGCAATGTGCCACGCCACTCAGGCGTGGCACGTGGCACGGCAATGTGCCACGCCACTCAGGCGTGGCACGTGGCACGGCAATGTGGCACGCCACTCAGGCGTGGCACGTGGCCCGGCAATGTGGCACGCCACTCAGGCGTGGCACGTGGCACGGCAATGTGGCACGCCACTCAGGCGTGGCACGTGGCACGGCAATGTGGCACGCCACTCAGGCGTGGCACGTGGCCCGGCAATGTGCCACGCCACTCAGGCGTGGCACGTGGCCCGGCAATGTGCCACGCCACTCAGGCGTGGCACGTGGCCCTGCAATGTGCCACGCCACTCAGGCGTGAAAGGTTTGATTTGTTTCTTTAAATTTGTTTTCAAGGGGAATGCCACGTGCGACGGGTCACTTTTGTGTGAAAACTCCCTTGTGATGGCTGTCCCCCCTCTTTCTCTCTGTCTGCTGGATTCTCAGGTTCCTCCATGCTGTTATCAGCAGTGCTCACCTGCAGGGATCTGCTTTCTCAATGTTTTTCTTCTCCTTTCCATGGTGTTGGTGAGGCAGTGTTTTCCCTTGCACTGTGCTCAATGGCCGCTGTACTGTGTTTGAGTGATCAACACTCTCTCTCTCTCTCTCGTTTATTTATTTTTATCCTCCTAGTATTAAGATGTATTTCATTTTTGAGATTATTTAAATGTGTTTCATCTGGTACTCACTGTATTTGCATTTTTATTGTGTGTATGTATGAATGTATGCGTGTGTGTGTGTGTGTGTATGTATGTATGTACAGTAAACCCTCACTTTTACGAACCTCTATATAACTAATTTCGGCTTTAACAAACTTTTTCTGCCAATCCGATATATGCGGCGACTTACCAATTCAATATATTCGGTCAATGGGGTGTTTAGTTAGGTGGTGGGCCAGCCGCACATGTACACGCAGGTTGCACGGTGGCAGTGAAAACAAACCTGACCGGGCAGTGCACGTCTGCGTGCCGATCAGTCTGACTTTGTGGGCCCGAGTGTAAACACCTCCCAACACGTCCTCCGGTGCCTCACCACGAATTTTTTATTTTCCTGTATGCGTGTATTATTTATGATGGCTGCATATACGTAAGTATACGAACTTTCATCTAATGTAATAAACAAAGTTTATTATACACGGAAATGGTCAGAAATAGCGAACTTTCACCTCATATAACGAACAAAGTTTGTTACATGCAAAAAAATTGGATCCCTCGGATATAACGTCAGCCCCTTCCCCCTAATTGGTTTGTTATAGTGAGGGTTTACTGTATTTATGTGTGTATAAGAACCCCCCTGTGACATGATGTGTTCTCTGATGTGTTCTACATGGCCAACAGGTGACAAGCAACGGGTGTCAGCAGGCAGAAACAGGACTCTGGTATCTTTTTGCCAATTTTACAAATGCCAGCTCTTCATCTGATTTTTGTTTCCCCTTTTATATTGTTATAATGTTGATGCAACTTTTTTGAGGTCCCACACTAATGCATTTATTTTCGTTCACCCTGTACAGCCGATCTTCCGTGCTGGCTAGTATGCTCACGCTACCTATGAGCACTCACGGCTCTAGGTTTGTATGTGTGGTAAGCCCAACACAGGAGCAGGCAATGACCTCTGTTGTGGTGAAGGCAGCAGCCTCACGCAGAGCTTTGATTTCCCTAATTCATAACAGTGGCTCCTCATTCTGTAGGCCTCTCAGGGCATTGCTGTGAAGCTCACTCGAATTCATGGGGGGTTTTGACATGCTAGTTCTTTGATAACATTGTTCTCTCCCTTTATTTTCTGACTTTTTCTTCAAAGTTCTCTCTCTCTCTCTCTCTCTCTCTCTCTCTCTCATTATGAGAATTTCATAATTAGTCAGGAGTCATTAAGGAGTGCAGTATTCCCCTTCATCATCCTTGTTATCCCGCACTGCCTACACAGGCACAAGTAGGGGTCTGGGGGGAGGGGGGCAAAGAGTTGCTGTGTCACTAGCTCTGGGGGTGTGGGGGCTCTGAGGTCAGCCTAGACATTCATCTCCCAGGAGCATTAACAGCTGTTCAGCAGCTTTGTTCTGTGGATTCCCAGCTCTTGGCAATTCATTATTTTGCTGTCATTTGCCAGACTGGCTCTGACCTTAATAGATCAGGCAAGGGTTCGAGGTGCATCGTGGGAACTGATCAGGTTGCAGTTTGCCTGAAAAATATGTCAACTTTTAAGAAAATTCATGGCATTAGCGTGAATAGTTACCAGAAAAATGTGTACAGTTCCTTTGTTTTGTGATAGGCAGTTGTCAAGATATTCCTTGCATCTTAAAGTTATCCCGTCATCCCAAGGTTGCTGGGAAGTGATAAGAGTAGCTCGTGGTGGGTGTGAGGGCGGTGAAGGGACAGGGTCAAAGAGGGACTGGACTTGTGCATCTGGCAGTGCACTAGTTTTTGTATCATGGCCTAATGGTTGTCATACACACACCCATTCATGCATCCCATAAAGGCATCAGTATGTCTCCACGTACCATGCGGCATCGAAGCAGCAACAAGCTGGGATCATCCCCTTTGTGAAGGGAATTCATCTAGTGAACATCAGGACTGCATCATGTCATGTTCTGCTTCCTGTGAAACACTTGACCAAAAAATTGAAGATGTAGTCAATCTGTAGTGAGTAGTCTGGTGACTGGAATGAAAGTAGTTGGTATTGAGGTATTAGCCGTGTTGAGTGTTGCAGGTCATTGGGAGGGCAGGTGAGGGTTCAGGCCAAGGATGGAGGTGTTATGGTAAAGCTGTGGATGTTGTGAGTAGTGATTGGGGGGTAGTGGCATGTGATGGTGCATCGGTGAGGCCAGCCTTCAGGGTCAGCCAAGAGGAATATGGATCACTGCAAAGATATGACTTCAGAAGTATGGAGGGAGACAGTAGCATGTAGAGGTGATCGTAAACCAACCTGGTATTATCCACACATTGTCAAGATCAAGGGAGATGGAAGCAGTTCCAGTGAACAGCAAGTGTTGTGAGAACAGAAGGGAGGGAAAGCAACAAGCCACGAGGAGGGGTGAAGTATGGTGTGGGTAAGTGGCTAGAGGGGGGCAGGGGCCAACACTTAGATGCAAGTGTCATCATGACCAGGAGGGAATGAAGGGGTAGGATTGCAGCGTGAGTCAAGAGGAGGGATGAAGTAATTGACGTGAGTGGGTAAGTGGCATGGGTTAGGTGGCGCCATGGTCTGCCATGGGTAAGTTGATTGGCTGGTTGCTTGGTAGGTGAGTCCCAAGGTGGGTAAGTGGGGTGGGTGTAGATGGCACCGGTGTCTGCCGTGGGTAAGTTGTGCTTGACGTCATGTGTAGGTGAGTTTGTGGGTAAGTGAGGTCTGAGGGTAAGTGAGTAGTGGTAGGTGGATGCAGACTTTTCCTCAATTATTTGAACATCTTGTTTTCATATTAACTGCTTTCATTAGATTTTTCTATATTAACAAAATATGAGAAAAAAAGTCAAGTTCAATGTGTTTTTAGAGTAATGTACATTTTTATCTGACTTTCATTTTATTTTTCATTGTTGTTTCTGTTTTGTTTGAATATCTTTAAAAAAAATGGGTCAGTGGGGTAAGTATTGCAACGCCCCTTCGGTGGAAATGACGGGAATTCCCCCATCCTTCACCTCCGGGTGCTGAAGGTACGGCTCAGGTAACACGTTTTCTTTACCTAGTTCATGTTCTCTAAATTCAAGTCAACTCAGCCAAAAACTTACAATAAAACCCCCCCAAACAAGAGCCTTCAGTCAAGCAAGCAATCATGACTTAGTTTATCCATAAAAGATATAGAGAAAAATTGAAGCCACTCACATAGCATTTTGGGTGCTGTGGAAAGCATTGCGTACTGTTTCAGACTTCTTTTTTTATACCACGTGCATTTTTAATCTTTTTATGATGAAGTGATTATCCCTGACTACCTGTCCCCCACCCTGCCACCCTCCTCATGCCTGAATCCTTACCCTGCCTCCATCCCACCTAGTCCTGCACCTTCCCTCGTCCCACTCCCTGTGCCCCCCTGCCACTCCTATTCCTCCCTGCTCTCATGCATTAGTGGGTGTGTGTGGCCCAAGAGGCTAAACTACAGGGTGCCGGCGCGAGGGAGACCATCGGCAGCAGCACAGGACGGGTCTATTCACCACCCCTTTGTTTATGTTTGTGAATATCTACTGTCTAGGGATCAGGTCACCCAAGGCTCATGCAAAATTCTGGTCTGTAGTAACACCCCGTCTTCCACCCGGCAGCGGCGTATAAGCACGCAGACGGCAAGAAAATTGACAACCGGCGTGTGCTGGTGGACGTGGAACGCGCCCGCACCGTCAAGGGCTGGCTGCCGCGACGCCTCGGTGAGTGTCAAGGCGCCTTGTCCCGCCAACAGTGTCTGGGTGCCCTTCCTAAACTGTCTTGTCCCTTCTCTCATTGAATGCAACACTTCTTTTGTAACTCCTCAAAATTTAGTCACGACATGATGCCTCTTTTGCAACCATTCTGAATTACATTGATGAATAAATTTCTTCTGATTAAAATCGAGTGGAGGCAAGGAAATGTTCTTTTAGGTTTGATACATTGTTTTCTTTTCTTTCCTCCTTGTCTGCCCTTCCTCTGGGACTCTGGGTCACGTGCTTAGGTGAGTTGATATCTCTTCAATATGTGGGAAGACACGAGTGGGTTTCATTTGTATTCATTTTTCTTCTTTTTTTCATCTATTTGCATATTTATTCATTTTTTTTATTTTCTCAATAAAACCAAGTAATCAAACTTTTCCCTGATGCTGTTCTGGAGGGGGATTCAAGTCTTCCTGTCATAACATTTGTTGATGACTTCACTGCCGTGCAATAGTTAACATGTTCAGTACAGTCTTGTGCAGTGTAAAACAGTGTCTTGTTGCCATCTTTGAATTGCCAAACCCAGTGTCAACAAAGTGGAATATTTACTGTTGTCCTGGAGCCTCACCCCAGGACAATGAGGTAGCAAGACAGTAGTTACATTGTGAAGGTCAGGTCTGGAAGGTTCAAGGGGATGAGTAAGTTGGCGTCCGGCCCTCATGCGTGTGTTGCCCTGCAGGCGGGGGACTCGGCGGCACCAGGAGAGGCGGGCCGGACGTGAACATCAAGCACTCGGGCCGCGAGGACGACCGGCGGCGTGCGGGGGCCAGGGAGGAGGAACGCTTGCCGTGAGTTGCTGTGATTCTCTCTGTGGTGTTGTGTTGTGTTACATTTGGTTGTCAGACATAGAGAGAGAAATTAGTCTTCGCAATTTTGTGCATATTTGTGAAGTATTGTTTACAAACTGACAGTTTTTGATGTAGATTTAGGCTGATTTTCACCATGAATGTTTTATGTATTTCACCGTAAAGCTGTAGATCCATCACTCAGTCAACCAATTAGTCTCCACAGCATTGTGTTACCTTAAGCCACGAGTTAAATCAGTCATCATCATCATCTTTCTGTTTAACGTCAGATTTTCCCATAATGTCTTATGAGGTTGGACGGTCGATGATACGCTTCCAACTATCTCTGTCCATTGCCTCAACCTCTTCCATGCCCAATGCTGCCAGAGCCAATCAATAAATCTTTTTGCCATCAGTGACCGGGAACGAGATGCTCGTCCCGAACGTGAACGAGGTGAACACTCCTCCCGAGAGAGGGAGCCGCGGAGACACTCGAGGGAGCGAAGCAGAGAGAGGGAGAGGGAGCCCAGGGAGAGGAGGAGGAGGTCCCGCAGGTAAGACTGGCACCTTGGCGCCGCAACCCTCCCTTGCAATGAAAGAAAGGAGCTACCACTTTAAAATATAAGGAAAGGAAAGTTAGGCCTGCTCCATTATGTAGAGAAACCAAGAGGGTTCTCACTAAACAAGCAGGTCAACTAAATGCTCAAAGTTAAGGTCCTTCCATTTTGAAGGAGTCTGAAATTTTAGGAAGGGGAAAAAATAGATAAATAAATTAATGAAAAAAATATAATGTAACCCTAGATCAGATGGTAGTCCATTCTGTGCTCGATATTTTGATATATTGTTTAGAAATGTGTTGACTAAAATGACCAAGGAAATCCACTAGTGAATGAGCTTGTAGGGACACAGAAGGAAGGATGCATGAAATAGGCAAAGGGACTGTAATAGGCAAGGACTGTATGTTGTGGTTTGGATGTAAGGTACACTGTAAAAAGGTATCGGTGCACAATATGCACAAAGCATTATGACACCACGGAACAAAGAACAGTGGAAATACAAGTGGCCGACTTACCACACGTTGGTAGACCAGCGGTGTTTTAATGTCTGTGGCAGGCATGGAACCCCCTGTGCACTGATACTTTTTTTAACCTTGTGTACACATGGACCATTCCTTTGCTACAGGTATGTGTGGGCTCCTAACTGGCGTCGCCCCGTGACTTTGCCGCTCGCCTTTGTCATTCGTAATGTTCCCCTCTTAATCTTTGTTCCGTAGTCGTGACCGCAAGCGCCGGCGTTCCCGTTCCCGTGACCGTGCGGCGGTGCCGGAGGAGGGCGACGAGAGGGAGAAGGAGAAGGAGAAGGAGAAAGAGAAGAGGCCTCGCCACCGCTCCAGGTCTCGGGACCGCAAGCGACGATCCAAATCAAGGGAGAGGAAACACCGCAGAGACAGGTGAGACTATTGTACTACTACTGTGGCGTGGTCTTGTGTGTGTTTACCTAGTGGTGGCATACAGGGCCTCGGCTATTCCTGTGTGGTCCTGTCTCCGTATCTATGTTAATGAAGTTTTTGCTTCTATCACCTCTTCTAGTCCATTCTAGGCATCTATACTTCTGTGAGGAAAACTACTTCTTTGTGTTATTCAAACAGCTTCCATTTCTTAATTTTTCCTTGTGTCCCTCAAATATGCAGCCTCTTTTTCTCTTCATAGGTCTTTTCTGTTAAAATCTTCCAAGTCATTTATCAGTTTATGTACAGTAACTAAGCCATCCGTGTGTGTGTGTGTGTGTGTGTGTTCTAGACTCCTAGAGTAAATGTTTCTGAAAAAGATTTTCTTTGATACAAACATATTGAGTCTGTTTTTGAGTGAGAATATGAATTTCTTGCAAATTTGGTAATCCAGTGAGGTCTCGATTTTATTGCATATATTCATATTATATGATTGTGTTTAAGAGAATATATTGTGCAAGATTGTCATCTATGGAAAATACAAGTGTTCGCTGTTGGTCCAGAATAGAATGATTACTACTTCAAACTCAGATCACAGCAATACACGCCTTGACCGCTGTGCCTACATGCTGTGTGTGCATGGAAGGGGGTAAAACCATGCCTCAGCAGTGTCCAGCAAGACCCACCTTCACAGTGTACATGTGTACAATTCCTCTCAAAGTATTCAGCAAGTTTTGGCTTTGCTCCAGCTTCACAGTGTGTGTGTGTGTGCCTATTCCTCCCTCCCAAAAGAAAGATAGGATAGCCATGCGTAACAGGTGAATGTGTACCCAAGACTTGCCGTGAGATTAATGTCCTGGTTTGTTATGTGCGCATCACTAATGGCACTGTTACTGCACGTTTCTGTAAGGCACATGCAGTATGTTTTTCAACTCCTATACTGGCAGGACTGGTTAGTTACAGACATGGTCATAGGACTTGTTTATTTAGCCACAACTCTTCAACACAAGGCCGTGAACCATGGCATTCTGCTAAACAACAAAACAAAAAACAAGAGATGGGCCTCAATACAGACACATCTTTTATTATTTCTTTATATCTGTACCGATGTAACCATTAAGTTATTCTGTACTGCATTATTCTTCTATTGTTATTATGTATGCTTAACCTTGTTAGGATACTACAGTCTTTCCAATGTATCAAGTCACTTTAGTCACTTTAATTTCTACCCATTACCAATATAATTATATATATATATATATATAATATATACATTCCAACTCTCCCTCTATGGTGAGCGAATAATACCTCCCTCACAAAGGGAGGGGCAACAAAACTACCCTCTCTACTAATTGAGAGGGTGGTTGGTGGATAATTTCCACAAGTGACTTGATAAAATGTAAAGTCTACATAATACAAGTGTTATGAGTTAGTGATGTCAGTGCTTGGGAACTAATCCATAAACCCATGTATACATTATTCCCTCTGATATATAAGAATTCTTTACATGAGCATACTCCATGGAATCCTTCTACTCATATCATAAATGTTTAGCTGCACTGCATCACGTGTGTGGCTGGGCAAATCATAGGTGGTAGCCTGAAGTGTAGGTTTTCCCTGATTGATGGCGTTTCCTCCTCAGGGGTGATCGTGAGCGGCGGGAGAGAGGGCCGGGAGAGGAAGGCGAGGAAGGCATAAAGATCAAGCAGGAGCCAGAGGATGGTAAGTGTCCTGTTGCTGTGCCTTGCCGTCCCTCCTGCCTTGTTATCATGATCCATTTATGTTTACAAGTGTGTAACACAAATCATGAGTTAATGTGTAGCTCTTTTAAGTCTCATATTCAAAGTATTCAAAGTACAAGGAGTCTCGTGAGTTTGTGGTTGCATACCTTTAGAAAATTTGCATGGAAGCACTACGTCAGATCTGTTTTCATATATTTACATGCTGAAGTGCTTGTATATTCTGGCATGGCAGGGCAACCTTTTTGTTTTTATGCCCTTCATTCCATGATTCCCGCCACAGCAGTTAGAGGCTTTGCAATATAAGAACAGATTATTTGTGAGCAGTTTGTCTTCTCTACCAAACAAGTGATGGAAATACAACTAATGGCCGATGATGATATGATAGCCATATGAACATTTGATATCGCAGGAGAAGGGTGAAGTGAAACCATTTATACTCCATCGCTGGGAGATTGATGAGCTTTCATATAGTTTGGGACTGGGTGCATTAACCCCTTGAGACCCAGAACGTAATTTCCTTTGTAATTTGGGTACCATTAGACAATTTTTAGTGATTATAAGCAATGTTTTATAGATATGACCTATTTAGTATCCTTGTCGACTAACAAATTTGGTATATTCAGTTATTTTTCATAATTTTATGGCTCGACTACATACAATTTTTTATAGCAAAGAAAAGATCTGGGCGTGAAGAGGTTAAAGAGATGGTTCGCGAAGAATAGAGAAAACTTAACTTTTTTGGTGAAAATATTCCTCTGCATTATTGTCGTGTTTGGTGAATGTGGATTTTGGTGTTTGTTACAATAATGTAGCTCTTTTGAAGAGAAAAAAATAATATATATATATATATTTTTTTTTCATTCAAAAGTGCTACATCCTTCTAACAAACTCCAAAGACTAGCTTCAACAGAGAGAACCACACAAAAAAGCTGAACAAATTGAAAAATTTGGGTTGCAAAATAGAATGAAACATAATTTCACTGTACTTAACATCATAATCCTTAGTGAACGGCCCCCTTAACATAAAAACATCACTAATGAACACCAGTGAAAGCAAAGTAGCGCCATTGCACAGCCTTTTGGTGTTCAGCTGATCTGACTTGACATGTAAATAACGAACAGACATTTTATTCGGGTGCTGGGAGGCAAAGAAACTATTTTGGCTTATCTTTTGTATGTGAATAATCTTCATGTCTGTGCAACACTTATTTGTTTATCATATTTGCATGTTATAACTTGGTTTTAAGTAATATTGGTTATGTATTTCATGATTTTTTGGCCCACGGTCCATGAGCGCACCCCTTCCCCTGTTAGCACCTAGCCTGGGCTGGTTAGACACAAGGTACACTAGGCAGCATGGAGGGTGGGCAATGGGAGGCACACTCAAGTGCATCACCCTGTGAACAGTGAACAAAGGCGTGTGGTAGAGCAGGTCAATGATAGGGGGGGAAAATTTTGCATAAATTAGTGGTGTGACCGCTACCTCAAGCACAGGTCAGTGAATCCCGGACTCGTATCCATAACCATGTGTGGGGAGCTGGCAGTCCTCCCAGCACCAGTTGTTATGCAATGTTGCTACGGTAACTTGGGCAACATAACTGTTCTGCCGGTAACACTGCATGTTATGTTGGAAAAGCTTTCTTTCATTCTTTAAATAATTTGAATTTTCAATTATTTTTTCTGGTGTTTACCTGGACAGGGTGAGCAATGTGGTAGTAATGTGTGTGTGGTTTGATGTCTGTTATTTCACCCGTCCCTTCCGCCTGCCACAGACTACCCAGACTACAGCGGCACCTACTACAACAACTTCCCCATGAAGGAGGAGGATGAACGCCTGCTGGCCAAGAATGGCACCAAGTATGAAGAGGAGGAGGAGGAGCAGCCTAACAACGAGATAGATTATTAGTTTCTTAGAGCAGTACGCTTAAAGGGGAAGAGGCAGATGACCAGTCCCTCGGAGGAGCATTCATGAAGGAAGCGGATCCTCCCGCTCATTTAGTATGTATTAAGGTGGAATGTTCCAGCACTTGTCAGGAGTTGCTGAGACTGTTCTTTTTAGCTTTTTATTTTCCAATTGCCACCTAAGGTTTAGTATCCAATAGCCATTACAGAATTGTGTTCGTTGATGACGTGCCAGAACACACACTTCATCATTGGTGTTTTCAGCAACTCTTTGCTGGAACAGTACAAGAATAGCCTGTGAACCAGATGCAGAAACTTAACTTTAAGGTCAGATTCTCTTTTATTACAGTTGCTGATACTGTTGTTTTTCAAAGTGAGGCAAAACCAGTGGTGTAGAAATTGCTTTGACAGAGTTAAGCTCAAATAAGTAAACTAAGCATTAATGACATTTAATGAGCATCAAGCTCATAACATTAGCACATGAAACATTAGAACATGGGTTTCTTTGCAGCGAGTGCAGGGATAACTAAGCCTTCCAGGTGGCTGACCTCATAAGACATTATGGAAAAATCTGACGTTAAACAGAAAGATGATGACGACGACTTCAGTTGTCAACCGCAATTTTGTCATCAAAGTGTAAAAACATCCCTCCTGTCAACTGACATTTTATAGCCTTATTTGGACCATGTATATCAGTCACTTAGCTGTGCTTGATAATGTTTAAGTCACAGTGATGTTTGTACATTAGCAGGACGGATGGAGAATATCATGACAATGGCGTTGGGCCATTGTAGGATAACATCTGTTATTTGTTGTGCATCCTGGTGTGTTTAGGACTAACACCAGGGTTATGATTTATGTTAAGGTTAGGCTCTAACGTAACTTAACGTAACGAGTACGTAATTGAATTGAAATAATATCAGTATGTGTACAAGAAAGGAGTAGCTGGTAATTCAATCAGGGTATTTGTGAGGAGGTAACCGTTTGCACGCCATCAGTCAGTGTTGGTAAACAATGATGAATAAATGCAGTGGAATGATATGGTGCATCTTAATCTTCATTTATGAATAAGTAATGTATAGAGAATAGACTAATGAATTAATTAATTAATTAATCCTAAAAAGGGGGAAAATGTGCCAGACATCAGAGGACATATGGCACTATGGCAAAGCATTATAAAGGGGGGAGGGGTTAGAGAGAAAGTGAAACGGTGAGGGAAGGGGAAAGGAACGGAACGTTATAACAGTATGGTTAGATCAGAGGAAAGATGTGTATTTGTTGGGGGAAGAAGATCAAATTGGGAATTGGGACGGAGTAAGGAAAGTTTCTGGAGGCAGAACGGGGAAGAACATTTAGGTCGCCTGACAAGAGGCCGAAGGGTGCGTAAGGGAAGGGGTAGAGGTCGGAGTATCTGGACTAAGGACGGAAAAAGGGTTAGCTAGGGAGAGAGAGGAGAGAACAAAAGGAGGGTAGGAGAGGTTGTGGTAGGGGGAAACAGAAAAGTGGGATTGGAAATAAGCTGGGAGACGGGGGTAGGCGAAAAGCCATTGCGGCAAGCTTCTTGGCGGGCTTCCCACAGAGTTAAGCCCTTCTCAAATCTGATGGATGCCACTTCCGATTCGAAGTAGTAGACAGGGCAACCCCTGTAGAAAAAAGACATTGTGGGAACGACCACAGTTAGCACAAATGGGAGACGTTGCAGGACACGTGGAACGAGCATGGCCAGGTTGAGCACAAAATGGGCAGCGGGCAAGGGAACGGCAGTGCTTGGCAGGGTGGCTAAAACCCCAGCAGGACTGGCACTGGTGAGGAGTAGGGCGGTAAGGTTTAACAGAGTAGTGGACCCCGGCAACATTTAATGCTATTAGGGAGATCTTGCCTTTTGAAAGTGACTTTGGCAATGTTGGTAGGGGACTTACGGCGGCCCCGGGGTGGGATGGTGTAGCAGTAAACTGCAACGGCATCATAATCCTCTGCCAAAAGGTCGAGGAGGACATCCGCGCACTCGGACCATTCAGTGTCATCGACTGGACAAGAACACTGGGGGGGATGGAAACTTCCAGTGCAGGTGTTAAGAGTTATGTCGGGCGTGACGCAGAAGGGGTTGCCGTCGAGGTCTGTAAGGTTGAGCAGTGCATTAGCTTGGGCCTCGGTGTCAACAGTCACCAGGCGGGACCAGTCGGGGCGGGTACGGAATGCAACCTTGCCAACTTGCCGTTGGAGGCATGCCGTGAAGCGTAGGGCGTTAGCAGAGAAAGGGGCGGTGCTAGGGACAATGAAGAAACTATCCCATTTTGCAGTACCAAAAAGAGTGTCGAAGGAGGGGTGAGGGAGAGAAGTAGATGTGTGTGGGCGTGAGGAAGAGGTGACCGTGCGAACTGTAGGTCTCCCGGAGGGAGAAGGGTTGTAGGGTGAAAGAGTAGCTACACAGGATGAGGAAGAGGACAAAGAAGGTTGGGGAGGAGGAAGGATCTGGAGGGGAGGAGCAGGGAGGAAGGATGGAGAAGGTACGGAAGAGGTAGTGGGATTGTGGGCAGGAGTGTCACCTGGTGCCGAGGATGGATTCTGGTTCTGGTTCGGGGGCTCAGGAGCACTAAAAATAAGTGTTTCTGAGGGTCGAGTTTGGGGAACGGGCATATCAGTATTCCGTATGACCTCTGATGTCTGGCACATTCACCTTTTTAGGCATTAAATCAATCAGTATTCCGGGCCGGAGTGAGAAGAGGAGCAGGGGTCGGTAAACCAGGGGGATCCGGAGGGTCATTTGATGGAGGGGCTGGCCCTAAAGCCCCTGTAGAGTGAAGGTTATCATCATTGGCCATGGTGAGCCTGGGGTAAAGAGGGGGATATAAACGGTCTGCCCCTCATAACCCCCATGAGGGGTAAGGGCAGTGGCACCGAGGGTATACTGCCCGTGGCACCCGTTAAGTGGCCGTTTAGGACTGGCCCGAACCCAGCCTTATATCCCATCAGCACGGCTCTCACACCTTAGGAGGAAAGGGGGATAGGAGGAGGTACAAGAGGAGAGATAGAGGGAAGGAGGGGAAAAGGAGGAAGACAGGAAAGGCCAAGCAAAATTCGTCAGACCGAGGACAGAGGCCCGAAGCCAAGGGACTCGGAAGGGAGTAACCAGGAGGTCGCCCCCCGGGCGTCGGGCCCCAGTCCCCGAGCCCGAAGCCTCCCCACGATGACAGCAGGCCTGGGAACGGGGGGATTATAGACGAATAAAGCTAAGAGGCAAGTGGCAATAGCAAAGAAACAAGCATTGGAGGAGTGAAGTCAGAACTTGAACACAGCAGAAGGAAAGCAGATGTTCAGAGTAGCTAATCAGATGAGAAAAGACAAGAGGGAGGATGTACGTACAAGGAGCAAAGTATGTAAAGGACGAAAACGGAGAAATCAAGGTGGTGGAGAGGGAGGCGAGAGATTATTTTGAGAGACTGCTGACTGTAGAAAATAACAATGAGCTGAAGGAAGTTAAAATGATGGAAGGTCCAGTGGAAAATATAATAGAAAAAGAGGTCGTAGTAGGAGCATTGAAAGGGATGGAAGATGGAAAGGCACCAGGTCCATCGGGTGTCAGCAGTGATATGCTGAAGCTAGCAGGAAAAACAGCTATCAGAAAACTAACTGGAGTTTTTGAAAATATGAGGGAGGAGAAAGGTCCAGAAGAATGGAAGGATAGTTTTACCTTACCACTGTTTAAAGGAAAAGGAGATGCACTGTCATGTGGTGGTACAGAGGTTTGAGGCTGTTAGAACATGGGATGAAGATTTGGGAGAGGTAGTCGATGATCGTCTGAGAGGCTCAGAACATTCCAGAAGTCCACCCGTGATTTGACGGGCAGGCGTCACTGCCCCGGCCACCCCCACAAGAAAAAGATGAGCTAAGAGGCCACTTCATTTAGAATGCGGTATTCCTGAGGGCTTTGCCTCACACTCGTCATAGGCAAACCCCCCATGCGTCGGCATTGGATGAGTCTGCGTGGTCAGGCCCCCCGGCAAAACCGAATCGGGGGCGCGGTTCCTCGCCCCCGGCTGTTGCCTTGCCCCCGACCTCTACTTCTTTATGTGTTTGTGGCTATAAACTTGTTTTTACGGGAAGGGGGAGCAAACCCCTCCCCAACCAATCTATGTCAGGGAATTGGCCTTACTGCTCACCGTGGCCAGGGACGCAGAACCCCCTGTAGGGATTAATCCCAGGTTGCCCCCCTGTTTCACCTATAGCTGGGGCTGGATGGCCACTGACTCAATATTGAGTTCATCTGTCCTTAAAGATGGTCTTAATTTTAGTCCATCTGGGTGTCCAGCACACCCTCCCCACTGGTTGAACCAGTGGGGGAGCCAGTTTAGTCGTCGACGATCCGACCATGCAGCTGGTTGTACTGGGTTACATGTTACCAGTAGCAGGGCACAACCCTGACCAGACAATAACCACCCAGTCTGGTCTGGTTATCAGGTTGATAACCAGACGACAAAATATCTGCAGGAGAAAATATTAGGAGAAGAAGAAAAGGCTGTATCATGTGTTTGTGGATCAGGAAAAGGCATTTGACAGGATTCCAAGAAGAGCAATTAAATGGGCATTACGAAGACAAAAGGTACCGGAGAGGCTTGTAAGGTTGGTAATGGCACTGTATGAAAGGTCAAGATCAGGGGTGAGAGTAGCTGGAGGAACATCAGATGCCTTTGAGATAGGAGTGGCGGTGCATCAAGGCTCAGTTCTCAGTCCCCTTTTGTTTGTGGTAGTGATGGAAGAGGCCACAAAGGAATGCAGAACAGGAGATCCATGGGAGCTGCTATATGCAGATGATTTAGTCTTGACAGCTGAGACAAAGGAGGAAGTTGAGAGGAGATTTATAGATTGGAAGCAAGCAATGGAGAGAAGAGAACTGAAAGAATATGGCCAAGACGAAGATGATGTTAACAGGCAAGAAAATAAAGCAAATATACAAGTGGGAAGGTTTCCCTGTGGAGTGTGCGGTAGTGGAGTAGAAGTAAACTATTAGTTGCAAGGAATGTGACAAGTGGTGCCATAAAAGATGTTTGGGACTAGGAAACCTGAATAGGGTGGTAGATTTCTACTGTCCAGTGTGTGTAAGAAAAATCAACAGGGGGCCCCACCAGAAGAAGAAGAGGTAGAAACTATAGAAGTGAATGGTGATGTAATAGAAGTGAAACAGTTTTATCATCTTGGTGACATGTTAGATAGCGAGGGTGGAGTGGAGAGAACATTAAGAACACAGGTAGCAACTACACGGATGAAGTGGAGAGAGATAGCAGGACTGCTGATAAACGAGTATTCCACTGAGAAGCAGAGGAAGATTATTTGAGGCATGTATAAGATCAGTTTAGCTATATGGTTCTGAGACATGGGCTTTGATGAAGAAGTTGGAGGATGTGTTGGTTGGTTGGTTGTGATTGGAGAATGTTGAGATATATGACTGGGATCATATGGAGAGATGAAGTGTCCAGTGAAGAGGTGGCAAGAAAATGTGGATTGAAGGAGCTGAGTACAGTGCTGAGAGTAAGGCGATTGAGGTGGTTTGGGCACGTGAAGAGGAGAGAAGGTGGTGAGGCATTGGGGAGAGCTGTTAGAGTGGAAGTGCCAGGTAGTTGTCCACTGGGCAGGCCCAGGAAGACATGGAGGCAGTGTGGGGAAGAGGATCTGGCAGCATTGGGCATTGAAGAAGTTGAGGCAACGGATACAGATAGCTGGAAGCGTATCATCGGCCGTCTAACCTCATAAAATATGGTAAAAACTGACGTTAAACAGAAAGAAGAAGAGAGTTAAAGTCGTCTGTGGAGGGCACATTGACGGGATTGTCAGAAGTTCCCTGCGCTGCCAGTGTAGTGTAACGTTCTGTACGGGGACCCAAACGGCGCACGGAGAATTACATTGCCCGATTTAAAGCCCAGTGCAGTTCTGTTGACAGGGGATACCTGACCCCCCCTTTGACCAAACTGCCCCCTTCGGCATCCCATCAGAAGACTAACACCACGACGAGCAGAAGAAAGAAGACCCCCGGCACTATAATGTTAGCACAGTTATTGAGTCATAATGTTAGAGGCACGCTAATGTCATGTTGGTTATAATTATTTGCTAGGAAAATGAGGTTCGTTAAAATGTTTTTGGTTTGGCGGCCTACAACCATAAATCAAGCAATTATTTCTTTTCTTCAATAACTGCTACAAGTTTGACATTTAGCTTGATATAAATTGTGTTATGTTACTTATTAGTAATATTAGTAAAAAAAAATTATTGATTGAACTTTAGCTCAGCATACTGGCCCCGCCCCACTACCACCACCCTACTACTACTACTTGTACAACTCACACGTTCGGCGCTCAGCCTCCCATTGGTGTTGAGGGGCATTGGACACGATAATGTTTGGTTAGTGCTTTTTCCTGGAAGAAAATATGTGTTACAGGCAGGCAAAATACAGTATGTAATTGTTGATTGATGCAAGTTCAGCGGGATGTACAAGTTCAATTTCAAGCTGAAGACAAAATATTCAAAGGGAAGAAAATAATTCCTTAATTGAGTGTAAATATGTATTACAATAATAGTCTACCATAACACATTAGTCAAAGTTCATGAACAACAACATAATAACAATATGAAAATCTTATAACAACAAATAAAAAATGAAAAAATGAAAACTAAGTTGAAGGTAAGCCTAAACATTCGTCACATTCTGTACCTGTACACTCAACCCTCGACTTAACGGATTTTGGATTTAACGGCCTCCATCTGCCCCGGGCAAGCGGACCAAACTATTCAATAAGTCCGCTGCTTGAAAAATGTGTCCACTAGGACACCACCTTGGACTCAGAATGGACTCCAATAGAAGCCTTCCGAGTCATGTACATAGTCCTCTATACAGCTCTACATACAATTTACGGTAAGTAAAACAAACACTAATAATATTTTCATGTTTTTGTTTTGTAATGATATGTAGTGTCTAGGTTATACATATCAATACATTTCTTATACAGTAAACCCTCTCTAATTCCATCTAATTGGGGGTTGAACGATTCAACCTGGGTCGAATTAGCCGAAAGTTCTAATTATCCGATGGTTACGTCTAGCCCCCCCACACAATAAGAACTCGCTCAAAAATGCCAAAACAGCACAGATTGTATTACTTGTACTCACCAAAACATGGCTAATAGTGAAGTCTTGAAATGCAGTACTACTGTACACTTAGCACTCATGCATCACTGATAGCGTCTTCAGGCAAAGCCTGCGTTCAGCAAGGCAACAACGAACGCGCACAGGTGCACACGGAGGCGCACGGTGACGTCGGTATACAGTATGCCTTGTGCAATCTACCCCCGCACTACAGATTTGGGAGGTGAATCGCTACAGAGTTGCCAGCTCGTGCCACAATTAGGGTATGTAAGCAAAGGGAAAAGAAAGCTTCTGCTCTTCTCTCTCCTCCTCTTGCCTCCTTAATATTTCATTTTCTGCTGCTATAACTTCTGCTGCATCAAATACAGGGTCATCAGAAAGTTATTTTTGAACAATAAGAATAGCCACAGAGATAAATTTCGGCAGCTGCTATCTTGATTGCAATGTAAATTGTGAAGCGTTCAGTATCATTCAGTAGGAGGCTGCGAGAGGGAGGGGGGGGGGGTCACCGCTACTCAACGCAACCCTGGTAATTGTCACACTGGGGATTTGTAAGGTAAGGTCTTCAGTGCTTGAGGTGCTTAATGTGTTGGAGGCAATGTGGAGGCTGGCTGACGAAGTGGATGGCACAGAGGAGGTGGAAGATGCTGCAGAAAACTCTGAAAATTTGAACTTCAGTTCTGTTTATGGAAAGTTGAAAAGTTGTTGAAAAATTTGAACTTGTCCTGAAACAGGTCGAATTATCCGAAGTTCGAATCATAGGGGTTCAAATTAGAGAGGGTTTACTGTACCCATAAATGCTTATTCATAATCATATTTCATATCTTTATTGTCTCTATATGCAATAAACTGTGTTAAGTATGAAAAATAATGGCGTCTGGCCCACGAATACCAAGCAACGGACTTTTTCAAGCAATGGACACTTCAATTCCCCATTTAGTTTGTCAATTCGAGGGTGGAGTGTATACCTGACACTGGGAAAAGTCAATGAACCATGAGGGCCTAAGCCCCATGATGAGCTGGTAACTTATACCTAACAATACCTGGAGTTCAAGCCATCCTGGTTGCAACACTTGCAGTCTGGACATGAGTGTCATCAAGCCTTACATTAAAATGTATGTAGGACAGGGAGAATAATAATAATCTACCTTAACACATTGGTCTTAGTTCATCAATAACAAAATAATAACTATGGAAATCTTATAACAACAAATAACACGTGAAAAAAAACTTAGTTGGAGGTCATTACATAAACATTCAATGCCTGTATGACAGACAAGTCTGGTGGGAAAAGTCCATGAATCATGACAGCCTAAGCCCCATGACCAGCAGCTAACGCCTACTTAACACTACCTGGAATGTAAGCCGTCCTGGCTGCAGGACTTGCACTCTGGACGTGAGTGTCCTCAGGCTGTACACAAACTAGGCACCACACGGGGAAAGAGTGCAGTCTAATTCCTGATGGTTTCTGATACTAAATTTGAATCATTCAATTTTCCATTGACAAGTGATGGTGAGAAAACAATGCTTGGGGAAATTTAGTTGTCTTTAAATAAGATTATGAATAATCTAATAACAAAATAAAATGGCCTTTTTTACGGCTGGCAATGTAAGCAAATTAACAAAATATTGCTTTGTAAAAAATAAGTTATTTCATTCAATTATCATCATCAAATGTCCATACCTGGCAGGGTATGTTTGACAACGTGGTGTGCCGGGCCGGGCACACGACATCACGGGTGTGGCGGCCACGGCAGCGGCAGCTCAGTAGTAGTAGGCCGCGAACACAGTGGCAGTGCAAAACAAAGATTCCTGGTAAAAATAATGACCTAGATTAATACTCCCTTTGAAAAGAGTAATGTAATGGGACGCATTATACATGGAAATGGTCGGAAATAGCGAACTTTCACCTCATATAATAAATAAAGTTTGTTATATGTGAAAAGTTTGGATCCCTCGGATATAACAAACTTTCGGATATAACGTCAGCCCTCCCTTCCCCCAATGGGTTCATAATAGTGAGGGTTTACTGTAGATATGAAAACAGAACTGCATTAGCATAGCTCAGGCCCTATACTCTACAACTAGGTAAATAAGTAAAAACACAAACACACATTCTCAACTAACCGCCAGAAACATGGAGGAAGAATAATTGTCAGTATCAGCATCCCAGAGACACCGGGCCGCCACCTTGACGCCCTCGCCGCGCAGCTCTCCGATGACCACAGAGATGCTGTACTTGTAGCGGGGAAAGTTCATGTCTGTTGACAAGGGTTGTTTGAGAGAGAGAGAGAGATAAATAAATGAATGCACTATGGTGATTATCTACTTCACCATATATTTATCCATGAAGTAAAAAGCTACCCTTATATTACTTATCCTTCTATACAGTATGCTAGCAATGATATGGACAGATACATTGCACAGAGCCTACTCATATATCGAGGGTATCATTGCATGGGGTGAATGGGGCCAGGCATGTGGTGTGGGTGATGGTGGAGGGTCTGATGGCTGTGACGTGTGTGGGATGTGTGTGGAAGTGGCACTGGTGGCAGCCTGGCGTGGCCTTGACACCCCAGGCTGGTGACACACTCACTCACCCTCATATCGCCTTCTTGTGTTGCTTTTGCCTCTAGCACTGTTTCTGAGAAGGATCTTATGTGGTCTAGGCATCTCTCACAACAATATGATGTGTTTTGGGAAGAAAAAATGGTAATCAGAAACCAAGACGATGGCGACTCAGTGAGGTGCTGTAAGTTACTGAGAGTGAGTCACACCACCCATGCTTGGCTGTCACCTGATAAGTCACCAAGTGATCAAATTATGTATTTCTATATTTTTCTTTACATTAAAAATGCATTTCCATTGAAAAACATGTACTGTGTATGTACTACATGAAGCACTTTGTCTGTGAATGGCTATAGTTTAGGGGATTTTTTTTTACATCATAAGGGATTGGCCAAGGGAAAAAAAAAAGAAAAAAAAACCTGCAAGCAGCCAGCACCTATAAAGTAAATAAGAGATTTTTTAGAGTGGGTGGGGCATTTAGTTTGGGAGGTGTCTTGGTACTCCACATTTGAAGTAACTTAAGTCGTAGGAAGGTGGAAAAATCAAAACAGGAAGAGAGTTCCAGAGTTTACCAATAAAAGGGATGAAGGAGTGAAAATACTGGTTAACTCTTACACTAGGAAGATGGACAGAATAGGGATGAGAATGAGTAGAAAGTCTTGTGCAGCGAGGCCGTGGGAGGGGGGTAGGCATGCAGTTAGCAAGTTCAGAAGAGCAGTGAGCATGAAAATAACGGTAGAAGATAGCAAGAGAAGCAACATTGCGGCGGTGATTTAAAGATTGAAGACAGTCAGTCAGAGGAGAGGAGTTGATGAGACGTAAAGCTTTTGACTCAACCCTGTTTAGGAGAGCTGTATGAGTGGATCCTCCCCAAACATGTGAGACATACTCCATACATGGGCGGATAAGGCCCCTGTAGAGAGCAAGCAACTGGGAGGGAGAAAAAAAAGGACGCAGATGCTACAGGACACCTAACTTCTTAGAAGCTGATTTAGCAAGAGATGAGATGTGAGATTTCCAGTATAGGGTAGCCCAAGAATGTTCATTGTAGAAGAGGGAGACAGTTGAGTGAAAATGAAGAAGAAGGGATAGTTGTCTGGAATGTTTTATTAAGTAGATACGGTAGGTGAAGAAATTGGGTTTTTGAGGAATTGAACAAAACAAGATTTGCTTTGCCCTAATCAGAAATTGAAGAAAGATCAGAAATTAGGCGCTCAGTGGCATCCCTCCGTGAACCACTTAATTCTTATAGATTTAGAAGTCTCGTGAACGACATTGAAAAATGCAGGTTAGAGTCATCAGCGTAGGAGTGGATAGGGCTTTGAGTTAGACTTAGAAGATCATTTATAAATACAGGGAGGTCCCAAAGATAAGAGCAGTTAGGTTCCACCTGGCATACTCGTAAAGCGAAATCTCGTATAACGAAACACATAACTAATGGTAAAATATAGGTTTGGTTCCAGGACCCCACCAATTAAAAGAAAAAAAGACAAGAAAAAAAAAGACATGTTTTTCAAGCTTAAATAAACCAAAGCAAACACAACAAACTCTCAAATACAGGGCTCTATATACCACACCACCACACCACCACACAAAACACAGTGAATTACACTGTGTGACAGCACAGTAGGACAGAGCACAAATAAGTCACAATAAGTGCATTAAGTAAACCAGCAAATCACTAAAATAGACTCACAAGGCACAATACATACAAGCAACAAAGACGTATGTACTCATGGGGACGCCGCGTGATACACTAGACTCCAGAGGGTACGGTAGGTAAGGGACAAGGGAGGGGTGCGCAGACCTCTTCCACTGCCCACAAACTCGTCTCTGTGCATCTGAATCATTGTACATCGTTCACTTTTCCTCACGTTTTCCCCAACTGAGACACACGAGAGCTGGCTATTTCCACCGCTCACACCCTCCCCGCCCTCCCCACACATCCACACACACGCGGCACATCTTCCCGCACCTCTCACTCACCTCGTCTATGACTTCGTCGTACATTTTGACGTATTTTCACGCTAAAACAAGGCTCGAGATAGGATGGCAAACGCGTGTTGTTGTTGTCCGCCTGCAGTGATGCCAACAGGGATGTGAATTTTTGTAGGCCACATTGTTGTACCGAGCCACCAGAATTATCATATTTTCGGATTGATTATCGTACAACCTTAGGTAAAATCATATAGTCAGTAAATGACTTTATAATTTTAGTAAATAACTTTTAATTTACTTTAGTAAATAACTTGGTAATTTGACTCACCCCAGTTTGAATGTTGTAGCATTGGATTTTCGATCTCGTATATTGAAAATAGACCCTAATTTACACATCTCGTATCATCGGATTCTCGTATATGGAATGCTCGTATAACGGGACCTCCCTGTAATAGAGAGTGGCCGTGATAGGACAGAACCCAGTGGAACACCACTATTAATAGACTTAGGAGAAGAACAAAAACCGTACAGTGGAAACTCCCTATAATGGAATTCTCCATAGCGGAAACTCTATAATGGAAAAATTCTATTCCGTTATGAAAATTCCCTATAATGGAATTTTCCGTAATGGAGAACGATTTTCAGTTAGTGTGCATTTTGGTGTACGTGGCCCGGCAATAATCCTGCAAAGAAGTGCAGACCTCAAAATTTAGAGGTGAGTTTTTACTATTAATTATACATATACATATTTGTACTGCTTTATTTTATGCCTAGAAATGTGTTTATAGTGTTGTAGCCTCTGTGTGTAGCCTTCAGAGCACACCGACACTCACAATACCTGAACATTGGTGCTGCAGCAATGGGTTCTGGCAAACACTCACTAGAGCGAAAAATTCCCTATAATGGAAAGGGGTTGGCTGAATGTTTCCGTTCTAGAGAGTTTCCAGTGTATTTAGTAGCTGATATGGAACAGTTTGAAAGGAAATTTGAGATGAAGGAGCAGAGAGAAGGATAGAAACCGAAAGAGTTAGGTAAAGGTAAAGCTTTGAGCCTGTGGTGGGTGAGAACCCGTTACCCCGGGACACAGGGCTAGTGTGACATCCGGGTTACCACAGTTACCTTCCCCAGGTCTAAGTATTTCTCAGGAGATTATTACGGGTATATTATAAATACACACAAACCTCGTTTTCCCGGACCTCCATTTTCCGGATATCGGATTTGCCGGACAAAATCCGAGGTTCGGGGATATGTCAGAGTCCCGGACAAATGCCTGGTCCAGTCCATAAATTGACAAAGTTGTCCGGCGGTCCGAGCGTCTCCTGTCACCCCTGGTCAGTGTCCGCGCCTCCCGCCAGGTGGCAGCATGCTCAGCGGTCGTATTGTTTATATTTGGGCACAAGACACTCACGGTTCACCTGCACCGCCTCCATCAGTCCCCTGACCCCCACTGCCCCTGGTGCAGGAACGTCTCTGAGACTATTGAACACTTTCTGCTGCAGTGTCCGCGCTTCCACTCCCACCGTGTAGTGCTATGCTCTCAACTCCTCACCCTGAACAACGCCACCTTTGATCTGCCCACCCTGCTGGTGGAGGCTGGCCTCCCGCCATGTGGCAGCATGCACAGCGGTCGTATTGTGCCTGACCGCATCCATCAGTCCCCTGACCCCCACTGCCCCTGGTGCAGGAATGTCTCTGAGACTATTGAACACTTTCTGCTGCAGTGTCCGCGCTTCCACTCCCACCGTGTAGTGCCACATTCTCAACTCCTCACCCTAAACGTCACCACCTGTGACCTGCCCACCCTGCTGGTGACGGCTGGCATCCACCCATCCCGGCAACATGCTGTCATCCGCCTCACCTGTGCCTTCTGAGGAAGACGGGTCAACTACAGCGCCTGTGATAGATAGCATCATAGGACATCACCAGGGCTCATAGTGTTCCCCAAGGGATCCTCGCAGCCCTAAAAACAACAACAAAGTGACGTAAAAGTTGCGGTTGACGCGGTTGCCGGACAGTAAATACTAGAGTAGGATAAACGTCCGGGGGTGGGTAATTGCCTCGGACTGTTGCAATTCCTTGACGTTTGCGGTTCCCGGACCAGTGCTCCCCCCTATTAGTCCGGGAAAACGAGGGTTGTGTGTACCACTATTAAGGGTACAGTAAAAGCCTTATAACTCAGCACGATAGGGGCTCTGGCCCTTGCCGAGTTATTCAATGTGCCGAGTTATGCAATGTCCTCCTCTGATATGGGTTATAAAAAAAAAAAAAAAAAAAAAAAAAAAAAAATAATAATAATAATAATAATAAAACAGTACTGTAAAAACATAAAAACGACACTTACCAGTGAACGGGTAGAATGTGCTGGATTTGATATCAAACTCAGCACAAATAGCAAGCATGGACGCACCTGCATCCATCCTTGCCAGCACTTTCACCTTTACCTGCAGGCTCTTCAATTTCATTCCCTTCCTACTGGAGACACCCTTGCATGATGGAGCTGACATCTTGATATACAGTACTGTATGATGTAATCATAAAACACGTAAATTAGGTGGCAAATTAAAGCAAAGGTCGGGTACCAGCGCGTAGGCTGCACCGTGTTTTTGTCGTCCAAGCACCGTCTTGGATTACGAATCCCAATCCAATAACACTTGCTGAAATGTGTGTTATACTACTTTGTGATATTGTTTGCAATGTTTTGCATTGATTATTATTTCGGCTCCTACCAAGCTTGTGTTTTTGAAGCAGAAACCAATCCTTTTTCAATTTTGACAAAAAACGGAATTCGTATCCAAGACGGTGTTTGGACGACATAAACACGGCTCAGCTGACAGCCTACACGCTCGTTCCCGACCTTTGCTTTACTTTGCCACCTATTTTACGTGTTTTGGGATAACATCATACAGTACTGTATTTCAAGATGTCAGCTCCATCACGCAAGGGTGTCTCCAGCAGGAAGGGAATGAAATTGAAGAGCCTGAGCCTGCAGGAAAAGATCAAAAGGACAAAAACACGACTTTATGCGACTGAGGATATGCCGAGTGTAAGCAAAGAGATGCAGTTATAACATCAATATGCAGAGATACATTATTTTTTGCCGACTTTCTGTTTACAAGTTCACACAAGAGGTTGTGAGGGCACGATATGCCGAGTGAAAACCATGAGATGCAGCTTTGGGGAGGCGGTAGCAGAGTGGTTAGCGTCACCGGGTGGCGTTCTCAAAGACCCGAGTTCAATCCCGAGTGAGACCCATAAATCCACTTGAAATCTTTCTGCACCGTCGAGTGGCCTAAGAACACCCACATGCCCTGTCCATTAACTCTACCTTCGACTGTGAGTGCATGGGAAGACACAGGGGGGCGGCATGAGCCTCTAATCACAGGCGTCACTATAACAATCCTGCCTGCGCCACCACGGGCGAGGGCCAACCATCACAGCCCTCGAGTGAGCCTCCAGGACCTACCATCCCACCCCTGGAGCTCACTGCCTACACGCGCTATAGGCATAGGTGTAAAAAAAAAAAAAAAAACTTTGTCTTTGCCATGCCGAGTTATATAAAAAATTCCAAGTTATACAGTGCCGAGTTATAAGGGTTTTACT
Source organism: Chionoecetes opilio (assembly GCA_016584305.1). NCBI lineage: Eukaryota > Metazoa > Arthropoda > Malacostraca > Decapoda > Majidae > Chionoecetes > Chionoecetes opilio. Next base: position 373,817 of record JACEEZ010001094.1, on the reverse strand, counting down.
TTATATCATATCTACCCCTATTATTATATATACTCTTAATGGGGATTATTAAATAGGGTATTAATATCACAGATATATTTCACCCTATGTTTCCTTATAAATGCATTTTACTCCGTAACTATTAGGCCAAGAGTAAATATGCATAGAAGCAAAGTTGTTGTTGATTTATCAACCCCGGAAGGAAGGAAGAACAGCTGGGTAGGTTGGTCACCGACTTGCCCTGGCTCGGATTCCAATAAGGGCCCGCAGATTCGTAGCCAGGCACGCTAGCCACTGCACCACGGAGGCGACGTAGTGGCTAGCGCGCCTACCTACAAGTCTATGGGCCCTGGTTCAAAAGTTGGAAGTTTGGAAATCAAAGATTTGAGCCAGATTCTTCAAAAGCTTTTGATATGTCAAGGGCAACAGCAAAAGTTTCACCGGAACCCTTAAAAGAGCATCGCCTGAAGATCACTCTTTATGAAAACCGTACTGACAATCAGATAGAAAATTGTGTACAGTGAAAAATATAATATCTTTATTCCGTTTTTCAATGCTAGGTATAGCAGAAAAACCCGCTAAATGTAGCAATATTTGGTGTGGTTCCGCTAACGTCCGCTGCCCTACGTGTTTGGGTAGGCTTGGGGGCCATACAGACAACTTTTGACAGCATATCATGTGTAAATTAACAATAATATGAAATCAATGTGCTACAGGGGTGTACTTATAGGCTATATATAAATAATTCTTTCAATTTAGCGGAAATTTGATTTACTGGAATCATCCTTGGCTGAATTATTCCGTTATATGGAGCTTGTACTGTACATACGGACATACACACACATACATACACACGAGGCTCGGTATTAGCATCCGTTATATTCCTGATTTACGTTAATGACACGGTGTCTGATTTGCAAAGCTACGTGAGCCTGATTGCAGATGATGTGAACATTATGAAGAAGGTTAAAAATAAGGAGGATTGCAGACTCCTACAGGAAGATTTGGATAGAATATATGAATGGAGTCAAAAATGGAAAGTGGAATTTAATGCAAACAAGTGCAAAATATTATAATTTGGTAAGAGTGGGAAAAGGATAAGATGGAATTACAAGCTGGGAAGCCAGACAATCAATAAAGCAAGTAAAGAAAAGGATCTTGGAGTAATAATTCAGGACGACTTATCACCACAGAAACACATTAATAGAATTGTTGGTGCTGCATATAAGCTTCTAACAAACATCAGAACGGCCTTTGTCTATATAGACGAGGACATGATGAAGAAATTGATTGTTGCCATGACACGCCCTAGAGTGGAGTACACCACAGTAGTTTGGTCTCGGCACAAGAGGAAGGATGTAAGGAAGATGGAAAGAATACAGAGGGCAGCCACAAAGAGTGTTCCCAGCCTGTCAGACCTGACTTATGGGGAGAGGCTGAAGAAATTGGGGTTGCCATCATTGGAAGAAAGAAGAAAAAGAGCAGACTTGATAGCAAAGTATTGAGCTATGTCAGGAATGGAGAGAAATGACAAAGAGGACATGTATGTATGGGACGTAGGAGCCACAAGAGGTCATACAAAGAAACTTAAGAAGACAGGGTGCTTGAAGGACATTAAGAAGTACAGTTTTCCCTATCGGTGCATTGATATGTGGAATAGCCTGGACAGTGAAATTATAGATGCCAAAAGTATTCATGCTTTTAAAGCTAAGATTGACCAAATGAGACAAGGAGACGGGACCCCACGAGTGTTACTCATTTCCTGTATATCACAACTAGGTAAATACACCTAGGTAAATACACACACACATTCCACATGTACAGGAGCAAAGGATTGCCAGTCTTGTTGTTCTTATGTTCCTGCCAAGGTTTCAAGGTCACAACTTTCACCCAGTATCTATTCTTTACTACATAAACTGGGGTTACGGGGGGAGAAGATACAGATAGGTCAAAACACCTACCTCTCATCTTATCTCGTAGGATCTCTGCAATCCTGATGGCCATCTCGTCAGCTGCCTCTGCCTCGTACACAAAGCCTTGCAGCTTCTCCTCCAGGACGCTGTAGATCACATCCTTCACCAGACTGGGCCGGAACCTGAGCACAAACAAAGCCCGTGAAAGTTTAACACACAAGTATCATCTTGAGTACATGATACTTTATGAAACATTTAAGAATTAATCTAATCCAAACTGTGAGAGATAAATACAGTAAAGCATCGCTATAACATATGGTTTGAGGGGAGGGTTTTGAGGTTTTGGGCCTCAAGATGACCAAGAAACCTACTCCAATACTACTGGACCTTCAAAATGACAAATAAACTTAGTACAGTGCGTTACACATCCACACATGTAATAACATTGAGAGATGTTTTGGCCTTGAAAAAAAACACCTTTTTTTAATTTTTTTCTAATTTAAAACTTTGAAAAAGGCACAACTGCTGAACTCCACAACATTGCCATTGTCAACATGTTATCTGTCCCTGCAGGTGTTGGTGAGGGTGGCGAACATGAAGTACATGGTGAAGCATCACAGGAGCCAGTATATTAGTGACCTGAAGAAGCAGCTGGCCGGACAGTAGGCAAAGACCATTATTGATTGCCAATGGTTTTCATTTATCTATTTTTTTCGAATTTTGTTCCAATCTATTTTTGTTGATTACTTCTTTATATATTTTCCTTTAGTGTTTGCTTGTTCATAGTAATACTGTGTGTATAGTACTTCAGAATTTGCTGGGACTGCTGTTAGACTATTGGGCACCATTGTCAATGATCATTTTTACTCCTTGTGATGACATGCATGGAAGTGTTGCATTGTGTTGTGTGGCTCCTGTCACTGAACAAACATGGAAGTGTTGCATTGTGTTGTGTGGCTCCTGTCACTGAACAAACATGGAAGTGTTGCATGTTTGTGTGGCTCTGTCACTGAACATGGAAGTGTTGCATTGTGGTGGCTCCTGTCACTGAAAATGAAGTGTGCATTGTGTTTGTCTCCTGTGCATGACAAACATGGAAGTGTTGCATTGTGTTGTGTGGCTCCTGTCACTGAACAAACATGGAAGTGTTGCATTGTGTTGTGTGGCTCCTGTCACTGAACAAACATGGAAGTGTTGCACTGCGCACACTCTCATGCCTTAGGTCTTTTGCTGCAGTTGCCTTTGATCTTTCTTTTTGTTCTGAGACCAATCCTCCCATCCTATCTACTGCTGGACACGGATGAATGATGAGGTCATTATTCTGTTAATAAATGTTAGAAATGTTTCATGCATCATAAATTATCTCCTCACCAATCAATATACAGGGAGGTCTCGTTATACGAGCATTCGATATACGAGAATCCGATGATACGAGATGTGTAAATTAGGGTCTATTTTCAATATACGAGATAGAAAATCCAATGATACGACATTCAAACTGGGGTGAGTAAAATTATCAAGTTCAAAATGCGCGCCCCACCACTCCCAGGCTGGACAAAGGGGGATTTGGTTGACCCCAGTGAGGTCACCCCTAGCAAGGCCTGACCTGAAGGGTAACTAAGCATATGGCGCGGCCTGACATTTAGGGGTAATTAGCAGGTGTGCGGCTCCAACCTTGGGACCGCAGTCAGGTCACCCCTAGCAAGGCGTGACCTGAAGGGTAATTAAGCATATGGCGCGGCCTGACATTTAGGGGTAATTAGCAGGTGTGCAGCCCCAACCTTGGGACTGCTACACTACCTTCTCTTGTATCACGCGGCGTCCCCTACATTACAACGTCTTTTTTGCTTGTTATGCATGTTTTATGTTTAATTAATGTGCAGTTATGTTATTTTGTGTGCTATTTTCTCTTTCAGAATGCTTTTTCTACAGAATAGGTAGTACAGTGTGGGTAATATAGACGCTGTGTGTTTGTTGTGTTTGCTATAGTTTATTTTAGCTTGAAAAACATGTTGTTGTTTTTTGTTGTTTTTTTAATTGATGGGGTCCTGGAACCAAACCTATATTTTACCATTAGTTATGTGTTTCGTTATACGAGATTTCGCTTTACGAGTATGCCAGGTGGAACCTAACTGCTCGTATCTTCGGGACCTCCCTGTATATGGATATATATATATATATATATATATATATATATATATATATATATATATATATATATATATATATATATATATATATATATATATATATATATATATAAATAAAATTTGAGAAGTCTAACAAACCTCATGGGTATCATTTGTTTTTTCAACACCCCGCTAACTTTTTGAAGTGACTATTTCTTTCTGATATATTTCTATGTGCATTTTAATCATCTGATGCTTGTTATTCGGTAAAATATATATATATATATATTTATTTTTTCCAAGGGGGAACAGTACTCTATACTGACTTGGGATGTTTCATGTTTGGTTTGCTTTAGGTTAGATTAGGTTTTACTAGGATATTGCAGCTCTGTTAGTTATCTTAATGACGCGGCGTCGCTCATCTGTAATACAAAGATCATGGTCGCCACACACTCCTCACTCCATAGCATATAAAATTACACTTTCCTAATGGTCTACTGGGGAAATTATCAATTTATTTTGGGTTGCTGGAAGACACACCACAAAACTGTGAAAATTAGCTTTCTGATGAAGATATGCATGTGTATACAGTAGGCGCGGAAAGTGTTGACGCCTAAAGGCCGACGTCATTTATATTCGCGATAAGTGCAGACTCAAAAGTTCCCTCGCTGGGATGAAAAATGAGCTGATGCTTTTACAACACTAGCTGGCAACTGTCTCTCACAGAATGGCACCACTGGGAGGTGACTCAGTTGTGCCTGGGCAGTGATAGGAGAGGATTGTCTCCGCGTGTGGTGCGCGACTCGGACATTTCGACGCTAATTATACGCCGTTATTTGGCTACCTCCCACCCTCTCATTATGCCTGAGGTGACCACACACAAGGATAAACATAAGGAAGTGATAACCATATACAAAGCTGGCCACAATCTCCCATTTATTGCAGATCAAACAGGTGTAAAACTGAGTAAAAGAACCCACAGTTACTGGCTAATGTGTCCATCAGCTGCTGCATGATGACTTGGGCTACAAAAGTTATCGTGCTGGTAAGAAACCGCTGTGAACTACACTACAGAAGGCCAAGAGAGTCAAGTTTTGTAAGAAATATCTAGAGTGAAGAGAGCAACAATGGAAAACCATGCTTTGGAGTGATGAGGCGACGTTTACTGTCACTGGCACGGCACGCCTTCACCACGCGTGTACCGTCAACCAGGCAGCAACCCCTTGGATCCTAAGTACACCACCAAGTTACAAGTGACTATATAGCAGAACCATCATGTGCAATATGCTGGTAATACAATGGTGATAAAGTAGTATGTGAGACCAACAAGGTGAATAACTTAGTAAGAGTAATGAAATGGGTGCCTAGGGATTCTACGTCATTACTGCCCAACCATCACTGCCCTTTGTTACATGCCAAGTTCCATTAACATTTACTTCGGGGGTTTGAATACCAGCTCATGTGCTGACACTACATGACTGATTCCAAGTGAAGTTAGGCAGATCAGTTTCAAGGAATGCATGCAAGCCTATTACCTTAAACACTAAAGATACTTACTTGCTCTTGAGGTCTGGCCGCATTTGGTATGTCCCATTTTTGTCTGTTTGTGTGCCCGCCATGGCAGAGCTGCTGTAGGAGGCGCCTCGGAAAACGTCAAGTGAAGGGCAACAAAATTACTTCCACACCTGCAACATTGCCAACACACAGAGTGGTATAAAAATCTTAACCTCCACAAACATAAGAAAAGACTAAAGAAAGAAGTAAGGAAATTCAGCTAAACTGAGCAATTGATCCATGGAACATGTTGCCACAAGGAAGCATTTGTGGCAATAGCATACATAGTTTTAAGGGCAAATAAGATGAGTTGGTAAAGACAGGACAAAATAGGCTCAACTCAATCCTGTAAAAAAACAATAAGGTAAGAAGTCAAAGAAAGAGGAAGAGATGACATGATTTACCAGGTTGGTTCCCTGGATTTATAGTATAACACATGGCAAAAAATAGCAACTGCAGTAAGAACATGGGAGAGCCTAAGGCAGCTGTACGCCAGACATAGGTGGCAACTTTGTTTTCTAAAGGGGGCTTCACATGGATGAATGGCCTGAGGCATAAGTGTTACATAGAGTAGTCATATCACCCTGCCATGACACCTTGCCCTCATTGATAGTATAATGTTTGAATGTCTCATGGACACTTAGCTGTTTCAGGGATGCCTTTTCTTCTGTTGTTGTTGTTGAGGTTCCATTTTTAGCCATTGTTGTTGTTGAGGTTCCATTTTTAGCCATTTTTCTCTGTTTAAGCTAGTGGTAACATAAGAAATGCAGCCACAGCTTAAACATCATTAACGGAGGGAGGCATTTTGTTTGTTTATTTATGTTTAGATATTTCCAGCAGCTCGTGCCAGTGTGAATGTCTTTGTAAAAACACGGGCGGCAAAACCTGGCAGCAATAGGCGGGTGGCAATTCGTGGCAATAAAAATGTATGCAGGTTGCCAAGTGTGAAGCCCCCTTACGACTTACAATAAAAGTTTGGATAATACACCATATGCAGTCCTTAATTCACAATAAATCTCCATCAAATTCAAATAACAATATATTTCTTATTGTAAGGAACCGCCCAAGGGGAAAAATAATAATAATAACAAAAAGCCCGCTAGCTGCCACCCCTTATAAAGCAGACAGTAATTGATTTTAGAAAGTGGGTGGGCCATTTAGCTTGGGAGGTGTCTTGATACTCCTCTTTAGAAGTAAGTTTGAGTCATAGGAAGGTGGAAAAATAGAAACAGGAAGAAAGTTCTAGAATTTACCCAAAAGTATGAGCAAAAGAACAGAAGTACCAGGTATGTTCCAGAAGTATGAACAAAATTACTATTATATTTCAATTGACATACGTGATCCAGTAAAACATATATCAATCTTCCACTACAGAGTGCTTTACTTTTATTTTTGCACTTTATGCATGGAAAATATCACGTAATTGGTTTGCAGATGTGCGGACATGTGGTTGCGGAAATGCAAACTTCAAGAAATTTGCGGACTTGCGGTTGCGGAAAGTAAGGATTAGGGTGTGCGGAAGTGTGTTTGTGGGAGTGGATTTTGGTTTGCAGTGCCCATCTGGTGTGAGTGAGTGTGTAGAGGTAAGGAGTTTGATACACCGTGTTCAGTAGCTGTCGGATGGAGTTGTCTCGACCCTGTTGACCTGTGACTCCAGCCCCACCATCATTATTTTTTCTTGATATCATATGTTACTAAAGCAAACCCCACATCTAACCTAACCTAATCTGATTTAACCTAAGTTTTTTAGTGCCCAATGGGCCAATACCGAAATGTTTCCGATCTGTGTCCCTGTTCCCTTATTTCCCATAAGTTCAATGCACATGGTTTCGCAGATTTGAGTTTTGCGTTGATTAAGGGTGGTTCACACTGGCCAAATGTCAGCAAACATAGGCTGAGTTTAAACTCAGCCTATGCTTGCCGGAAAAACCTACACCTTGATCCACCTCGATCGAAACCCCGATCGGTCTTTACCTGCTAAGTTGCTGAGAATTTTCGCCAAATTCAAACAAATGCAGCACCCTCTTCCCCACTCACCCCAATTATTGGTATAATTTCGGTATTGGGAACTAAAAACTAACAAGTTTAACTTACATCATCGTGTAGATCTTTTCATCCTTACTTTGAATCCCAATTTCCCATGGCAATGGCGATACATATACTAATACCGAAAATGTTCTGTTTTAGCTACCTACAGCCAGAAACGGTTGTTACCCACCTAAGGTGTCTCACCCGACACCTTCAAGTACAAATTGGATGCCTGGCTGGCCAATATACCAGACCAACTGCCAACACCAGGATACACCAGCTCCAACTCAAACAGTCTCCTGCACTGGATCAAGGAGGAGAGAGAGCTGTCTGGTTACAGTGGAGATCCATCTCAGCTGCGTCGATAACTGACGAAATTCTTCAAAGGTATCAAAGGTAAGGTAAGGTACCCCACTTAGACTTTTCCGTCGAGTATTTACTATTTTCCCCTTACTTTTTTTCGTCACATATTTAGTTTTTTCCTCTAAGACTTTTTCAAAACTTTCGATTTTGCGCGGTGATTTTGGCTACTTTCGTCTCGTATCTCGTATTTCGTCTCTCCACCCAAAAGCCCCGCATTCCCACCAGGTGCCCAAGATCGTAGGGGGGAAATGGGATAGAAGTAAAGAGAAGCATTTCCGAGTTTTTATGGTGATTTTCGTGTGAAACAAATAAAAAAACGTTGGAATATCATAGTTTGGTAAAGATTCATTTTATCGCCCCTGCCTTATCTCGCTTACTACCTTATCAAGGACTAAACTTTTATCATACACGTCTTCTACTAACCTTCAAACCTCTTGGCAAGCTGTTACTTGGGTCAAAATCACAGACAAAATGATCTAATTGGAATAAATAAGTTGCTACTCCGCCGTCGCTATTAGAGCAGTCACAGACCGTGGGACGGGCGCCTCTCCCAGCCCTCCCTCACGGACAGCAGCCAGGGTAGGTTAAGGTTAGGTTTATTTTTATTTTAACTAAACTAAACCTAACTTTAACCTTAACCTAACCTAGCCTGGCTGCTGTACATGAGGGAGGGCTTGCCCCGCGGTCTGTGACTGTGCTGATGGCGACGGCGGAGTTGCATCATATTTATTCCTATTATATAATTTTTCCCCGTGATTTTGACCAAAGTAACAGCTTGCCAAGAGGTTTGAAGGTTAGTAGAAGACGTGTATGATAAAATATTAGTCCTTCATAAGGTAGTAAGCGAGATATGGCAGGGGCGATAAAACGAATCTTAACCCATAGTTTTGACCACCAAATGGATTAAGGTTCTGGTGTAAAAGTTTACCCATGTGTGCAGTGGCGACTATAGTGTTATTGACGGTAGAATATTACCTGATCCTAGATATATACCAAACATAAATACATAAAAACATACACAACATAAACAAAGACACTTACTAACACAGGCTGAGGCGAACATCACATGGGAGGTGATGACATGCCATCAAGTCAGCCACGACCACGAGTCATCAACCACTGGTAACATCAACAACACACTGTTACACTCAATAACAACACACACACGCCTGCACTAATGGCTTAAGTACTTGTGCTGCTTGTTGTATTCTTGTCTTTGTTGTATGAGTGTTATTATGGATGTATTTGCCGAAAAACCCTCGTGACAGGACTCCTCGGCGTGTTATTGTTGGTGGTGGTCTCCGCGTTGCCATGGCGACCACTCTCGTTGCCATGGCTACACATGCCCTAATTTAAACTATCATTATATATAATAATTATCATTATAAAGGCTCATATATATATAATCTTAATTATCTCATACGATTATCAATATGCTTAAGTAGGACTAATTAGAAATAAGAAAATAAGGGAAAATGAGAGATTACATAGTTATATATACAAGATGGATACAAGCTAATGAAGATATGTTTATTAAAAAAAAGATAAATATGACGCAGCTATAAGCAATGATAAAGAAATAAAGAATACAAAAACAACAGTCAATAAAAGGAAAAGGAGCAGCTACAAAGGCGTATCCCACGTAACGCCATGGAAGTCTGAGGAGCTGTCTTGCCTTATTTCACTTCCACTTCGCCTGCACTGCGCTGTGACACCTTCTGCCCGCCACAACACTGCGAGGGGCCACTGTCCACCCCCTGTGCTGCACGGGACACAGCTGACAGCGGTAACACAGGTAACTCCCCTCCTGTCACTGCCGTGTGTGTGTGTGTGTGAGAGCGGCGACGATGTGCCCAGGGCTGCCTCGGTGCCTGTCACCTCGCCTTGTTCCTAGTGTTGCTGTGACGCCCCTGGGTGCTGGCAGGCGAGGAGGGCTGGCTGTGGCTGTGACCCTGGTTTCTGCATTTGGGGTCTGGGGTTCCCGGCAGCCAACAAACTGTCTGATTAAATGTTTGGATTCTTGGAGTGATACATTTTTATTTTTCTATTTTTTTAATCTGACTTTTCTCTTCCGCCACTATATTTGGTACTACTGCAATGGGTATTATTCCAGTTTGACATCAAATTATCTTTGGTGGACAAAACTTTTTTTCTGATGAGTTTTGATGTGTTTTGGGTTAAGATTCGTTTTATCGCCCCTGCCTTATCTCTCTTACTACCTTATGAAGGAGTAAACTTTTGTCTTACATGCCTTCTACTAACCCTTAAACCTCTTGGCAAGCTGTTACTTCGGTCAAAATCACGGACAATCTGCAAATAGACTAATATAACTACTCAGTGGCTGCTCGTGGCATAGGGCTGCAGAGCTGCAGCACCCCCAGACGTACTCACTGCCAGGTGTATGATGCCTTTAGAGACACGGCAGAATTGATACACTACTAACAAATATATCATAATAAAAAGTCATTATATGTTATTTAATTATTTTCAATACATTACTAAGTGAATTTTCATTAAAACCAGACCAAAATTTAAGTTACTTTCATATTTGCTGTACAATTCATGTCTGTGCCGCCGCCGCGCCACTTGTGAAAAGTAAGAGCTGCAGTCGAGGCAGCTAAGTCTCGTCCCTCTCGTGTAGACGGTGTGGTTAAATCGTGCTTTCTTTAATTACCCTATGACGATGGAAAATCCAGTGAAGTATTTGCAAAACATCAACTTATCCCAGCTGACATTAAATGAAAAGACTGAAATCAAGCGGTACCGACTTTATTTCCAAGTAATACTGTAATTCTACCATCGCCATCTCAGCCATCCCCTCTACCACCAACACTACCACCCCCACCATCCCTTCTACCACCACCACTAATACCATGCCCTGAAATCCGTGAACATCAACTACAACTCATACTTGAGATAGGTAAAATTTGTGTATCCTACTGTTGTGTGAAGCTTGCAGTCCCTCCATTTTATTTTATCACGACCCACCACTACTCTCTAGCATCACTCAACACGAAAATCGAGTTCCAGCAGCGTAATGCGCATTACGCTGCACATCGTAATGCCTAGTGTGGACGGGCCTTTAGGGAACATGTAACTAGACTGTGTACTTCATCCACCAGTTGCTCCCTACATTCCTTCAAAATCCCGTTTGAAACTCCATCCGGCCCTGGTGCTTTATCTACTTCTTGGACTTCCAATAATTACATAATTTCCTGCTTTTCCAATTCTATATCAGTTAATACTGTGCTATTTTTTCTACCCTCTCCTTCTAGGAATTCGTATTCTTCACTGAAAACTTTTTGAAAACATTAGTCACCATTTGTGTTATTGCAGGACATGGAGTTTGATGGCAGCAGCAGTGCAGCCACCACCCCCGGGGAGGCTGCCACCACCACCACCACTGCCACCACCGCACCCCCTGAGACCCCCACCACCGCACCCCCCGAGACCCCCACCACCGCACCCCCCGAGACCCCCACCACCGCACCCCCCGAGACCCCCACCACCCCGCTGCCTCCACACTCCCTCTACACGGTGAGTGTAGTCACCCCAAGGCTGTGTTGGTGTGCTTCTCTGGCTGTGAATATAAATGTAGTGTTATTCACTGGACATTCTATTCATCAATCAACATCTAGGTGTCCACCACAGTCACACTCATTGCATTCCACAGTGTACAGGGATCCTCGTACTTGTAATGTCCTCCTAGCCTAAACAAATAGTTGTGTATGGTACTACTGGTGTTCCTAAAACTCATTTTTAATCTAAATGTCTTCCAAATTAATGCATTTAAAAACATGTGCTTAAAGTAAATCTATGCCTAAGAAAACCTATATTTATTTATTCTAAATGATGAACTGTTTCTGTCACAATAAGAATTAATGTCCTTTGTTTTCATAGCTCTTCCACTCTTTTGTTCTTTATTGTGTTATCTTTAAAGAGGCTCATGGCTAGTGTGTTCCCATAGCTATACTGTCTTTGCCTCAACCTGTGGTGAGGAACCGTGGCCGTGGGGCTGACTACTTCTCGGAGACTTAAAGACTCTGTTGAGGATGAGTGGTGTTAGGTAGGCCTGCCCAGATAGGCTAGTGTAGTAACTGTGTGTGTACATCCATAATACATCCTCTCAACTAACAGCCTGCACATGTCAGGGCTGCCATAACAACACCCTCAGCTAGACCCTTCCATGTCACTCAGGAGCAGGTGGGTCTGTTTGAAGCCATGGCTGCTAATACGGTCATTAGCCCCTTGAGACCCATAACGTAATTTCCATTGTAATTTAGCTACCGTTAGACGCTTTTTAGTGAATATAATCAATATTTTATAGATATGACCTGTTTAGTATCCTTGTCAACTAGCTGATTTGGTATCTTTAGTTACTTTTCGTAATTTTATGGCTAACAACATACAATTTTTTTATAGCAAAGGAAATATTTGGGTGTGAAGGGGTTAACAGTGAATTAACACCAGCAGTAGTGTTAGAGTCACCCTCATCGTCACCAGAGGCTGCCAGGGTCTGCCTTTCACTGGCCGGTCTCCTGGAAGTGGTCAGCTGTATTCTGTAGCTCCTTGTTTCTTACTTGACTCAGTGTGAAAAACAGGCTTAAAACGAATATTTTACTTAATATGATAAAACGTTACTGCCTAAAAGCATTCTTAAATAAGACATTACAACATTTGATCCACTAATATGATAACTTCAACAAACTTAACTCAATGTGACCATCACCTCTTGCTCCTCTTCTTCCTCTTTCCTCCTTCCTCTCATTTTGTGTTCATCCTCTCCTAAATTGATGTCCCCTCCTCCCATAATCTGCTCCTTCCCATTCACCTTAACTTTGCACCCCATTGCCTTTCTCTTCTTTGTTTCTGTTTTTACCCTTGGCTTCAACTTTATCATTTCACCCAACTCTTAATATCTCTCCTACCCTCACTATCCCTCACTTCCCTTTCTTCCCCATCCCTTTGTTGTTCCTCACTACTCCTGCCATCCTCTTTACTTGCCCACTTCCCCGCTTCCTCAATCCCCATCCCTTTGTTGTTCCTCACTACTCCTGCCATCCTCTTTACTTGCCCACTTCCCCGCTTCCTCAATCCCCATCCCTTCACCCCTTCCTCCCCTTCCTTCCCCCCCAGCAGATCACCACCACAGACAACACATTTTCCCTGGAGGAGCCGCCGCGCCCCCTTCCTGCTTCCAGCCTCCCTAGTAGGATGCGCCAGGCAGCCCCTCTCGGCCCTCCCCCATCCTACGACGAATGTCACAACCGAGACAGTAATGATCCTGCTTTTGTTACCTTCTTCCTCTACTTCTTCTCTGCTCTCTTAGTCTTTCCACGCCTTCACTGTGGAGTTTGTTTCTTATCACCCTGTCCTCCTTTCCTGGTCACAATTTAAAATATGGTTTCTCCTTTTGTTTTTGTCTCCTCAATAACCTCTTATTCTCCATTTTTTGCTTATAATTTTTCATATTTTGCTTTTTACCTTTATGTCATCCTTTATTTTATTTATTTATTTATTTATTATTATTTATTATTATTATTATTTTTTTTTTTTTTTTTTTTTTTTTTTTTTTATATATATAATTATTATTATTATTATTTTTTTTTTTTTTTTTTTTTTTTTTTTTGTATCTGCATTTTGTTCTTCCTCATGATTTTTCCTACCTCATCATGTTCAGTTTCTAGTACTTTCTTTCCCTCATCTTCTCCCATGTGGCGTTAACCATGTTTTTACCCTCCTTTGCATGCTTTGAGTCTCGGTAGGACGTCCACCTGTCTGTGCTGTGTGCTGTGTGCTGGCATACTCGTTGATACACTTATGAACATTCAGATAGCCATGACAGCTAGTGCAGGTGATGCTTTTCCCAGCGTGGATTTCTCCTCGTCTGTGATGATGGATATGTGGATCAAACACAGCTGAACAATTAAGATTTCTCCATGCACAATATTTCACCAGGGTCAGCAAAAATAATCACCAGAACCAAAGTGGATTTTGGTCAACTTTGTCGTACCATTACAAGTTTGATGTGTAATGCCATTCATGAAAATATTTATTGTGGTGATTGATTGATATGTTAGAGGGCTTAGGTACAAAGATATGCACTTAGGTAACTTAACACATTCATTTCTCAACATCGTCTATTTGGAAATTAGCGCTCTTTGTCTCGTCATGGCAGTCCTTGAGTCCTGTGCATCCCTTCCTTGTTGCATTATCATCTATGGCCTCCAATAAGTGACCTGCACCATGGATGACGTCATTATTAAAGGCAAAATGGTGACTGCTGAGCTTCCAGCCCCAGTGGAGGACAGGTTATAGTGTGAAGGTGGCAGATCAGGTGACTAGTGGAGGTGTGAGACAATTAGGAGTCTGCATTCACGGGTGGCAGCCGTGACCCCCGTGGGTGTGTGGGCTGAGGCGTTGTCTGGGTGAAGGAGCACAGCACCCCTTGCCTCTGCCCCCCATGGTGACTCTTCTTAATGTTGTCCTGGTGCTGCCTCAAGAGATCAGCGTAGAAGGGCGCATTAGCAGTGTGATCCTTTTTGCCAGGTAATCCACTGCCAGCACTCATGCATCCCAAACAATGGAGGCCGTCACCCTCCCTGTAGACTTCACTGGCTTGGAAACATTGAAGTCATTGGAATGGTATATCGTGGATGGTTCTATTGTTTTGAGTGTACTTTCATCTCTGGTTGGAAGTCATAAATCCAGGAGAAATCTCTTGGGATCTGTATCAAATATATCAAGATTGTCCTTTAACATGATATGACAAATGCACGTCAACTCAGGTCCCAGGAGCCGTGGGAGCCAGCCGCCTGTAGCCTTGGCCACTGGGAGTTTGTAGTGGAGCATTGCATGAACACGTCCTTGAGATGATGCCATGCTCTGTTATTTGTCAGTCTGCCAAGACCTCAAGGTCCTCAGTCTTGTCTGTGGTTTGCTGTGTGGTGAAGGTGACAGACAATCCAGGAAGTGGATCATTTTCCAGGCTTTCCTTTTTTTCCTTTTTTCCTTTGCCTCTTTAAAATTCTGCAGCCCATTTCTTAGCCATGCTGATTAAGGGGTGTCCTTGTCTTGTGTTGCCACCATGGCCTCACAGATCTTGTGTGATCCGGAGCCTGGATGGCAAGGTAGTGAAGGACTGCATGGTGGCCAATCTTGTTACATTTCCTCAAAAGTTGCTGTCTCATAAATGTTTGCTATCTAAAACAGCAAATATTCAATAGTGTTCTTTATGTGTAATCATTCAGAGGGTTGAGCTGTGTGCGAATTTAGTTAGAACTGTACAGCTCGTTTTGTATTGTATCCTGGACCATCAACTTATCAATCACCCTTATAATATGTACATATATGTAATATAGTAAGATATGATATGATGTATAAAATTGTATATAATGATATAGTAATAATTTTCATAGATAACATTATGCTCCAAATGTTGTAGTGGCAGGACAAAGATGACCAGAATTACCTTTGGTTCTGGTGGTTATTTTGCTTCCTCAGGTAAAGTGTTGTGTACATAATAGTCTTGATTGTTCAGCTTCATTTGATCCAGATTTCAGAATATCCGCTGCAACTGGACAATACATGTAGTTGTGTGAACCATAACTCCTCCTTTTGTGATCAGGGAACCGTAACTCCTCCTTTTGTGATCAGGGTTCTGTTGTTATAGCTGCCATAGTCATCCTGAGTGGGTGGAGGTGAGTCTGCTTCTTGTGCTGCAGTCACAAGAGCATTTTACATTTGGCAGTACAGTATATAGACAGTTTTATATCAGTGGACTGATTCTGGAGGATGTTCAACCCTGCTTGGTTACAAGGAGGAAAGCATTGCAGCAAGCTATTGTTTTCTTGCATTTGTCCATGTGATCACACTTGATCAGATATACTCCAGTATTGGCAAGCTAGTATTTCACCACATGTAGATATCAACAAGTGACAAATTCTCATGTGGCTTCACCAGTAGCGGTGGAGCCTCTTCCTTCTACAGTACTCAGATTTGCTGCAATAGCCAACCATCAGGCACACACTGTAGAGGACCTGCGCCAATGTCATAGTGCTTTCTCAGTGTTTATTGTGATGGACTTGTGAGTGTTTACTAGCAGCCACACATAGTATCCTTCCTTTGCTTATTTCTACGTATAACAACACAAGAATGCTGTACCGTCATTAATGAAGAATTAGAAGAAGAATTACGAATTGTTGAAGAAATTGGAGAAGAGGAAAGCAATAGGACCAGATGGAGTGTCGGATTATGTTTTAAAGGAGTGCAGAAAGCAGTTGGTTGAGCCAACTGTTACGAACCAGTATATGATATAATAAAGTGCTCATTAACAATGGGAAAAGTGCCAAAAAAGTGGAAGAGAGCAGATATAGTGCCAATCTATAGAAATGGAAAGAAGGAGAAACCATTTTTAAATTATAGACCAGTGTCATTGACCACCGCAGAATGCAAGATATGTACGAAACTAACAAAAAAGCAATGGACGGAATATTTAGAAAGTGGAGGTATAATGACGGACAGGCAGTATGATTTTAGGAAAAAGAGATCATGTGTGACCAACTTAATAAGCTTTTACTCAAGAGTAATTGATACAACACAGGAGAGAGATGGATGGGTAGATTGTATTCATCTAGTTGTATTTTACAGGGCCTGAGCAAAGCTCGAATGGCCCAGTCTCCATATCAACATTTATTTTATCATTCATCATTACTGCTTAGTGTTGGCCGAAGCCACCACCCCGGGAGGTGGGTCACAAACCCCCAGCTAACACCCTACTCATTCACTGCTGGGTGGACAGCGGCTCGGGTTTTTCAAGAAGACCACACGTCTGTCTTCGCTCCGCCCGGGGATCAAACCCGGAACTTCTCGGTTGTAAGCTGAGCGGGCTAACCCCTACACTAGGGAGTTCCCCCGTGTATAGCTAGATGTAAAAAAGGCATTTCATAAAGTTCCCCGTGAGAGGCTACTTTGAAAATTGGAAAATATAGGAGGAATCAAAGGGATTGTAATGAAAAATGGGGAGGAGGAGGGAGGCCAGTTCCTTCTCATCATGAACAACGGCTTGCAGCCCTGAGGAGAATGGGAAGGGCTGGATGAAAACACTGAAAGCACACAGATCCTTTATTTTTAATCACCAGAGTGAAAACACGTCCACCCACGCATTTAGTCACTATCTCACAGGTAATCCCGAATGGCTTGCACACCGGGTCCTGCACGGGCCACACACAGAGTCCCTGTCTCTCACAGCCTCACTGGCAGTCATAAGGGAGCACACACGCCCGCTGCACTCAAACCTGCAAACCAAAGAGTCACTGTCTCTCACAAGCAGCAATGAGGGAGCACACACGCCCCCTGCTACACAAGCCCAGCCACTACAGTCACCGTGTCTCACACTCGACACCACCGCCCTCACACAGAACTGCACATCCTGACCCACTCACAACGTTCTCAGGCGCCTGTTCTCGGTTCTGGTTCTTACGGGCCTCCGCTGCTCTTTGGGTTGTTGCCATGGCTTGTCACTGCTAGCGTGCTGCTGTTACCGTCCAAAGCAGCTTAGGGAGGGAGGGAGTTTCTGAGTGCTTCACCTCGTCTCCCTCTGGTGTCTGGATTCTTTCTGCCTAAGGTGGCCTCGCTGTCTTCCCTCCTCACTTCCCTTCCGCCTACTCGACAGGCTGGACCCCGCTCTCAAACCGTGTTTATAACTGCATGGCGAAGAATTGGAGCGGGCTTGTGGCTGCGCGGCGGGTGCTCGGAGCTCAGAGTTAGGGTTGCGGAGAGGCCCGCCCTCGCTGGCGTCACAAAATTATCAAAACTTGGATGGAAAGTTAATTGAGAGGAAGAGAAATGAGAACAGTAGTAAAGGATGAGAAATCTGAATGGAGAAAAGTAATTAGTGGGGTACCAACCACAAGGATCAGTTTTGGGACCAATTACACGTCTTGATCCTCCATTTTCCGGACTATTAAGGGGTCAGCCTGGTCCGGGAACCCCAAAAGTTCAGGAACCCCAAAAGTCCGGGAGATGTAGCCATTCACAGACTTTATCTGGTAAACAGCAAGGTGTACTAATTTTCTAGTACGTTTTTGGGACTTTTTCCGTATCCACGGCTGGGGGGAAGAGTCACTGCGGTATTGGCCCATGGAGGTGATGCGGAGGGCATCGCCGAGCGTGTTGTTCAAGGTTGAGCGGCAGACCCGGGAGATGAGGCATTTGGCCGCGAAGAGCTGCAGAGGGAAAGGGAGGCATTGTGGTGATAATACTCACCCCGAGCGGCTGTGTCCGCCCGGCCTGACCCCTAGTGGCACCATCTTCAAACTAACGGCCGGGAACATCGCCCCGCGGGAAATTTGAATGCAATACTTTCCTTGATGTCCCGGACTATTCAGGACATATGTCCGGCCATGCCAAATATGTCCGGGGGCAGACAACGACCGGGAAATCCGAAATCCGGCAATAGGAGGTCTGGAAAATTGAGGGTCGAGTGTATGTTCATGATTTATATTAATGACATAACTGATGTAGTTAAAAGTTATTTAAGTTTAAGTATTAGACCTAGTATAAAATGTATGTTGTTTTCTTCATTTCATTACCTTTATGATTTTCTTTCTTTTAGCATTGTGTATTTTGTCACATCTCTTTTTTTCTGGTTTATTCTCACCGACATTTCTTGCCTCGTTTTTTCTCCTCTATTTCCATACCATCCAAACCTCATCTCCATCCCTCCCTCTCTCTTCCCATGTGCTTATTCCTCCTAATCCTACTTCTTAGTATTCTTTTTATCCTTTTAGAAATCTTTACTACCTAAATAATTCAAAGCACTGAGCCGTATATCTGGCAAGCTAAGGAATCAGTGAGGTCAATATTTTTTTCTGGCTCCATATTGATTGATCTTTATTCATCCATTTATTTATTCATTCATTTCCTTGTTTATTTATTAGGCTAGACATCAAGTGAGGGATTAATGGTAGTATTTGAATTCTAACTTTGAGGTTGTGGGATTTGTGCGAGGGAGTGAGTTGTACCATGTCTAATACCAGTGTGAGTGTGTGTGTGTGTATGTGTTCCCCTGTGAGTGCGTGGGACAGGTATAGTGTGTTAAAAGTGTGTGTGTTCCCCTGTCAGTGCGTGGGACAGGTATAGGGTGTTAAGAGTGTGTGTGTTCCCCTGTGAGTGTGTGGGACAGGTATAGTGTGTTAAGAGTGTGTGTGTTCCCCTGTGAGTGCGTGGGACAGGTATAGTGTGTTAAGAGTGTGTGTGTTCCCCTGTGAGTGTGTGGGACAGGTATACAGTAGTGTGTTAAGAGTGTGAGGGGATAATAATTAGTCCTGCCAGGCATTGAGTGGTAGGAGGGATAGCCAGACAGATGAAGGCCAGTGCTGCTTAACAACAACAAACCAAATTCACGAGTCATTTCCCTTCCTTTCTCCGTTAACCAATATCACGTAGCTACTCGTCTCTCTCTATATTTTCAGCGTGGGGCCAGATTTCTTCTCTGTAAATAAGTTACATAATGATATTGATAAATAAGACGATGTGTAGGAATTGGAATGTTAAATGTGAGTGGTTAAAAAAGAATAGTCAAGCAACAGACTACAAAACATGCCACAGAATGTTTTTAT
This sequence comes from Chionoecetes opilio, assembly GCA_016584305.1. NCBI lineage: Eukaryota > Metazoa > Arthropoda > Malacostraca > Decapoda > Majidae > Chionoecetes > Chionoecetes opilio. The sequence continues at coordinate 354,230 of JACEEZ010001094.1, read as the reverse complement.
TTTTTATTATGTCTGTTATTTCTGCGATTCAAAGGCAGAAATATAGATTATGTATTTGGTATTTGTTTCATGGTCTATCTGTCTTTAGCCGTAGATGTAGTGGGTGCTTTTATTACTGTTATTGGTTGTATTTTGTTCCCTCTCTGCTTTTCTCATGTCTAGAGCTTCATCATTTCTCACTCTGGGATGGAGATGGTGGTAGACTTTTATTTGATATTTAATGACTTTTTGTATTTTATTCCTGCATCCATTTTTTTTTCAACGTATGGAGTTTGATTTGTGCCTTCTCTTCCTCCTCCTCCTCCTCTACATGCATCCTCTTCTGTCTTTTTCTTCCCCAAACCATGTAAATTGTTCCCTAGAGTAATTCAGAATTCATTGAGGCAGCTGGGGTGTCACTGCAAGGATAGTGCTGCTAAGTGCTGGCCAGCAGACCGTGTGTAGCGCAGCAGCCCACGCCATCCTGGAACAAGGTTTTTTTGTTAACTCATATTCTTAAAAGCTCTGGAGCCAACTGGGAATTCTTTACCAAAACTGTCAAATCCTGCAATCGAGAATATATGCAAACTTGTGAGAGAAATTATTGTTGTAGTTTTACAGCTTTTACATCTCACAGCTAATTTAGAATCTCATGCTAAAAACTATCAACAATTTTCTCATTAACCCTTTCACGCACGGTGACGCGATCGCGTCAAAACGGGCCCGTCTGCAATTTGAGCTTTTGACGCGAATTACGTCAAAAAACAGTTAAAAAATCGCCAAAAATAAAGTATTTATCAGAATTGCGTCAAAATTTTCTGCGTCAAAGATCCAACCTAGACCTATAAAATAAACTAATTGTCAACTCTCGTGTGAGTGGGTGTGAAATGATAAGGGTTTGTGTGTCAGTTTCCACTCAGCAGGCAGCCTGTGCACGCGGATTGTCGTCCCTTTAAAACGTGTCCCGAGCTGGCCATAATGGCCATATGAAAATTATAATGGTAGCGTTGGAATCCTCATAAAAATCTGCTTTTATTGGCATATAAACCATAAAAAGTTGACTCAGGAAGTTTCGAGCTACGAAGTGGTGAACGTAAGTATTTCTTATTTCTCTACTCAATATTTTTCGGAGTCGGTAAATTCCGCTATTTATTTGCATTTCTTGTTATTTTTTTTTTTCATAAGGCAGAATAATCTCTTGCAAAACCAATGATATATAATAATGCCTGGAAAAAAGAATACACGTTGGTGAAATTGATAACATAAAAAAATCATTCGCGGCAGTCTGGCCATTTTGCGGGGCCCCTTAGGGAGCATAAGACAGATGTTGCAGTGGGCGCAAAAACTTATTAAACTTTTCGTGCGTGAAAGGGTTAAGATACACCACAAACCATGAAATTGTTATGTAAATTTTGAAAATGTCATGCACAAACAGTTGGCCAAAGATGTGACATTCCCACGTTTAAGAGATCTAGTCCAGTGTATCTGTTCTTAAAACATGCTTACAGAAGTTTGTGTTGTACTTGTGAAAGCGTGTGCACCTGACAACTCTCCAAGTCATTGAGGATCCCACTCAGAAATGGAAGATTCCACATCAGTTTCTATAAGTCATCAGTCATGACTCAAGAGAATATTGGTATCATGACTCCAGAAATAATTGCAGTGACACCTTCGCATGCCAGCAGATAATTTGAAAGACCTATTTCTTTTCGAATGTATATGTGTAGTATTGAATATTAATGTCTTTCTTGACGGGTAGACAAGCTTTTTGCTGTGCTGAAGACTCCATAGGTAAAGTGATACAGTACTCATGGTTTTTAGTTCACGTGCATGAACGGGGGATGTTACATTCATGATGAGCAGAAACTAGGAAATGTATAAAAAACAAAACGTTAATAAACACAGAATATTAAGAAAGGGAACACGCATAGCATAAAGTAAAGGGTAGCAAAGGAAGTGCAGAACAAAGGAGGATTAGAAAAAGATAAAAAAAACAAAGCTGAAGAAACATTATAATTGTATACATAATTAATCTGACAAGCTTTATATATATTGGTCTGCTAAAAAAAAACACATTGTTACTATGAGAGCTGACCGATGGGAAAGGGAAAGCAGGGCAAGGGTTGAATGATTCTATTTTCCTATGTGTTTCACCGTCACAGCTTCACCGGCTCTCCTGAAGCTGTGACGGTAAATCTAGATGGGAAATAAACTAAAAAAAGCATCTCACCTCCTGCTCGGGTTTCCCTCTCCCGTCAAGCACCTCTACATAGTCTCTCCATGTCTACCAGAACTGACAAGAGCAACCAACGAATAGAATGAAATAGCACTAATTCCTATACTGTTCAATCCTTAGGTAGTAGTTGTCATTCTTCATATAGATTTTCACCCTAAAAATAGCATCAGCTAGCAACAAAATTAGGAAATCAGTACAATAGGAGAACAAATACAGTAAGACACGGCATCATGAATTTGCCTTTCACTCTCAGATGATGATTTTTAACATGGAGTGTGAGAAGCTGAAGTCATCCAAGTGTTATCAAGTGGTGTAGTGTTGGGCATTAGTTAGATAGTGTTGTTGTGCCCCAGGCTGGTTACCCAGGCCTGCCCCTCTCCTGCCTCTCCCACAGGCCCGCCGCCCAGCTATGACTCTCTCTTTGGCCGGGTTAGGGAGGTCCAGAAAACTTCCAATGGCATTATGGACCTGATAAAGAACCTCATCATGCTTTTTCTTGGCACGGGTGAGTCATTGCTTTCTGAACGATGTTTTACGGTGTTCATGTAGCTGTGCATTTATTGAAGGTAAGTTTTTCCTTTTTTTTTCACTTATTTGACTGCATAGGAAAATTTGGGTGGATTAGTTTTGTATGTTCAATTGATTGTCAGTCTATTTTTGACTTGAGAAATGAAAAATTCCAGAGGTATGTGTGCATTTATTAATTTCCTTTTCAATATTTTTGTATCAGGTTTGATATCTTTGTATCTTGTCTGCCTTGTGTAGGCTGAAAGGTCTTATGCAGCTCCTTATATTCTTCTACTCTTTATATCTCATACTCCCCTGTCGCCCTTTCCCCTCACAGTCGGGTGCACAGTAATGATTGCTGTGACTATAGTGATCCCAGTGTTCATGATTATTGTGGGATCCCTCAAGATGAATGACTGCCCTGCCCAGCCCTACATTCCCATCTACCTGGTGGTGGGGGGCGTGCTGGGGGTGACCAAGCCTGTGCTGGGGGTGCAGGGTCGCATGCGCCGCCCCCTCACGGAGGAGGGGGGAGCAAACACACAAGATGCACCCGTCCCCTGGCACCGGCGACTGGAGTTTGTTGGTGCCATCAACTTCTTCCTCACTGTCTGGTTTGTTTTAGGTGGGTATTGTGTGCATTTTGTGTCCTTCCTTCCTTCCTTCCTTCCTTCCTTCCTAATTATTTGGATGAGGGATTGTGCTGGAATTGACCTTTTGAATGTTCTGCGTTAATTTGATCACTGTATGAAAAGAAAGACACAAAAACTTGACAAGGTACCACACAGGAGACTATTATGAAATATGGAACACACAGGTGGTGTGAAAGGTGCTCTGCTGAAATGGATCAAAGATTACTTGAAGGCCAGGGAGATGCGAATAGTGATAAAGGATCAACAATCAGAGTGGTGCAGAGTAATAAGTGCAGTTCCTCAAGGGTTAGTGCTGGCACCAGTGATGTTCATGGTCTATATAAATGATAGGGTGGAAGGAATTGCTAGTTATATAAGTTTATTCACGGATGATGCTTAGTTGCTGAGAAAATAAAATAATTTGAGATTGGAATTGGCTATAAAGATGCCTTGATAAGACATCAGACTGGAGTCAGAGGTGGGAAATGGAGTTTAATGCAGAGAAAAGTAGTGATGGGAGTACAAGGAGACAAAGGGGGAATTACCGAATGGGAAGTGAGAAGTACATTAGAAAAAACAAAACACAAAAAGACCTGGGAGTAATGGTCACCAGCAACCTTACACCAGAGAGGACACATAAATATAATCACTGGAGAGATATGTAACTTCTTGAGGAATATAAGAGTGCCATTCGCTTATTTGAATGAAGGAGTTATGAAAAAGCTGATTGTATCAATGATTCAGCCAAGGTTGGAATATGCAGCAGTGGTTTGGTCACTGCATAAAAATAAAGATATAAGAAAGATGGAAAGAATACAGAGATGGTCCCAAGCTTAAGAGATTTATCGTATAAGGAAAGACTGTGAAGATTAAATCTTCCAGCCCTGGAGAAACCAAGGGAAAGACTTGATCTGATTAATGTGTTCAGTATAGATATGTTTTTGCGAGACGAGAGAAAAACGAAAGATCATGGGAAGAGGTTGAAGAGGACCACATTCCTGAGAGATGTCACGAAGTAAAGCTTCCCAAACAGACCCATTGAACTGTGGAATAACCTGGATAAGGAGGTAGAGGTACATGTCAAGAATATTCTTGACTTCAAATTCAAACTGGATAATAGTAGTTTTGAAGACGAGACAGTAGGAGCTTAGCTCTTGTCCTGTAAATCCCTACTAGATGAATAGTACAAGTAGAATTGAGAGAATACGAAGAGCATCAACCAAATACAGTAAAGCCTCTTTAAGTCGGTATTCATTAAGTCTGAATTACCGATAAGTCCTAATGGCGGGCAAATATTTTTTTTTTTTTTAAATCCAAATTTTGAAAAATAAAGGGTTTTTTTATGCTTGTAGTGCCTGTGGGCAGTGACCTCAGGGCTCCAATATGAAAAATGTATCCACTTAATACGAAAAAATATCCAAATAGTATCCATTATTTTTCTTCAAAAATGTGTTACATGGGAAGTTAATTGTATAAAATATATTATGTATATTAACACCTTTTGATTGACAGCCAGGGTTCCTGGGCTGCCTGGCAGCGGAGAATGGCTCTACAATCTACAGTCGAGTAGGTTTTCCAATGGCATAATAAGAAATTTTAGCTACAATAATATGTCTATTCCTATAACAGAACATATGTGACAGTAAACACTAACACCAGATCCTGGCCAATGGCCAATCCTTACAGCTTACATTACGTATCTCTGGTCCACCATTTACGTTAAGTCCACTCCCGGCAATCTGTTGCTTCCTGCCTGCGAATGAACTTAAGTCGTCACCCGGCCGTGCATAGTGCTGGCTGCCCTGCATAGTGCTGGCTGCCCTGCATAGGACGCATCTTAGACAAACTTCAGACTGACCAAGAACAAAATTTCTTTTGACGGGATTTAATCACTTCAGATAAGTTCTCTCGCTCTCTCTCCCATATGGCAAATACGGGATAAATTAGGTATATTTTCCATTACATTGATCTTAAACAAACTATACAGGAAGTAAGTGCTAAATTTGAGCATGATCACTGAAAAAAAATTGCCAGACATATGAAAGTGAAAACAATATCAGCCAGGCAGATCTAAGCTCACACGGAAGAAAACTGGACGTGTCAAACAAACACCCGGCCGCGCAGCTCAAGCACAAAAAATGAACAAAACACTTAATCTGTAACACAAACTTTACAAGGAGTAAGTGTTAAATTTCAGCATAAACGTTGAAAAAAATCGCCAGATATACAAAAGTGTAAACATTGTCAGCCAGGCTCAGCTCACACGGACAAAAACTGGACGTGGCGTGAGAATTTCCGATAAGTTGTAATATTCGATAAGTTGGAAAGAGGTAGAGCCCCTATTGTTCCGACTTAGAGGTTTTACTGTAATACCAAATTTGAGAGACTTTGTGAGACTTTTGAGAGACCATGTGAGGATAAACTTTAAAAAAAAAAAAATTAGATTTCCCAAGACTAGAAGAAAGAGTAGAAAAAGGAAATCTAATATCAGTCTGTAGGAGAAAAGGGATAGAGAAGATCTGCTTGAAAGAGATTGAAGAGATGCAAGAGGATATGGAAAGAAACTGAAAAGACTAACATGGAAGAGGGACATAAAAACACAACTTTCTATATAGAGGTAGTCCTAGAGAAACTTGGAAAAATATAGATGCAGAAGTGGTCCACGCAAGGAGTATTCATGAATTGAAAGCCAGGCTGGATATGGAGGGGGACATGTGTGCATAACCCTTATCCTGTATGTCACAACTAGGTAAATACATGGCCTCCTTCACAGCCACAAATACCTTCACTACCTCCCTGCATTCCTCCCTACACTCTAGCGCAACACATGAACACCCAAACATTTCAGGTTGTGTGTGGGTGTATCGCATCTATCAGCCAGACTACACGGACAAGGGGGCGAGGGACTACTGCGACCAGACCTTGTATCAGTTTGCCTTCTGGCTCGTCACCTCTGTTTACATCGTCGCCGGCCTCCTCATCTCCTGCATGTGTGGTTTGTCCATTGCCACAGTGGTCCTCCAGCATACCAGGGGGGGTGAGGGGGAGGAGGTATGATGGCAGCATGCACTTTCTGGCATTAGTTTACAAGCCAGAATTTGTTGCATGTGTGCCTTCGTGATTGTGTCTCTCTACCTTCTCATCTCGAGCTTTTTCGGCTCCTGCACCGAAGAGATCAGCTTCTGTGCGTGGCTCACTCCGGTACGCACTATTGAGTTTGTGTGTGCGTTCTTGTTCTTCGGGTTCTGCTGTTGTATGTGTGTGGGTCTGTATGTGAAATAGCGGAAGTGTTTGCCTTTTCTCTTTAAGATGTGTAAGGATTGTGAAATAATGTTTTGCTTTTGTGTGTGTATGCGTGTGTTCATTTAACTTTACTGCCATAACTTCTACTGAGCTCCTGTTTCATGTTAAGTCACGGAGCTACATTACCACATAGGCAGCGGGCTCATTTCCAGTTTTTATTTATTCATTTTCCTCCTATGTGACTCCTTTCTAAATATTTTACTACCCTGTGTGTAATATTTACACAGTTGTGTAGTTTCTTAAGCTCTGCATTAGGTTTTAACATCATTATCGTTCATTTATTATCATTATTCATATTATTATTACCAGTATTATTTTTATTTTTATTATTATTATTGTTGTTGTCATTATTATCACAATTATTATAATTATTGCTATTTTACTACTACTACTAATAATAATTGTTATAACTATTATTATTATTACTATTGTCGTTGTTTGGGATAAGGACAAAGAGTTGGGACCCTTCCCTGGGTATTGTCATTTTACATGAAAACTAAAGCTGAATTTTTTTCTTGCTCGGTGTCATCCCACTTGTTGGGAGGTTATTTGTATAGAAATTAAGAGAAAATCGAAAAGAAACACACACACACACACAAACACACACACACACACACACAATAGTTCTCAGTAGTTCTGAAGTACACCGCGGTAGTTTGGTCTCGGCACAAGAGGAAGGATGTAAGGAAGATGGAAAGAATACAGAGGGCAGCCACAAAGAGTGTTCCCAGCCTGTCAGACCTGACTTATGGGGAGAGGCTGAAGAAATTGGGGTTGCCATGGAAGAAAGAAGAAAAAGAGCAGACATGATAGCAAAGTATAGAGCTATGTCAGGAATGGAGAGAAATGACAAAGAGGACATGTATGCATGGGACGTAGGAGCCACAAGAGGTCATACAAAGAAACGAAGACAGGGTGCTTGAAGGACATTAAGAAGTACAGTTTTCCCTATCGGTGCATTGACACGTGGCATAGCCTGGACAGTGGAATTATAGATGCCAAAAGTATTCATGCTTTTAATGCTAAAATTGACCAAATGAGACAAGGAGACGGGACCCCACGAGTGTTACTCATTTCCTGTATATCACAATTAGGTAAATACCCTCATATACTATATATATATATACAGTAAGCCCTCGCTTTAACTAACCAATTGAGATAAGGCTGTGACGTTATATCAGAAAATCCTTTATATCCGAGGGATCCGAACTTTTCGCATATAACAAACTTTTCGATAAATGAGGTGAAAGTTGGCTATTTCTGACCATTTCCATGTATACTTGACATTCCATTTTCAGGACTATTAGGTGGTTAGCCCGGTCCGGGAACCCAAAAAGTCCGGGAGGTGTAGCCATTTACGGACTTTATCTTGTAAAGTCCGGCGACTTCCGACATTGCACGTACAGTGCAATGTACTTTAACAGAAACATGGGAAAAAAATACAATATGGTAAAGGAAAGTACAGTACTTATACCGCATTTTACGGCATATAAGACGCTGCATCTTGGAAGACGCACCCTGATTTTGGAAGGAAATTTCTAAGAAAAAATAAATAAATACCGGGGGTGACCGCTACTGAACGCAACAGTGGTGTCACTCTGGGGATATGTAAGGTAAGGTCTTCAGTGCTTGAGGTGCTTAATGTGTTGGAGGCAATGTGGAGGCTGTCTGACGATGTGGATGGCACAGAGGAGGTGGAAGATGCTGCAGAAAACTCCGACAATTCGAACAATGTATGGACAATTCAAACTTTAGTTCGGATTATGGAAAATTGTTAAAAAATTCTAACTGGGCCTGAAACAGGTCGAATTATCTGAAGTTTGAATGATACGGGTTAGAATTAGAGAGGGTTTGCTGCATACAGGAAACCCTCGCTTTTACAGACCTCTATATAACAAATTTTGGCTTTAACAATTTTTTTCTGCCAGTCCGATATATGCGGGGATTTACCGAATAAGTTCGGTAAATGCGGGGTTTGGTTCAGTGGTGGGCCAGCCGAACATGTACACGCAGGTCGTTCGGAAGCAGTGAAAACAGAGCCGACCGGGCGGTGCACGGCTGCGCGCTGATCAGTCTATCTTTGTCCGCCCGATTGTAAACATCTCTGCTCACATCCTCCCGTGCCTCACCAAAGTACCGTATTATGCGACTTATAAGACGCTGCATCTTGGAAGACGCACCCTGATTTTGGAAAGAAATTTCTTAAGAATAAAATATAAAAATAAACAGATTTTCTACCAGTAGTAAAATCTACCGATTTTCTTGGTTGGCGCTGGTCCAAAGTGTCTTTCTGTTGCTGTTCCCATATTCTTTGGCGTATGGTACAACTTTTAGCTTGTATGCGATAGTACGTATTAGTAAATTGTTTTGATGAATTCGCCATGGGTGATAATTTCCAGGAGTGAAAAGAGCTTGTGATACGTGTGTGACAGCCTGGTGGTACATCATAATGATAATGCTACATCAACACTACGGTAGCAGAGGATAGATGGCACTGTAGGCGGCGCCAACTTGCTGAGCCTCCAGAGGCGGAATGTAAACATGACAGCTAGAGGACAGATTAGTTGATTGAAATACTTGTAACAGGAAAGTACTGAGGCACTGAGTACTGAGGAAGTACTACAACATTCGGAAGATACATGAGTATTTTTCAGGGTATTTTTAGGGGGGAAAAGTGCGTCTTATAAGCCCTAAAATACGGTAAGTATTATTTAAATTTTCCTGTATGCGTGTAGTATTTGTGATAGGTGCATGTAAGTAAGTATATGAACTTTCATCTAATGGAACGAACAAAGTTCATTAGACACGGATATGGTTGGAAATAGCGAACTTTCACCTCATATAACTAACAAAGTTTGTTATATGCAAAAGTTTGGATCCCTCGGATATATCGTCATCCCTTCCCCCAATTGGTTCGTTATAGTGAGGGTTTACTGTATATATAAATAAAAAAAAAAAAAAAAATAAAAAAAAAATATATATATATATATATATATATATATATATATATATATATATATATATATATATATATATATATATATATATATATATATATATATATATATATACATACATATATATATATACACACATACACGGCCATGGCATCTCGCAGAGCTTCTACAGGACCAGAAGGGTGTTCTCCCCCCTAACTTTCCACTCTTCACCCCGCAGGGCCTTGCACCGCCCCATAGCGTGTGGAAGAGTAACCCCTTGGTGGGGTGGGGTAACCCCCCCAATGTTTGTTTGAGTGGGACAAAATTGTCCCCCCCCCCCCCCAATCCTTGCATACTGTTCGTGCCACCCCTGGCCAGAGACTTGTGCATACACAGCATGAATATGAAACAGAACAAAGTACAAAAGTGATCTCAGATGCACGGTCATCACTATTGGTGGGGGTGACTGAAAGCTTTATTAGGTCATTAGGATTGTGAATATTTTGATATAATTATATATAATAATTCCTTTTATGATACAATTGTATTGTTATGATTAAGTGAGTAATGTGTTGGGTTTCATACATTCAGTCTCTCTTTTTTTCTTTCTCCCACATGATATGTTCAGTTTACAGGCTCATTCTTTTCATCACCTTCGTCATTATCAATTGTAATGCTTTGTATCCTTCTAGAAAGGCCTCGTGTAAACGATAGCATTGGCAAAAATTCCCCCAAGGTACCCTGTCTATGCATAGGATTTATTAATGCCACACTGCACCTCTTCATCACTGCAGACTGTTTCTTGTCTTTTCCAATACCAAAAGAGAGGAAGATTCCTCTCTCGTTTGCACCATTCCATCTTTGACAGCTAAGAATTAGATGCAGCATTTTAGAAGACACACTTCAGTCTCGCAAACTCTTCAGAAAAGTCAGAACTGCAGCAAACACACATGCTTAGTATAGACTTACAGTTCTCTAAGAGAATGCTGCTGCTCCTCATGCTTACCTCTTTTGCTTGTCACATTTCATGACTATGTGGCAAAAACAGAATTACTATCCATCACTTTAAGGTGGAGATGTGTTCCCAGAATGCAGGGCAGGGCAGGGCTTAATGGTTCTCAATGCAAAAACAAAGTAATCTCCATAACCCCGCCACCAAGCTGCACCGTGCCTGTGCCTTGGCTCCAGGGGAACTGTTAGTGCTTGATGAGTGTCACCGGGACAGTTTCAGTACTGATCACTACATCAAACATTGCACATTGGCTCAAATGTGAAGCCAAATCACTGGCTTGGACTACAAAAATACAGATAGATATAAATGTATATACGTAGTTGTAAATAGAGCAAATAGTCTCCATACTAGTCAATAACTTAAGGTGTGGCAGGTGATGCATCAGATGTTGCATTAGTCATTGAAAACATAACAGTGTGAAGACAATGTAACACCTGCCTCAACATTTATTTATTGCCATGAATAAATACAATGGTATTGAAATGACTTATAACAGGTAAATACTTACCGGCTACTGATGTAACAGTAGGCAAAGGATCATTGGAGTTGTTATCCCTCTGAGTCAGCCACATACCTTCATATTTTAACATGCATGATATATTCTAATGAGAATCTTTTTGGGAATAATTTCATATGAACCACGAAATATCATATTGTCAAAAACATTTTCTAGGGGTCATTCTCTCGTCATGTCCCAACCCTCCCAATGCACCTCCTGCCTTCAATATCTCCACAGCTCACTCTCAAAGCCTACTGTTCCATACTCATCACTCTCAAAGCCTACTGTTCCATACTCATCACTCTAAGCCTACTGTTCCATACGCATGACTCAAAGCCTACTGTTCCATACTCATCACTCTCAAAGCCTACTGTTCCATACTCATCACTCTCAAAGCCTACTGTTCCATACTCATCACTCTAAGCCTACTGTTCCATACGCATGACTCAAAGCCTACTGTTCCATACTCATCACTCTCAAAGCCTACTGTTCCATACTCATCACTCTCAAAGCCTACTGTTCCATACTCATCACTCTCAAAGCCTACTGTTCCATACACATCACTCTCAAAGCCTACTGTTCCATACACATCACTCTCAAAGCCTACTGTTCCATACTCATCACTCTAAGCCTACTGTTCCATACGCATGACTCAAAGCCTACTTACTGTTCCATACTCATCACTCTCAAAGCCTACTGTTCCATACTCATCACTCTAAGCCTACTGTTCCATACGCATGACTCAAAGCCTACTGTTCCATACTCATCCCTCTCAAAGCCTACTGTTCCATACTCATCACTCTCAAAGCCTACTGTTCCATACTCATCACTCTCAAAGCCTACTGTTCCATACTCATCACTCTAAGCTTTTCCCTGTAACTGAACTTCCATATTTTTTTCCCTACATTGATCTTCAAATATATCTTACATTTCCTCTTGCCATGTTTATGCAGTGCTAATCTAGTCAAACCAAACCTGATGCCTATTCATGGAACTGTGTCAAGAGGGCGGCCCTAGCAGAGGAGTGTTCCTTTGCTCCAACACATGTAGCCTACACTGCTCCTGTCCTCGCCATCATCTCAGTCTCCAATTGCCCTCTGTGTCTTTTTCTGTCACCGCTCTGCCTTCATCATAAGGGGTCTCTTCTCTTACACCTACACCATCTAATTCATTTTTGTATTTCCCATATATTATTTGCTTTTCTCTCTCTCTCTCTCTCTCTCTCTCTCTCTCTCTCTCTCTCTCTCTCTCTCTCTCTCTCTCTCTCTCTCTCTCTCCTCTCTCTCTCTCTCTCTCTCTCTCCCCTCTCTCTCTCTCTCTCTCTCTCTCTCTCTCTCTCTCTCTCTCTCTCTCTCCTCTCTCTCTCCTCTCTCTCTCTCTCTCCTCTCTCTCTCTCTCTCTCTCTCTCTCTCTCTCTCTCTCTCTCTCCTCTCTCTCTCTCTCTCTCTCTCTCTCTCTCTCTCTCTCTCTCTCTCTCTCTCTCTCTCTCTCTCTCTCTCTCGCTCTCGTTTTTAAACAACATAGAAGTAAACAGATATTTCCTCGGTTTATTGATTAAATTTATCAGTTATTCAATATAAGGAAATACTCATTAGTTTATTGATGCAATTAAGCTGTCGTCACTGATAAGAAATAAATAGCGATAATGGTGGAAAGCCCAGACTTTGGTCTGAATGAAGGTCTCTGAATGACAAGATCATTCAGAGCCAGCAGTGTGTTGACGGACACTGCCTCAGTATTGAAGCATTTGTGAAATAGAATGTGGTGAGTCACATATCAGTAGAAGGTTCTACATTTTACAGTGTTAAAGTATTTTTAACTCTATTTTGTACCACCGTGCCACATGCCAGTACGGGGCCCGGGGCATTCTGGATTTGAGGACTTATTGTGATATGAAACCTTGGGTGGGTGCCTCTGACAGCCGCCACCAGGACCACCAGGACCACCAGGACCACCAGGACCAGTGTGGCTGTGAACCTTGGAGACTTTTTCTCATCTGGCTTTCAACCAACAAAATTTCATAAAATCTTTTGAATCCCTTAAACTATGGCCATTTAAGATAAAATGCCCCACAAAGTACAAAGTATATTTTTTTTCATTGGAAATACTTCCATTATGGAAAGAAAAATAAAGAAATACATAATTTCATCCCTTGGTAACTCATGAGGTGACACACAAGCCACACATGGGTAACACGCTCACAGTTTTTCACGCTTCTCTTGTGAAAGCCAAGTTGTCATCGTCTTGGTTTCTGATTACCACTGTTTTTTCTTCCCAAAGCACAATTATATGGTTCAGAGAGATGCCTAGACACACAAGATCCTTCTCAGAAACAAAGATGGAGGTAAAAGCTATATAAGATAGCAATGCGAGGGAACAAGTGAGTGTGCCGCCACGCTGGTGAGTCAAGGCCACGCCAGGCTGCCAGCCACGGCACTCCCCTCACATCCCGCTCTCCTCATGGCCATCACACCCTCACTCATCACCTACACCAATCCATTCCTGCAACCAAGACCTCCAATACCACAAGAAAGATCATCATCTTCAGAACAGATGACACTTCCTCCACCACCACCACACCACTGACTGGAGCATACAGTATACGGTACCTATAATTGGATACTAACAGCCCAACTTTTCTCCCAAGTGCTACACAACTGCTCTAAAGTTACAGCAGCTCCAAAGGCAGGACAACAAAAGACCTAGGCCTGAGAGTGGTTACACGATGGGGAGAAGATTAGTCAAAGGGGAAAATCGGCACTGTCCTTGAAGCCTTAAGCCTGTCAGCGTGGCTCACGGGTAGAGGCCGGGACTCGCCTGCGCTCGGGTGAAGAAAAAATATTCAAAAACAATTGTGAAGTTATTAGCTATAACTCGAACAGCCTCACCCCCCACATATAGTCCGAGTTAGAAGGGTTCTACTGTATATCATGTATAGGTGTGTGTGCGTGTGCGTGAGTTCGGGTATATCATTGTGTATATCCACATGCAGGGATACTGGCACGTGTATTACAAATATGTCAAAATAGATGTGTGAAAAAAACATAGTTCAATGAAAATAGATAACACTATGGCGTAACTGTGATTTATTATTTATTTATTCTATATATATATTTATATTTTTGGAGGCAAACATCTGAACTCTGTATAAGATTGAAGTCATATTGTAATGTTGTGTTTGTAGGATGTGTGAAATTTTAAGTTTGAAAATAGTTTACAATGCCTGTGAGCAGTCTGCTTTGTATTAAGTCATTCCAGGTATTTGGAAAACGGCCATTTGTATAAACAAGACATCTATATGGCCAGTCATACTAAGAGTTTATATAGTACCACTATAGCATTGATTAACTATACTGAATTGTGCTGTACTAATGATCCTTTCAATAGCTATTCTTTCCTTGCCTTTCAATACTTCTACTATTTTGTAGATACTAGAAGTATGTTTAAAAGCTTGTAAGGATGCAGCATATTCAATAAGTCTAAGAAGGTGTTGGTTCTGTTTGCTGTATGATTACACAGCAAAGAGAAGTAGCCGTTGTCGCTGTATACCCGGAGAGTGGCGCATGTGATACATTATACTGTTATGGACTGATCGTGGCAGCAACTGTCTGATTGGTTCCCATGGATCTGTCGGTCCAAGTGATAAAAGTATTTTTTTGTTATGGGTGACTGCTGTTTCTTGATCTCAGTTTTGCTCCAATTTTGTAGTGTTCATGTGATTCTTGATTATGTGGTCTTGATCTAGATTATGTGTGAAACTCCTCAAATGAAAATTAAGTACAGTTGAACCTCGCTTAACGTCTGGGTTTCGTTCCCATAAACCGCGATATAAACTGGAACAACTTTAAGTGAAACCAAAGAAAAAAGGCTTGATAATTAATAAAAACATGTAGTGTTCATAGACAATAAAGTACTATATTAATGTTAGCCCTCATGTACATTATTTTCTATAAGTACCATAGGTTTCTACATTGCTTGCTTTCTCTATCCTTTGTTGGGTAACTTAGAACACAGATCTGTTTGCCTGTTTGACACTATATTAGGTTTAGATTCTTATTTATTTCTTGCGACGTAAAAACGAAACTACGTTAACTGGGGCGACGTTAAATGAGGCTCGACTGTATATGTAGGTATGTTGGATGTAGATACTAAGTTATTATTATTTTTTTTTTTGTAAGGGTTGACAAGCTGGTAATCAGAATGCATTATGGGAGGAACAGGTTGAGGATCAGTTTGCCAGTACACAGAGTTGCCTGTGACTATTTACCTAGTGCCAGTGTGTTTATTGTGTGCCAGTGCCTGCACATGCCGTGAGAAGTGTCCTTAGGCTTTGGTTGTGTTAAACAAGGATACAGGTAGGCTGGGAAGGAGTCTGAGCTGAAGGGAACTGTGAGGCTCAAGCTGTAAACTGATACATTGATATAACATGATGCATACCTTGATTTGGTGACACCTCGATCCGTGAGTCCCGTCAAAGATTTGAGGAACACATAATGGTAAAAAGAAAACGTGTGAAGTGTATTTGTACGTATCTCCTATTTTGGTTTTACAGGTTTGTGGATCTTGAGATTTACAGAGAGGCAGGCGAAGGGAAAGGATTTTCTCCTTTTGATAAATTGACTTTCAATCAAAATATTGAAATTGTTAAAATTGCCAGTGCAAGACTTTTGTTACAGTGCCACGTGCATCCAAGTTAAGGCTTGGATGAAAGGGCAAATGAATGGATGAGACCAGTAAATCAAAGAGAAAGTTGAATGATGTCATCCATTGTTGTGCATAGCCTAGGTGATTGATATATGTTTTTCATAACTTTTTGTAAGACTCATCAAGTGATCCAAAAAAATCCAAATTTGCAATTTGGATATTAATGTAAGAATGTGCACATAAGTCTTGTGTTTTGTTTATCCTTGTATCATGTTCGTAGACTTTGTGATGCTCATCAGGTCAATGTTCTCATGCTTTATGTTCCTCAGTTATTGTTATGATGATGTGGGTGTGGACCAAGGCACTGTTGTGATGGGTCCTGCACACATACCACCCATTAATTAATGATGCGTTAAACCTTGTGAACTGTTTCATCAGCTATATAATGGCAGAGGCTACTTCTGTATCGTTTTTATCTAGTGTTTGCTATTACTGTTATTTGTTTATTGTTATCTGAACATGACATGGTTGCTGTGTATCATCTTTCATCATCTTCGTTTAACGTCCTTCTTTTCCTTACTTCACGCTAATGGCCCTGTCACACTATTGTGTATGAGAGAAACGTATGAGTTGCGTAAGAAAATTCATAAAATAATTTTCATACGCACAAAAAGCCCTTGAAAATACAGAATTGTGTGTGTACTTACCGTAATGAACCTGTGAGTAGTGTATGGCCAGCCTATGGCCAGCGAATGTCAGCAAATGACAGCGTATGTCCAGCGTGTGACCAGTGTATTCTACGTATGGCTAGCGTATGAACTGCGCACTGTACGGTACACCTTCATGTCAGCGTATGACCAGCGTACTCGACCTATGAGTAACGTACCTCTGTCGTACCTCTAGCGTATTCAGCGTATGCCTAACGTATGCTTAGCGTATAAACCATACGTCGGAATACGCACCAAATTTTTAAGTATGCTTAAAAAATAAATTCTGCCTCGCCGTATGACCAGCGTATACCAGCGTGCTTGAAACGTATACAACCTATGCCTAACATACCCCTAGCGTAGGTCTACCAGCATATGTGTGGTATTTTTCATACGCTGGCATACGCTAGTACGATACGCTGTCGTGTATCACTGCTATAGTGTGACAGGGCCTTAAGGGAGGACATGCGATGGCTCTTCTCCATTTCTTTCTGTCCTGTGCCATGTCTTCTGAAATGCCTAGTCTTAACATATCTTGCTGCATACAGCTCCTCCAGGTGTTCTGAGGTCTTCCTCGTGGCTGAAGTCTCTGTCTTCATCCATCATTAGCATGTATCCCCCTCCATCTTTATCACGGCTATTCTCCTTGAAGCGACCAGCCACTATCCATGATGTTGTATTCATCTAGTTGTAATTTACAGGACAAGAGCTAAGCTCCAACTATCCCATCTACAAAACTACTATTATCCAGCTTGGCATTTAAGTTGAAAATATTCTTGGCATGTACCACCTCCTTATCCAGGTTATTCCACTGTTCAATGGGTCTGTATGGGAAGCTATACTTCTTGACATCTCTCATGCATGTGGTCCTCTTCAACTTCTTCCCATGACCTCTTTCATCCCATAAAAACATATCCTCTCTATCAACTTCTTTCAGTCCCTTGGTGACCCTGAACACAGTAATCAGATCAACTCTTTCCCTTCATTTCTCCAGAGTGGGAAGATTTAATCTTGACAGTCTTTCTTCGTACAATAAATCTCTTAAGCTTGGGACCATCTTCGCTGCCGCCCTCTCTATTCTTTCCATCTTTATTTTTATGTGATGACCATACTCCCCCCCCCCCCATAAAATTTTGCCGTGTGTTCGAGAATAGATTGGAAATTTTATGTCAAATGTTATTAAATCCAGGGTTAAATACTCTGTATATCATATGTTTGGAGAATTGAAAGAATATGCAATTCTGAGTAGAAAGTCTTCTATTAGCACATATACTTACTTTATAAGACTTACTTTATTTTATGTGTGAGGATGGACATAGACAAGAAATGAATCAAACATTGCACAATTTGTACTGGAGGACCAGTGGTTTGGAGGGAGGACGGGAGACAAGATGGGTGATGTAGCCAGACATTAACACGCAGGGTGAAGTGCAGTGTTTTTAAATTTCTCATGGTTAGTCATTGTGCCCCCCCCCCCATGAAATATATTTCTGGTTGCGCCCCTGGTTCAAATGCACTATAGTAACAATTCAGTAACATTGTATAGTTGAGGATTTATTGTAGCTGTGTCTGGTATCTCAACTGGCCTCTCGGCAACAGCAGTGAGGAGCACACCTCAGTGCTTGCCCGGCTCTGGCGGTGAGATGTTTGTCATGAGCACTGTTTGTCACCCTGACTTTTTCATCACCGTACCTTTGCTACTGCCTGGAATGTCTCCAGTAGCTTGCCTATGGGTCCCAATTTAGTAGAGAGATTAGTAGACAATAGGCAGTGGGGTTGCCACGCGCTGATATTAGTTTTTATAATGACCCATATTTGTGCAAGGGAGTAAAAATGAAATGTAAATATGCAGATCACATTCATCATTGATAATAATAGTGAGAATTGTCTTTATTCCACGGAGAGATTACCAGACAAAGGTAAGATGGAATATATGGCGACAAAACTATGCAGGTGTTGGAAGAGGTTTCCCAATGTGAAATGAGGGTTCATGGCACTCATGTTATGGCAAGAATTACTTCACCTACACGCTTTTTTTTAGTTCAGCTTGGGTCACTTGGCAAGAAGTGTGTATACAATTTGTTTGTTTTTTCATTATTATTTGAGAGGATTTTATGCAATTTCTTGTGTGGTGGTCCTTAATTTTGGTGGGCATGAATCCCTTGGTCTCTGTCAGTGACTCTCCTCTGCTGTCTTGATACCATGCCACATCTACATGTACTTAGAAGCAGTAGTACTTGGATGAAAATATGAATCCATATCACCAGAAAGCCTTGGCTGCGATTGTCACCTCAGATGAAATGGGAAGTACAGTAATGACTCGGATGATAAGTTGTCAGGCCGCTGTAGTGTTGTGAGTGAAGGGACTCCTCTGTGAACCTTGGTCTTGTGCTGCAAGCTTTCATTTGGATTTGGCTGTGTTCAGTGTGTTGTCTTCATGTTAAAAAGCGTTAATCGCATATAATTGTGCCTCATATAGAAAGACTTGTAACATAAGATATTCATAAGATATTGTGAATCTGTTGTATGTGTGAAGAATATTATATTGATATCACTTTACATCCTCAGTGATTTACTATATGACTCTAGAAAAGGTGTTGGAGGTGAGTTTGAATAGAGGGAAATCATACATTGAACAAAATATCATTAAAAGTTAAGTGTTTTTACGTATGTTAAGTGGGCTGGTGGTGTAGTGGTTAGCAATCTAGGCTCTCAACTGAGAGGTCTGGGCTTCAAATCCTCAACCAGATGGAGACAAAATGGGCATATTTCTTCTCCCCCCGTAACCCCAGCTTATGTAGTAAAGAATAGATACTGGGTGTAAGTTGTGACCTTGAAACCTTGGCAGGAACAGAACAACAAGACTGGCAATCCTTTGCTCCTGTACATGTGGAATGTGTGTGTGTATTTACCTAGGTGTATTTACCTAGTTGTGATATACGGGAAATGAGTAACACTCGTGGGGTCCCGTCTCCTTGTCTCATTTGGTCAATCTTAGCTTTAAAAGCATGAATACTTTTGGCATCTATAATTTCACTGTCCAGGCTATTCCACATATCAATGCACCGATAGGGAAAACTGTACTTCTTGATGTCCTTCAAGCACCTTGTCTTCTTAAGTTTCTTCATACGACCTCTTGTGGCTCCTACGTTCCGTACATACATGTCCTCTGTCATTTCTCTCCATTCCTGACATAGCTCTATACACTGCTATCATGTCTCCTCTTCTTCTTTCTTTCCTTTCTTTCTTGCTCTCCTTTCCTGTATATCACAATTAGTATTAACAAAGAATTGCCAAAGTGTAGGGCCTACATGTCTGCACGAGACAAAGGAGCCACAAGAGGACATGGAAAGAAACTCAAGAGGTCAAGGTGCTTGAAGGACATTAAGAAGTACAGTTTTCCCTATCGCTGTATTGATGTGTGGAAGAGCCTAGACAGTGAAACAATAAAGGCCAACAGTATTCATTATTTTGAAAGTTAAGGTTGACCAATTGAGACATGAAGACGGGACCCACGTGTGTAAAACATTTCATACCAAAACAAGGTAAATACATACACACACATGCACACACAAAGGAATAATTATAAATATTTGTATGCACCAATTTGGCCATACATTTTAAGTTCTTTACAGATAAAACTTGAAATTTTGTGCATTTATTTGAATATTTGAGTAATAATTTGACTGATTGCTTTCCAAATCTAAACATTTCAAGCATTGTTCATCTAGATTTGTACATCTGTGGGTTTGATTTCGATCCTTGGTGTTGGAAGTGAAAAGTGAGTGAAGATGTGAAAAGTTTGTTGCTATAGAAACAGGCCAGTAAACCAAAGTCTTATTGATACTATAAAGTACCAAACAATGATTTGTGGATGTCATGGAATGTATTTTTGTATCGGTGAAGGTCAGTTATGGTTTTGAAGCAGCACTCTTTGAATCCTGTGTTGTTCATTGCTTGACAAAAAAGATTCAGTGTTTACAGCCACTGTGTCTGTGGTGGAAGGTGACAGCCTGTTGCTTATCATGATGTAGCTTCCCTGCCCTGGGTCCCTGGGGAAGGGTTGTACACTACCTCAAGGGAACCATCGAGCATGTGCTGTGTGTGTCTGGAAGCCTTGCCTCCTTGTGCTGGGTTGTGAGGGATACAAGGTTAATGGTAAGTCTTTCATAACATTTTGGTACTTTTGTGAATAATAGTAGATGTAGAATATATGATTATTGTATAAGCTAAATAGCAGCTAAGCACATGTTGCTTCATTGTTATTGTATTATTAATGAGCAGCATGAATTATTATATATTTATCATAACTATGCAGTAGTAAAAGAGAATGAAAGAAATATTAAAAATATAAATAACCATACAATTCACTCTTCACATTATCCTCCACAAGCAGATGACCAAATGCATGATAGATGTGTGGTGGTGGTGGTGATCATCATCATAAGTAGGTGACATGCTAGTAATGTTTTTGTTTAATGTGACATGTAAAATAATGTCTCCTTCTAGGGGAGGCGGTAGCAAAGTGGTTAGCGTCTCCGAGTGGCGTGCTCGGTGACCAGTTCGATCCTCAATGAGCATAGCACTTAGCTGGTCTAGACAAGTTACGAAGAACGTTACGACATTTAAACTTGTGCACTGCGCACCACCAGGTGGGATCAAGAGGGCACCAGGTGGAGTGTAACACAGTGGCCTAGTCTACGAGGGACAGAAGCATAGGATCACGGGCACAGTGGGATGAGAGACCGTAAACACTCCTAGACTGAACACCACGTGTCAAGGCTGGTAGTAATGGGTGAGGCCTGCAAACGGGCAAGGGAGCACCTAGTCAGTCAGCCAGGTCTTCCAGCGTGTCAGAGGAAGGTGCCAAGGTAAAATGTACCTTACGGTGACGCAGAGCGGACCGTGCATGCCGTAAGACATCCATCAAGCATGTGCAAGAGAACAAGCCACTAAAACTGCCCCCAGCTAAGATGGGGCCCAGGGAGCGACAGGGATCATATGTTCTCTGGACATCTCTCTGGCAGTTTAAAACCCAAACACTGCTTGGTCGCCATCCGACCAACTGTTAGTTGGACGGACAGACCACAATCAGCCATACACGATCCATTCTGGTCGGATCCGACCAAGTCTGTCTGATGGTCTCAAGGCCAAATAGCATCGTGGATGGGGGACCTTTAAGGATGGAAGGGTGTCCCCGCCAAGAGTGAGATGTGACAACCAGACAGGCCCTCTCAGGAAGGATGACAGTGCATTCTTGGACAGGGGATGAGTCTTGACCCGGACTGCCACAAAGAGGTGCCTGGTTCTTGGGCAGAAACCTTTTGCTGCTTCCAGAAAGTGCTTCAACGCCCTAACTGGACACAGAAGCCACTCCTCCACGCCCCCTACCAGGTCGGAGAGACCCTTGAGAAGGAACCCCCGAGGCAACGCATTGGAGGTTGATGCAGTCTTAACCAGGAACTCTGGTGGGGAAGGCAGCCAGGTATGATCCATTTCTGATTCTGTCTGGCACGGAACGGGAGCCTCTGAAGGCCGACACAAACATGTCACGCCACAGGCACAGCAAAAGTCTGGCAAATTTGGAGAAGAGGGCCTCGAAATAGACTGACCCTTGTGCCTGTACCAACTCCAGAAAACCGTCCACCTACAGGGTAGACTAAAGAGGAAGAATGGCAGCAAGAACGGGCAATGCGGGACGTCACACCGCCTGAGACGCCTCTGTGTCTTGTGAAGCACCAGAGTCACCATGCAGTAGATGGAGTGCATGGAGATACAGGTGTAACCCATGGAAGTGAGGCTGTCAGAGAAGAACTCTCTGTAGAGGAGGGCTACGTGGGACGTCCCCCAGGAGGGATAGAAGGTCTGAGAACCATTCCGTCTGGGACCAACATGGAGCCATCAGCAGAATCCGCGTCCCGAATCACAGCCGGAACTTGCTGAACACCCTCCTTATGAGTGCCAAATGAGAAAAGGTGGACACTTCCCAGTGAAGACAGCCGGGAAGCATATGCATTCGTGCCAGAGCCAGAGGAACCTGGAGGAGGGCACACCAGCCCGCCAGCTGAAAGTACAGTGGAGTGGTAAACAGGCTGACTAGAGGATATCTTTACAACTACCACAATTCTTTGCAGACCTCCTGGTGGAAACAACCGGATTGTGCCTGCTCAGGCCTGGAGGTCCTGGTGATGGCTCTCGAAGCGCTGCACGAGGAGGCAAGGCCTTTAGGACTTGGTCTCTTTAAGGATAAATCTTGAACTGGTAGCAGCATACTCATAGTCTAATCTTACATTTCTTTTTTTTTGTAACTGCTGCGTTCATTGGAGGAATGAATAACCTCAAAACAACCCACGAATTACGGCAGTACAGAATGCTGAATTCAATGAAGTATAAAGTCATTTACTGACTCATAGACCACTGTATACCTGGACTGTTCAAGCGACAATGTTTTGAATTGCGGGGCTGCATAGGGGCCCGCGGGGCGCCCGATAAAGAGATATAGTGGTCTATGGACTATCATATAGACTGGTTTATCAGTATATATGATATACTGTAATCTTCGTAAATGTTTGTTCTATAATATCATAAAATAAAAAACAGTAAAACACGCTAAAGAAATGCCATTACGAGACTATGAAGAAATATGCATGAACTTAATATTCACTTAACTTCGCCATTTAAAACTTTGCGAGTCAACTTTTATCATGAAGGGTATCAATAGAAGCGCAATTTTATTAGCTTTCCATTGATGTATTTCGTTATCTGGTAAATTAATTAGAACCATGCATAAATTAGCGTTAAATAAAAAATTAAATCATCAATCGGGTAATTCTCCCGATTGATGATGTTATTTATTCACTTATATATTTCGTTTTCTGATAAATGAATTAGTACCATGTATAAATTAGCGTTGCCTAAATAAATAACCTCATCAATCGGGAAAATTACCCGATTGATGATTTTATTTATTTAGTTAACGCTAATTTATGCATGGTTCTAATTCATTTATCAGATAACGAAATATAGCAATGGCAAGCTAATAAAATTGTGCTTCTATTGATACCCTTCATGATAAAAGTTGACTCGCAAAGTTTTAAATGGCGAAGAGTTGAAGTGAATTCATATTTCCCTTGCGCGACAGGCCGATATTCCGTGCGCAGTCCAGGTATATAGTGGTCTATGACTGACTATATTATTTTACCTAAGGTTGTACGATAATCTATCTGAAAATACGATAATTCTAGTGACTCGGTACGACAATGTGGGCTACAAAGGTTCACAACCCTGCAGCTCGGTCAGCCTCGGTCAGGGTTGTGAACTGTACGATAATTATTGTATTTGTACGATAATTTGACTCCGTACGATGTACGATGCATGGTTGAGAATCGTACACGAAAATACGATCATTGACTCACAAATATAATTACATTATAAAGTCATACAAAAATTGTCATCGCAAAAAAAAAAAAAAAAAAAATCAGAGAGAGAGAGACCTACCGTAGAGTTTTGAGTTTGACTTTTGGTCCTTTGCATGACATGCTCATGTCAGTTGGATTTGGACCGTTGCTTACCGCATTGGAACGCAGATTGTGAGAGTGTATTTAGCAAGATTAACCTTACCAAGACAAAGGTAAGAAACAGTGACTTCTGAAGGGAGCCCTACTTGGTTCTCTTCCAGCAGCGCAGTGTGGGGAAAAGGCAGATTGTGTCACTTTCATCCCTACACATGATATGATATGTCGATGACAACCATGGAGGTAGTATGAACCCATACCACATATGTACTTCATGATGACAACTGACACACTATCATTATAAGCGCCAGCTGACACAGGGGATAAAAGAATAGAGGAGGAACAGGAATTCCTCTTTTCTTTTGAGGATGATAGCTATGTAGGTTCTCGAGTTCAGCTTCTTTTGAGTCATTATATGTGTTACTAAATATATTTTTGTTTTATTTAATTTCATTTATATTGGAGAAAAAAAAATTAAAATGGAATTTTGTGTCATGATTGGATATATTATATATTTTGGTGAAAAGAGAAAATATTTTCATATGTGGAATGCTGAATTCAATGATGTACTATATAGTTATCTACTGACTATATTATTTTAGCTAAGTTTGTACGATAATCTATCTGAAAATACGATAATTTTGGTGGCTCGGTACGACAATGTGGGCAACAAAAGTTCCCCTCCCTGGCTTAGGACTTAAAACATTTTCTGCTATGGTGTCCAGCCTACAGTAATGAAAGAAAGAAAAGTGTGAGGCTACAACAACCTTATTTAGAGGAGGAAGAGGCTATAGTGGGGGAGTATTTGTTTGGAGAGGGGAATGTGGAAGAAGCAAAAAGAACAATCAACAGTTTTTGGATGACCAGAGAAAATAAGAAGAAAGAAAAAGAAAGAAACTAATAAGATAGAATAAGAGAAGAAAACAAATTAAAGACCCAGACAGCAAGAAGAAACACGTCAGGGAGTGCCGTTGAAAAAGGCCTGACTCCCGACCCACAACTGAACTGAACTGCTGAACTGCTCGTGACAAGTGACAGCTGGCGGGCGTTTTGCCGCGAAATACTTGTGCTCGGCGCCGCACGTCCTGCATCGCTCCATACATTTCCATCTCTGTGAGTAAATTCCTTTATTTTTCAACATTTTTAGCACATGTCGCTTATAGTTCAGCATCTTCTGGTTTACAAGGATGACCATTTGTCCGGGAACAAAGTCGTTTAGACCAGGAATTATATATTTTGTAATTGTTGGCACTACCGCACGCCATCCTCCACACTAAGCGCTGTCTGTAAATGGCTTATTTCGGATAATTTGCAGAGTGAGGTTCTCGAAACGTACGCCATTATTGGGTTTAATATTCAATGTTTCTCGGATAATATTCCGCAAGAGTTGGCGGTCTCCATATGCGTTATAACTTACCTTTTCTGTACTACTTTAGGCTCAGTATATTGTACGTGCAGTATTGATCTATTTTCGGAAACCATTAGAAATTTTTATATTTATTACTTTTATTGCAGTTTCTTTAGCGGGCAATCTTAGGGGTACATTTCCAGATGAACACCGAACTTCCTTTGGTGGACGAAACTATTTTTTTCTGGTGAGTTTTGATGTTTTGAATGAATCTACTAACCGTTTCTGTCGCTTTTTTTTTTTTTTTTTTTTTTTTTTTTTTTTTTTTTTTTTTTTTTTTTTTTTTTTTTTTTTTCCCCCTTCAATAATGACACAAAATAAACAAATTGAACCGAACCTAACTGAACCTATACCTAACCTAACCTTTACCTAACCTAACCTAACCTTTACCTAACCTAACCTAACCTAACCTTTACCTAACCTAACCTAACCTTTACCTAAAAAAAACAAAAAACAACAACTAACCTTTACCTGAAAATAAATTGGAGGGAAGGGGGTGACGTTATATCTGAAAGTCCGTTATATCCGAGGAATCTGAACATCATACCATGAATCATATACCATAAATTGCGGCGTACAAGTCGACCTCAAGATTATTTGCCCAAGATTATGGGTTAGGCCTATACTTGCCGTATAAGTCGGGCCCATAAATACGATAGGCTACTGGTAGGCCAAAGTTAATATGTGATAGGCTACGGTACGGTATACGGTAACCTGTCGCAAAAACACATAACACCACACCACTTATATGAAAATTTGAATCTTTACTATAAGTCCGCCTCTTGTTTTCACATGAAAAACACCCTAGTCCCCTGATAGTACCGCTACATACTGTATATTATAGTAAAACACAGTAGTATGACTGGACTGCACTTACCGGTGCCCTCCGCCATTTGCATGTGTGAAAAAAACCCAGCCCGTGGCGCCACCAACCCCACACGGGCAACTGTGAAACTATGGGACCATTGCACTGCCGACACTCAGTTTAATGACCCTAAGACACTGAACAGGCCAACAAGGCTTACTAAACCACCGGAGGCTTCAGGCTCTTGGCGGCATCCATTCAATACGTTATCCACACGCCAACCTGACAACACTGGGTGGAACTGCCACAAAACGTCTTCTCCAGTTGCCGCTTGGGTTCAGTGGCGTTCCGGTCAGTGTTTACAATCTGTGTATCAGCTGTTGGAAACAGCCTATGGTTTTGTGTTGATTTAAACTGAATTTTTATTATTATTTTATTATTTATATATTAATCTGTTGTGTTAAATATGTTAAGTAAGTTCACCGAACACAAGTTTTAGTTGGAAATATTTGTGGTAACCTGCTGGAGTTACGGTAACGGCGTTTTCTGCGGGGGAGCAAGAGAAATTTCGCTTGCAAGCGGTCACTTTCCTCTTGCTGTACCCCCGCAGAAAACGCTCACCGTCGCTTGCTCCATGAGAAGGTGACGCGGCAGCTGAGATGTTAGTAAAACCAAGATCAATAGACTTTTAATGTCTATTGTAATAGTGTCTAATGTAATAGTGTCTATTAATCTTGAGCAAAACAAAGATCAAATGACATAATTTTGACCCTCTAGATATTTTCACACTGGGACGTATCATATACCGTCATAGTCAGAAAAGTGCAGATTCAGGAAGCATGCTTATAAATTTTATGTGATCATAAGTAGCCGAGTAATGAGGTGAAGCCAAACAAGTGGGAGAAAATGTTTATGCACTGTTTTACTTAACCCTTGTTTTCGTATACAGGTTAATCCCGGAGATACGAGCCGTTAGGTTCCACCTGGCATACTCGTAAAGCGAAATCTCGTATAGCGAAATACATAACTAATGGTAAAATATAGGTTTGGTTTCAGGACAATCAAAGACATGATTTTCAAGCTAAAATAAACACCTGGCTAATTACCCCTAAAGGTCAGGCCACACATCTGGCTAATTATCCTTCAGGTCACGCCTTGCTTGGGGTGACCTGACTGGGGTCAACCAAAATCCCCCTTTGTCCAGCCCGGGAGTCCTGAATTCAGTCAGTTACCTACCAACCACTACAGTGAGAGGAACACCACTCCTCCTCTCCCTGTGTTCCTCTCACTGTGGTGGTAGGTAGGTAACTGTCAGAAGCTGGTCTAGGAAGCCAGGGCGGGAACCCAGCAAAACGGAGGTCCGGGAGGATTTTGGGTCACGAGCGAGTCAGGTCCACACCAGGTGTTGGCTTGACCTTTAGGGGTAATTAACCAGGGGTAATTACCCAAGCTTGGGGCCACCACAATACTCCCCTTTTCACCAGCGAGTCAGGTCCACGTCAGGTGTTGGGTTGACCTTCAGGGGTAATTAGCCAAGTGTGCGGCCCCAAGCTTGGGGCCACCACAACATACAGCCCAGATGCATACATGGTAGGGCGCACATTTTGAACTTGGTAATTTTACTCACCCCAGTTTGAATGTCGTAGCATTGGATTTTCTATCTCGTATATTGAAAATAGACCTTAATTTACTTAGCTCGTATCATTGATTTCTCGTATACCGAATGCTCGTATAACGGGACTTCCCTGTACTTGTACTTACATTACAGTTATAAATGTATACCTATGCAATGCAAAATTTCTTCAGGAAGCCGATAGTGGTTTCAGTGTTTCTTAATATCCAATGGTATTGTCAGCAATTCGGGTAAGAGTGAGGTGTATGAAGTTGTTGATTTTTGATCAAGTCACACATTCCAGTCTTTAACTCCAGCTGTTCGAATGCATATAAAGCAATATATACAGCTGTGACGATTATATTATCCTTAATTACACTCTGCAACCTCTTATTTGTCAGCCGAATGCTGATGCACTTCACTGATGTACTTCTCTTGCTCCAGCAAGAAATTTCTTGCCGGTCAGGCAAGCATCTTCTCAGGATGATTGAACAGCAAGCAAATTTTTTTTCTCTTGAAAGAGAAATTTCTCTTGCTCCCCCACAGAAAACGCCTTAAGTGGTGTACAGCGATTGTTAGTAGTGCTGATCCACTTGTTTGCCACTCGGTGGTAAAGGTTTGCATTTTATCCTTGCCGTATAAGTCAACCCCTAGTTTTGGAGAGATTTTTTGAGGCTCAAAGAGTCGACTTGTACGCCACCATTTAGGGTAACAAACTTTGTTCTTTATATGAGGTGAAAGTTCACTATTTCCGACCATTTTCATGTATAATGAACTTTGTTACATCAGATGAAAGTTTGTATACATACGTACATGCAGTCATCACAAATACTACACGCATACAGGGAAATTGAAACAATACGTGGTGAGGCACGGGAGGCAGGCAACATAGTGAGGGACGGGAGGACGTGAGAGGAGGTGTTTACACTCGGGTGGACAAAGCTAGACTGATCGGCGCGTAGCTTCACACCGCCTGGTTGGCTTTGTTTTCGCTGCCACTGTCTGACCTGCGTGTACATGTTCAGCCGGCCCACCACCGAACCAAACCCCGCATTTACCGAACTTATTCGGTAAATACCCGCATTAGGGTGGTCCTTAGTATGTATGTAAAATTTAATTTTGAGAAACTTTATGTTCCTAACCCGGATATATGTTCTATGTTATGAAAATACTATGTGAGTAAATTTTCAGCCGAATCGGTTCACGAAAAGATGTTGCACACGCCTCCTCCAATTTCACCCTGGCCCTGGCTCCAGGTCCCCCCTCAGTTGAGGTATTAGCCGCTCGAAGGCGGGGGTATCGTGCTTGCCGGGCTCCTCACTGTGGCCTGGTGTGGGCCAGGGTGCGCTTCCGCGGGTCCGGGAAGGCCTTCCGGTGGTCCGCCACCACTTGAAGGAGGAACTGAAGCTGCTCCTCATCCTTTGTGAGGGATCCGTTGAACTCTTGGATGAGCGCAACTCCTCTTTCCGCGTGGTCATTCACCACAGCGAGGTTCCGGACGATCTGAGAGGACCGCTGGAACCCCTCGTCCATCTGCCACGAGTCCGGTGGCAGATCGAGGAAGGCCTCATCCAGGTGTAGCTTCCGGAAGAAGTGGAGAGTACGTCCACTGACGAAGTCTTCCAGGTGGAGATCTCGGACCGACTTCTTTGGAAGCGTGACTCTTTTCGGAGCCGTGTCCTCTCCGTCAAATTCCTCTCGTCGTAGGGCCGTAACCATGGCGTTTTTGGTCTCGCAGGACACGTCGGAGTCGAAGAAGGACAGCCCAACCAGTTCTTCTGACACGTACCACAGATGGCTTGACAGTTTCGACAGCGCGACGTCTCCGATCTCAGGGTCGATCTTGTCGTAGGTGCCGAGGGCCTTGATGAGTTCGAGGTCGAGTCGAGGGGCTTGAACCGAGAAAGAAGCCTCAATCCAGGCCTTTGCGTAGACTCGGACGACGAAGAGGCACAACCGCTGGAGTCCACGCTCCTCCTTCTTCGTCAAGCGGAACTGGCCCCGGAACATCCAAATCTTGAAGGAGTAGAGGACTTTTGACATCCATCTGGCCTGGTGCATTGCTCCAGGAGCAAGGAATCGAATTCCACCGGGAGGGGCACCACCGAGGAAAATGATGACAAGTTTGACCAATTCCCGGTAGTCATCGCGAAGGTCCTCACGCTCTTGAAGGACTTGAAGAGTCCATCGAAGAGCCTCATCCTTGACGTCCTCTAGAACAGTCGCCACTTCCTCCACCATGATTCCCGTGCCGAAGTCCTCTCGGTCGATGCTCTCCCATGAGGTTTGGAAGCGTTTGAAGAGCAGATGCTCGGGCGATGAGGAACACCCAAGAACACGGACGAACACCGCATGTACCACCAGCTCCAGGATATGGTGACGACAGGCGAAATGCAGCAGGTCTTTCCCCATTTTCTGTTCGATGAGGACACAGGCCCCGTTTCTGCGGCCGGTGTTGGATGCCGTGGTGTCGAAGGACATCCCGACTACCTGATCCGCGACTCCCCATGTCTCCAGGGCCGAGACCACCGCTGCCGCCATGCTCTCTCCCGTGCCACTGCCCAACTTGGCGACGGCGAGCAGTTGGGCGCCTCCAATCCCGGAAATGATGATCGGGAGACGGTCCACATGTTCTTTCGTGGTCAGGTCCATCACGAGCTTGCCATCCAGTGGACCACCAGCGGAGTTCCTGACCGAAACTCCTTTTGATCTTTGAGGCCATGGCCGCACGATGTTTTCAAGCGTTGGCGTCGGATGGATGAGCGGTTGATGTTGAGCTCTTCGACGTTCTGGCCTAGGCAACGTGCGGCTTCAGTCAGCACGTATGTCGCGGAACGATCGGTCAGCTTGGTTCGATCCAGCGTGGCCGCCAGTGCTGGAGAGACGATGTTCTTCGTGGCCCGTTTCGCCCGCTTCGCAGGACTCGCTCCTCCAACTGCTCCGTATTCTTCATCTGAGACAACAGCTGAAGTGTTGGAGCTGGACGACGGCGAGGACTCGAGCTGCGCCACAGATGAGGAAGCGGCAGCCTCTTCTTGTTTGCGGGCGGAGAAAGCAGCGGCCTTTTCCAAGCGAAGAGATTGCCTCGTCTCCTGAGCAGCAAGGACGGAATCGACGCCACCCATCCTTCCTCGACGTCCTGGCTCCCGTTGGGCGAGGAGGAACTCTTTGTCCTCCTGGTTGGTCATCATGGTCAGCGCATTCCCGTGTGCCACGTCGAAGAGGTTGTCGAGAAGTACCTCAAAATCCTTTTCTTTCGAGATTTGAGCCTCCGATCGCCGATAGCGACCTTTCTTGAGGAGCTCGTACTCCCGATGGAGCTTCTCAATCTTGGTGACAATGTTGTCTTTTCGGATCATTGGGATCCGCGCCATATCCCAAAACTGAGCCACCATGGGGGTCACGGCCAGCGTGACATCGCGGAGAGTCATCTTTTTGAGCTGTAGACGGTGGAGAACGACCCCGAGAACCTCTCTGTTGGAAGGGAGTTTGGAGCCAATTACCTCCGTTTGGGGAACCACAAGAAAATCTTTGCTCCTAGTCGCCATATCAAACTGAAAAAGAAAGGAGAATATATTCAGAACTTAATTTGTGACAAGTAGAATCGAATTCGGAAGGAAAATATTGTGAAAATAGGAGGAGGAAATGGAGTATGTTCCAATAACACCATGACCAGTCGAACGAGTCACAGAGGGAAAATTTCGGGTCATGTGTGCAACATCTTCCTACGAGCCGAATTCCATAAAAAAATTTCAGGGTGATTTCCACTTGAATGGTAACAAATTCCCGGGTTAGGAACAAAACAATTCCAACTTTTGTTTTTAAGGACCACCCTAACCCGCATATACTGAACTGGCAGAAAAGTTTATTATAGATGAAATTAGTTATATAGAGGTCCGTAAAAGAGAGGGTTTACCATAGTAAGAGGACACAACAAGAAACTAATCAAGAAAAGAGATAAGGATGTGAATTTTTTTTTTCCCTGAATAGATGAGTGGCATTTGCTCTCATATGAAGTGATTTATGCGAGCATTATACCAGGAATTCAAAGAAAAAGGTTTGTTTGTTTTGTTTGTGTCTAACGGGCCTCCAGCAGGGGAGGACCACGGGCTAGCTTGAGCCCGTCAGAGAGATGCTTTGATGTCGCAGAGGTGGAGTGCGTTGATCGGTGGCAGCCTAGTGCGGCGGCGCTAGGCTGCGGGCAAAAAAGACGGGAGGCGAGGGGCATGGCTACACTCGCCGTTCTCGTAAGAGAGGAGAGTGTTCGTGCTGCTGGCGTGCGGCAAAGAAAAAGGTGACAATTTGGTATGAAACGTCTGCACATCATGAGCTCGGCACAATCCTGTCATTTACTGTGGCTGATGTTGTGGTATTTTGGTTAATGTATTGCCACCACCAACTATGTATGTTGTTTTTGATAGCTTGTCCTCATGTGACCTAACCTGGTAGGGCAGAGGCTCTCAACTTTTTGTCCTGCCACCCCTCTAAATAGTGTTGATATCATAACATTCTAAGTAGGCTATATTCGGTGCATCATAAATATGTAAGTGATACCATAATCAGTGCAGTTTGTACTCTATATTCTTGCTGTACTTTATCAAAAGTTTTTATTTAAAGTAATCGTCCAGACCCACTTTTTCTTTGCATAATTATGTTGAATGTTTATTCAAAATACCTAATCCACAAAATAAATTCATTTTCACACCTTATTTCCCTAAAAACATACATTTTGTTAAACGTGCGGGAAAAACATTAGGTCAGTTCCAGCCGTGGCGCTAAACTTGCTGATGCTGTCACGTGAGGGCGACAATTTGCATCACACAGCCTGCCTCTCCCCCGGCGCACCAACTTCTCCACACATTTATCGTGGCCGCATAGGTCGGAAACGGGTGATAAGCTCTCTGGAAGGGCACAGCTTTCTTGCTGCACCCATAAAGGATGCAAGTACGTATATGCCATATCGAAGAAAAAAAAATATCAGAAACGCCCAAAATTCTTCAAGTACTATATTTATTTCTAATTTTACGTGTATTTGTATTACCTCGCGGGTGGGAGGCTACCTCAGGTGACGTCACCGAGCCGTGGTGCGTCGTCTGCTCAAGTCGTGAGGAGCATTTTGGAAGCTCGGGGAATTTACAGATTTTGATGGCGGATTATTTAAAAACGGGTGACTGGATGCAAAAAGTGACAACATATTGTTGATATACTCGATAATGGCTATACACTAGGGTCCCGCATAAGACGTGTTCGCATAGAGCGTTTCCCCTATAAAACGAACGACCTAAAATATATATTTTTTTTTTTTTTTTTTTTTTTTTTTTAAATAAGTAAAATTCCAAAATATTCGTTAGGAACGAATGTGATCATATAGAATGATTCCGCCATCCAAGTAGGGCAAATCCGAGGAGTTCTCATATAGAGCGCCGAAATATCGTACAGAACGAAGGCTGTGTCCCTGGCATGGAGTGAGGAGGGGCACGGCGGCGGCGTGTCGCCACGGAGGTGGGGTGAGGGTGGCATGAGGTGGGGAATGGCAGTAGTGACCGCGCAGTTCTCATCCATTATTACCAAAAAAACCATTCATATGAAGGGTATATGTTGTGATCCATTCACGATATTGTCAGTTATTGAAATTTATTGATGGCTTTCATTCGACGGTACACTTTCGTCGTTGTGGGTTTGTTTACAAGTTATCAGCTGTGAACGTGCGAGCTCCGACCGATGTGATGATGAGTGACCTCCAAGATGCCTCGGAACCCTCGCCCCCTGTAGATAATCCCTATTAGATTTGAGATAAGCAACAATATGCCTACCTCATCATTTCTATGCATAACTTATCATTTATATATGTTTTGATATGCATGGGTGTGAATGAGTATAAATGTATGGGAGGACTGATCGACCAATATAAATTTTTCCCATAGGTTACCTATGTGTTTCACATAGAGCGAATTCACATAGAACGACCTCGTTTATCGACCAATTTCTCGTTTTATGTGGGACCCTAGTGTATTTTGAGTGCATTAAATCAGGAATGATGAAATGGTCTGGACGATTATTTTAAGGTCTAGTGTCTAAGGTCTTCACTCTTCAGGTATTGTCATTGTATTGTTTTATATTGGTAATAGATATATAAATAATCATGATTAAAATGTGAAATTCAAATTGTGCTTTGGATAGATTTTTCACATTCTAGAAATCTTCTCACAACCCCCAGAACCATGTCGGGACACCCAGTTTGAGAAGCTCTGTGCTAGGGTAGCCAGCCAGGTGAAATAACCATCCTGTCAACCATCTCTATCAGCTGTGTCCATCACCATCTTATCCCTCCCTTAAAACCTCACCAATCCTTACATGTCTGCTCCAGCAACCCCATCAAGTCTTGAGCCATGGATCCCAGGGAGTTACTGGAGCCCATGAACCTCAATATGGCAACAGTGAGGGAAGCGGCCGCCGGCCAGTTGATGAAGAAAATGAAGAGGAGCCAGCAGAGAAAAGTAATGGAAGTGAAAGTCGCACAAATCTGGTGAGTGTGTCAAGTGTGTGGCGTGATCTTTTTTCTTTCTGTTTTAATATTAATGTCTCCCTCTAAATTGCATGAACGGTTTGCTTATTAATGGTCGCATGCATAGGATTTGTAGTTGTGATCATCTGACTTAAAGTATAAGCCAAGACAATATGGTATGCACTTGTGGTAAGAGGATATTTGTTCTTGATTTGATAGGATAACATGTATAATAACTATAGTTATGGCTTTTCTTTTTTCTTTTTATAAGTTTTGAGGTAATTTTTTTTTTTTTTTTTTTTTTTTTACATCTGTGCCTATTGCACCTGTAGGCAGTGGTGACCCAGGGCTCGGATGGTAGGCTCTGGAGGTTCACTTGAGGGCTCTGATGGTTGGTCCTCGCCCGTTGGTGGCGCAGGCAGGATTCTTATAGTGACGCCTGTGATTACAGGCTCATGCCGGCCCCCTGTGTCCTCTGATGCACTCGCAGTCGAAGGTAGAGTTGATAGGCAGGGCATGTGGGTGTTCTTAGGCCACTCGACGGTGCAGAAAGGTTTTGGATTTCTTCGGGGATCGAACTCGGGTCACCGAGAACGCCAGTCGGAGACTAACCGCTCCGCTACCGCCTCCCCTGCATGGAGTATAGTTTTGACCAGTGACTGAATTCGCCGACCGTTTCATGATTTTTGGTTGTTGCGTGTGGAATACCTGCTGGAAAGTTTTGCTGACAATTTAAATTAATATTAACTGGAGTGGGTTTGATGGTGAGAAAACACAGAATAAAGCAGAAGCACTCTTTTTCTAATATTAGTTTTTTTTCTATACATATTTCAACATACAGAGAAATGAAGTGCCTCTGCCTCTCTGCATGTCTCCCCAACTCCAAAACTGCTGAATATTCTTGTTTGTATAAAATATCAAGTGTTGTTGCTGGCTGTACCGTGGCTCTAATTACAGTGATGATGGTTATTGTACATTGCATGAGGGACATTGTCTAGACTAGAGAGTATGTCTGCATGCAGGGGTAGATAAATGCACAAACGACCATGCTGAAATGATCTCCTTACTGCATCCTTGAGTGACATGTTTTGAGAGTACAGTAAAACCTTTCATATTCGGGCTAATTGGGCCAAGAAGTGGTCCGAGTAATGCAAGGATCCGAATAATGGGGGGATTATATATGGGGGTATTTAGATTTAAAAAAAAAAAAAAAAAAAAAAAATCTAGGTTAGGAAATTTCAACCTAAAAAAAAAAAAATCTACGTTAGGATATTTCAACCCCTAAAAAAAAAAAAAAAAAAAAAAAAATTCTAGGCTAGGAAATTTCTACCCCTAAAAAAAAAGAGGAGGTCCGAATAATGTCAACGTCCGAATAATGAAGGTCCGAATATGAGAGGTTTTACTGTATTGTATTCCTGTATTTGCTGCATGTACGGGTATGGAGATCAATACACTGGGGCCATAAACCATGCTTCAATGAGCTCCTTACTGCATCCCTCAGCGACAACCTGAACACTGTGATGCATGAACCCATTAGCAGGATTGCTGGCCGGACCTTCCACAGGACTAGCATGGTTGCCAGTGGGGTGTTGAGGATCCATGGCATGCAGGCTGATATCCTTCTGGGTGAGATTATTTTGTATTATCCTTGTTTATGTTATTTTTCCTTAGAAATTATAATTACTCCACTGCTTGAGTACATCATTGGTGCCTGGGCTTTGTGCTTCACTTGGAGTGTATGAAAGACCAGCGTTACTCCTGTCAATACTGAATAGTGAATACTGTACATCAGTGTTTGTCAAACTGCTACTGGCAGACCACAATGTTATCGCCAATGGCCCAGCGACAGGTAACATGTTTACACTGTTATTCTATGTATTATCATGTCATCCCAGAAATAATACAAATGTACATTCTTTTGTTTATTGGAGATAAAACAAAATATAATTGTAACATTTATTTAACAAATCTCGACAAATGAAACCTGATAAAAAAAAATAGCGTTGTTACACCAAAGAGCCTAGTATGCCCTTTACTTGTATGTGCAGCACAGGACTACAACGAAACCTGCACGAGGAGAGATTTCAAAAGTCCAATTTGGGAGGGGGGGCAAAAGTGGGGGCAGGTAGGGGGACTTTTGGACCGTGTCACTTATCTATATAATGGTCTTGACTTCCCATAATATTTTCATCCCAATACAATCAATAACAATTTTCAAAATAAACTGGATGCTCCCCTTTAAGCTATAGATTTAAAATTTTCATGAATATATATTATGTCTAGGATCTTAACCCTTTCACGCACGAAAAGTTTAATAAGTTTTTCCGTCCACTGCGACATCAGTCTGGGGCTCTCTAAGGGGCCCCGCGTAATGGCCTGACTCTGCAGCGAATGTTTTGGTTATGTTATCAATTTCAACCACGATTATTCTTTTTTCCTGGCATTATTATATATCGTTGGTTTCGCAAGAGATTATTCTGCTTTATGAAAGACAAAAATAACAAGAAATGTAAGTAAATAGCGGAGTTTAACAACTTAGAAAAAACATTGAGTAAAGAGAAATAAGAAATACTTACGTTCACCACTTCGTAGCTCGATACTTCCTGAGTCAACTTTTTATGGTTTATATGCCAATAAAAGCGGATTTTTATGAGGATTCCAATGCTACCATTAGAATTTTCATATGGCCAGTAGTTCTTGAGAAAATGGAGGAAAACTGAAACATATGTTGGAAGATGGATTAGGCTACAAGTATGGCTTACCCGGCTCGGGACACGTTTTAAAGGGACGGGCAGTCCGCGCTGACAGGCTGCCTGCTGAGAGTGAGCTGTGACACGGGCCCTTATAACTTCAAATCCACTCACACGAGAGAGTTGACAATTAGTTTATTTTATAGGCCTAGCTTGGATCTTTTACGCAGTAAATTTTGATGCGATTCTGATAAATACTTTATTTTTGGCGAATTTTTAAATGTTTTTTGACGCAGTTCGCGTCAAAAGCTCAGATGTAGACGGGCCCGTTTTGACGCGATCGCGTCACCGTGCGTGAAAGGGTTAAATGGTGGAATCTTGTGATGGCGCGGCAGGTGGTTACTCAGACCCCGGCACTGTCCACGGCCCACCACTTTGAGAACCACTGTTGTACACAGAGCATTGTGAAAATAAATCGTAGCTATAGTACAAGTATACCCTCAATACTACTGAACAGCAGAGCTGGGCACTAAACACATTGAATGTATTTAAATACTAAATACTAAATACATGGGTGAAATGTATTTAAATACTAAATACTAAATACATTTTACGAATGTATTTAAATACTAAATACATCAATTGTTTTAAATACATTTGTAAATACATTTTAAATACTCACACATCTTAACATGTCCGAAAAAAAATGGATTTCCTTAGATTTTGGGTTTCCTTAGAAATTTCCTTCTCAGGCCTAAATTTCCTAAAAATAAGGAAATTTCCTTGAAAGTGGAAACACTGGTTCACTGTAACATCAGGGTTGCCAGATAGCTGCGCAGGTTTATGGCCAAATTAACTGATAAAAAAGTATTTACATTTTTGTATTATAAGTATTTAAATACAATTTATTTAAATACTCATAAAAGTATTTAAATACTGTATTTAAATACATGACAACCAATGTATTTATAAATACATTTCTAAATACACAAATGTATTTAAATACTGCCCAGCTCTGCTGAACAGCATATTTTACCAGCCTTTAATGGTATAGGTCAACATTTCCTGCTATTGCCATCACCACTGGCTTCACTCTAATGCCTCTGAGACATGTTGGAGGATGAAATATCTGTGAAAACCACAATTTGTATTCTCAGACAGGTTTGCTTGTTACGTGAGTGCAATAAGTCAGGCATTGCCAGTGTACAGGAAGCAAAGTATCTTCACTCAAGGAAATTGTACTTAGAGTAGGATGTTTTCACCCCTGCATTTATAAGTGTGCTTACCTAAAAATCCAAAGCGGACTCCCAACGGGGTTTGCTTTTGGGTAGGACATGATTCTGTACACACTGCGTTATCTTATTTAGTGTGGCTGAACCAGGCTGATGCATCAAAAATATCTTCATTCCGTGTAGCTATGGCTTGATCTGGTACAGGCACTACCATACTTAGCTTCCAGTTACATACGTTTACAAACACAAAATAACCTGTGTAAATACAAATTGTGATTTTCAGAGATATTCAGTCACCCCAACATGCCTCAGAAACAGTAGCGTGAAGCCAGTGCTGATAGTGATAGTAAGAACCATATACTATGTACCAAATTAGGCTGGTGAAATATAGTGTTGAGTATCATTGTGGTATAGCTGTACTGTACATTTTTTGTTGTTATTCAGTGCTATGTACAGTATTCAGTATTGACAAGACTAACGTTGGACTTCATACATTTCAAGTAAGTACAAAACTCAGAGATCAGTGTGACCCCCTCTATCCGGCACCCATGGGGAATGATGTGTTCTAGATAGCTGGACTTTCTGGTGGGTTGAGTGCTACTCTTAAAACATATATTTTTAGTAGTAAACAAAGTAAAATAGGAATATTATTGTTATTGTGTGTCTACATTTTCAGATGACACAAAAAAACTACTAGACAGAAAGGCCATAGAGAAAGCAGCCATGAAATCCTTTGATAAGAATTTGGATGCCATGTAAGGTTATTGATTTGTTTTAGTGTGTGTGTGTGTGTGTGTGTGTGTGTATTTACCTAGTTGTGATATACGGGAAATGAGCTACACTCGTGGGATCCCGTCTCTGTATCTGATTTGGTCAATTTTATCCTTAAACTCAGATATACACTCAGCATTTACTATAGTGTTGTCCAGGTCATTTCCCTGCTCAATACTCCGGTTTGGAAAGCTGTGTTTCTTAATATCCTTGATGCATCTCGTCTTTTTCAGCTTTTTTTTTGTGTCCTCTTGTGCTTCCCGTGTCCCTCACAAAGTTGTCCTCTTTGTCAACTCTCTCCAAGCCCGTTACTCCTCTCTACCTCGCTATTAGATCCCCTCTTTTCCTTCTTTCCTCCAAAGATGGAAGTCATAACTTGTCCAATCAACGCAGCCAGACTAGGAACCATCTTTGTTGCTGCTCTTTGTATTCTTTCTGCTTCTTTATATCTTTCTCCTTGTGTGGGGACCACACCACCATGACATATTCTAGTTTAGGGCGGGTCATGGCCGCAAAGATCTTTTCCATCATATCCTTATCCATGTGAACAAATGATGTTCTGATATTCATCAGGAACTTATATGTGGCACCAACTGTCTTGTTAATGTATTTCTCTGGAGATTAGTTGTCTTGAATTTTTACTCCGAGTTCTCTCTTCGCTCGCCTTAATAATAATCTCATTTTCTAATTTGTAACTGTAACTTACCTTTATCCTCTTGTGTGTGTGTTTATCTAGTTGTTTTCATCTAGTTATGATTTACAAGAAAAGAGCTAAGCTCGTACTGTCCCGTTTCCAAAACTATTATCCAGCTTGGCTTTGAAATCTTGAATGATCTTGGCATGTACCACCTCCTTATCCAGGTTATTCCACTGTTCAATGGGTCTGTATGGGAAGCTATACTTCTTGACATCTGTTTTGCATGTGGCCCTCGTCAACTTCTCATGATCTCTGGTATCTCTTTTGTCTTACAAATACAGTGCCCGACATTAAATTAGTCCGCCCAGGGCGAGGCGGACTAATTGTACACGCAACCCTCGTTTTCCCGGACCTCCATTTCCCGGATATCGGATTTGCCGGACAAAATCCGAGTTCCGGAGATATGTCAGAGTCCCGGACAAATGCCTGGTCCGGTCCGTAAGTCGACAAAGTTGTCCGGCGGTCCGAGCGTCTCCTGTCACCCCTGGTCAGTGGCCGCGCCTCCCGCCAGGTGGCAGCATGCTCAGCTGTCGTATTGTTTACATTTGGGCACACGACACTCACGGTTCACCTACACCGCCTCTGCTAGTCCCCTGACCCCCACTATCCCTGGTGCAGGAACGTCTCTAAGACTATTGAACACTTTCTGCTGCCTCCCGCCAGGTGGCAGCATGCTCAGCGGTCGTATTGTTTACATTTGGGCACACAACACTCACAGTTCACCTGCACCGCCTCCGTTAGTCCCCTGACCCCCACTGCCCCTGGTGCAGGAACGTCTCTGAGACTATTGAACACTTTCTGCTGCCTCCCGCCAGGTGGCAGCATGCTCAGCAGCCGAATTGTTGACATTTGGGCACACGACACTCACGATTCACCTGCACCGCCTCCGTCAGTTCCCTGACCCCCACTGCCCCTGGTGCAGGAACGTCTCTTGAGACTATTGAACACTTTCTGCTGCCTCCCGCCAGGTGGTAGCCTGCTCAGCGGACTTAAAAGTCCGCGGCGGGGTAGTTGATATTGGCGGTTGCCGGACAGTAAATACTAGAGTAGGATAAACGTCCGGGGGTGGGTAATGGCCTCGGACTGTTGCGATTCCCGGACTTTTGCGGTTCCCGGACCAGTGCTCCCCCATATTAGTCCGGGAAGACGAGGGTTGTGTGTATTGTACATCTGGTATTCTTGTATTGCTGATGAATTTTCATTTGAGCAGCTTTCTCTGGCACCAGATATTGGGCACATGGGAGACCTAACTATATGCATGTGTTTGTGTGTGGAGTGTTTTGGCACTCACTAATGATTGGTCTGCGGCCCACAGACCCCCGAACAACACCCTACTGCAAGGCATCGACTTGGATAGGCTTACTACTGTCGGTAAGGCCTCTTTGACGTGTCCTTTGTTATATCGTGTACATGCATGTCCCATAGAGATGCCTGTAGTCAAGCTACTTGATAGGGTTTAAGTTGTGGCTTCATATCAGAGCTTTAAACAAAAATCATTGCCTTTCCAGCATTTACGGAATATTTTGGCCACCCGGATGCTTCTGAGATTGACTGGACGCTGGGGCCTCCTCGGGCACTGCCGGAGGAAATCACCATGATCGATGAGGACGGCGCGGCTCCCAGCACTGAGGTACTCACTCTTGCCAAGAGAATCTACTCATTTATATTGGAAAAAAGTTTAGTCCTGATATGATGGTTCTGTTGCTTGGAAAATGTACAAAAGTTTAGGCAGGTTCAGAAAACATTCAGTGTCATTGATGGCTTTAAATATATTTGGAAGGGAAGGTGAGTGTGTGTATTTACCTAGTTGCTTAGTTGTATTTATCTAGTTGTGCTTTACAGGGCCTGAGCTACATTCGTGTGGTCCCGTCTCTGTATCTACATTTATCCAGCCTTTCTTTCAATTGGTGCACATTATATGTCGATATCACCTCATTTATTCCAAACTTCTACATTTCTATGAGGGAAGCTGTACTTCTTTATGTTGTTCAGACATCTCCCTTTTCCTAGTTGTTTTGTATGTCCTCTTGTGTATCGACCTTCTCTTTGTTTCCGAGTCAGTAGTCTCTCATTGTCTGTTTCTTCCATCTTAGTTATCAGCTTAAATATTGTTATTAAGTCTCCTCTCTTTCTCTTCTCTGCTTGAGTGTTGGTAACTTTATTTCCTTCAACCTTTCCTCATAAGAAAGTTCTTCTAGCTCTGGTACCATCTTTGTTGCCATTCTCTGTATCCTCCAATTTTTTCACATGCTTCTTTTTATATGGGGACCATAGAATGGCAGCATATTCCATTTTTGGTGTGTGTGTGTGTATTTACCTAGTTGTATTTACCTAGTTGTAACATACAGGAAAAGAGCTATGCTCGTACTGTCCCGTCTCCAAATCTACTATTATCCAGCTTGCCTTTGAAGTCCTGAATACTTCTTGCATTAATCACTTCTGCATCAAGGTTATTCCAGGCACCTGCTTCTATACGGGAAGCTGTATTTTTTTATGTCCCTCTTGCATGTTGTCCTTTTCAATTTCTTCTCATGACCTCTTGTACTTCTATCGTCCCACACAAACAGATCTTCTCTATCCATTTTTTGCAAACCCATTGATGCTCCATACAGTATATGTACACTGCTATAAAATCTCGCCTTTCTCTTCGTTTCTCAAGAGTTGGGTGTTACAGTTTTGAAAGTCTTTCCTCATTTGGTAAATCTCTCAGGCTTGGAGCCATTTTTGTGGCTGCTCTTTGTATTCTCTCAATCTTCCTTATATCCTTCTTTTTATGTGGTGACCAAATCACTTCCAACCTTGGTCGAATCAAAGATGTTATCAATTTCTTAATCATCTCTTTATCCAGATATTTGAATGCCATTCTTATATTCCTCAGCAACTGATATGTATCTCCTGTGATCTTGTTTCTATGCTTCTCAGGTGACAAATTATCTGTAATCCATACTCCCAGATCTTTTTCGACCTTTGTTTTGATTATCCATTCATTTCCCATCGAATACTTTCCTCTCTGTCTGTCTGTGTGTGTGTGTGTGTGTGTGTGTGTGTGTGTGTGTATTTCCACCAAGCTATTGCATATGGGGCCTAAGCCATTCTTGTGTGGTCTTGTCTCCGAAACAATATTTATCTCAAATTTACTTAGAATTGGTATACATTTTCTTGCATCATTTCCTGTCCCTAAAAATGTGTGTTTTGGGGGGTTTTCTTGGGTGCCCAGCTAACAACAGCATTGGAAAGGGCTCGCGATGGGGGGGGAAGCTTCGAGGGCTCCATTTTGTCTGACTGGGATGTTGGTCTGTTCGGGCCAATAATACAACCCGAGCATGTGGAAGAGGTGAGTACTTCTACAACCTCATATCATCCTCATCACCATCACCTTAATCACACACTCGCATGCAATAACGTCTTGGTGTAAACGACGCCATCGTATCACCATCGTTATTTTTCCATTTGATCCTAGCCTAGTAGCAGATGGGTATCCATGCTCAGTGACTAGGCTTTGACTAAATAAAAAATAAAAAAACTTGTGACAAAGGGTGACTACACCATGGACGTTATTGCATGCAAGCCTTCTAATACAAATTGACAGCAAATTTTAACATCTATAGGGGCCTTAGGGGGATTATATTTATCAAACACAAGAATGTAGTCACCAAATACAATGTAATGGTTCTTGGGGGGTTAGATAAT
Source organism: Chionoecetes opilio (assembly GCA_016584305.1). Taxonomy (NCBI): domain Eukaryota; kingdom Metazoa; phylum Arthropoda; class Malacostraca; order Decapoda; family Majidae; genus Chionoecetes; species Chionoecetes opilio. The sequence continues at coordinate 310,848 of JACEEZ010001094.1, read as the reverse complement.
TGCCAAAGGGTAGAATATGGTCAGGAAATGAGAATTAGGGTTGGAATTGTTTGGGGTCATCAAATGCGACTATGCCAAAGGGAGACCTGACTGTACTGCACACACATCGTTTGTGCCATGGATACATGCCTGCGAGATATTGTGCCATGGATACATGCCTGTGAGATAGATCATTGGTACATTTGGCAAACTGGTGAATAGATGATTCACTTTGTGACGGGAAATTGTTGACTATGTCTAAACTTGGTGTACCGTATTTTAGGGCTTATAAGACGCACTTTCTTCTCTAAAAAATACCCTGAAAAATACTCATGCGTCTTCCAAGACGAATGTCGTAGGAGGTTAGCTTAGGTAGCTATTCAATTCAGCCTCTTATATGATGTAGCCTCAGTACTTATCTGTTACAAGTATTTCAAATACCATAAGACATTCAAATCAACTAATCTGTCCTCACGCTGTGATGTTTACTATGGTACTGAAGGGAGCCGTTCCGCCTCGGCAGATTGGCGCCAACACCCTGTATCGTCTGCTAGTGTTGATGTATCGTTTACCACCAGTTCTTGTTCAAGTGTTCTGGTGTGAAAATGACTGTAACATGACTATCGGGCAACAGTTTTTTTTTTTGGGGGGGTGGGTTTTCTAAGAAATTTCTTTCCAAAATCAGGGTGCGTCTTCCAAGATGCAGCGTCTTATAAGCCCTAAAATACAGTAGTAGTTTGAATTTTATAATGCTAATTATTTAGATTTAAGAATATGTACTTCTTTATTTCAATTTAGGGAATGCAGGACCCGATAATTGAGGAACCTGTCAATCTATGTAAGTGGGATGACTGATGTCAAGTAGAGTAGCAGTGAATCATGTGTGCTGGTTGTGTAAATGCTGGGCTGCTGAGGCTACTGAACCTCATGAGGAAAGCTGATCTGCTCAAATAACTTGCTACAGAGCTACTTTTCCAGCGGTGTTTTCAACCATGAAATGATTAAAGAAAAGAGAGAACTAAAGCTCGGGATTTAAAGCTAGTTGACGGCTTAAGCCTGTGACTCTGGACAGGCGACCTGGATGATGTGTTAGTGAGGTAACAACAGTGCAGACTGCTTTCCATGGTGACGTTAGCCTCAGTAGCCCAGCCTGAGTCCCTGTGTACAATAGAACTGTTAGATCACTGACTTCCACAGCCACAAGTCACATGCCTTCCTTTGCAATCCCAGGTGCCCTCAATTTCTCGCCCGTTTTAGATTGTCATCAATAATTCTTTTCGCCTTGTGACCTTTGCAGTGGTATTTATTGAAATGTATTATGAAATTGCACTTTTGGTGAATTGTTAAGTTTATGATTTCTGGAATTCTGTTTGATATATATATATATATAGTCGACCCTCGATTTAATGGACTTTGGATTTAACGGACTCCATTTGCGTGACAAATTTGCGGGCAAGAATGGCATGCCAGACCGCTTATCGCCGCTCCAATTGTCAACTCAACAAAATTTTTCTCGTTTTATTTTGGAATGCTTGAGTTTTAAGGAGTTCTAATGTATCAGATATTAAGATATATAAGGAAGGAGCCTGTGTTACAAGTGATTTAGTGGTAGAAGGTGTGTATTGTTTAAAATAGTGATTATTAGTGTTAAGGTCTCCATGTCACCTCAACACCTTAAATCACCCTTATTTAAAGTGACACACGGTGCTACACTGACCTAAATAGTGACATGTGTATAGAACAGCTCATCACAACCATATAATATATTATATTATAATGAGGAATAGTCATGATAATAATCAATATCTTTGACAGCCACGGCCTGCGTCCAGCTTGTGATAGACTGATAGTTTGTTTACCTTTTTACCAGCCAGACGGTGAGAGAAAACACCAACATTTTAGGGATAACTCATCACTACGGGAGACTTTTTCTTCCATTTAATCTCATTTTGAGGTGATTATAATGTCTCATGATGCTGATCGAAGGTATCGAAGGTAGAGTTGATGGGCAGGGCATGTGGGTGTTCTTAGGCCACTCTACGGTGCAGAAAGGTTTTGGGTTTCTTCGGGGATCGAACTCGGGTCATCGAGAACGCCAGTCGGAGATGCTAACCACTCCGCTACCGCCTCCCCAAGTAGTGGTCCGTTAAAGCCGATTGTCTGTTACTGCGAGGGTATTTTCCCAAGGGTGTGAAAATATAGGAAAAACACAGGAAAAATTGTGAAATAAATGAGAAATAATCACAAATACAACCAGACCGTATAGCTATGTTGGGAGGTAAACAGTGACTGGCACTACATGCTGGATTTGGTCCGCTCCTACACGCTGTGAAATAAATGAGAAATAATCACAAACACAACCAGACCGTGTAGCTATGTTGGGAGGTAAACAGTGACTGGAGCGACATCAGGGATTTGGCACATTCACCCACGGCTGTTCGGGACTGGTATTAGGAGAGGTAGTAAGTATCCAGGCTCGCTCATTACTGCTTGGTATGCTATGAAATATAATTATTCTAGGTAAATGTAGACATATAATCGCATTTTTATTGCTATTATTCATACATATGAGTAAAGATATGAAAATACTTTCAAGGACCTCATCCACGCCTGGCAGTGTGGCCGCGGCAGCAGTAGCAGCATCATGAGACATTATAATCGCCCCAAAATGAGATAAAAAGGAAGAAAAAATCTCCCGTAGTGATGAGTTATCCCTAAAATGTTGATGTTTTCTCTCACCGTCTGGCTAGTGAAAGTTAAACATATGATTACAAGCCAGACACAAGCCGTGGCTGTCAAAGTATTGCTTATTATCATGACTATTTCTCATTATTATATATACACACAACCCTCGTTTTCCCGGACCTCCATTTCCCGGATATCGGATTTGCCGGTCAAAATCCGAGGTCCGGGGATATGTCAGAGTCCCGGACAAATGCCTGGTCCAGTCCATAAATCGACAAAGTTGTCCGGCGGTCCGAGCGTCTCCTGTCACCCCTGGTCAGTGTCTGCGCCTCCCGCCAGGTGGCAGCATGCTCAGCAGTCGTATTGTTGACATTTGGGCACAAGGCACTCACGGTTCACCTGCACCGCCTCCGTCAGTCCCCTGACCCCCACTGCCCCTGGTGCAGGTACGTCTCTGAGACTATTGAACGCTTTCTGCTACAGTGTCCGCGCTTCCACTCCCACCGTGTAGTGCTATGCTCTCAACTCCTCACCCTGAACGTTGCCACCTTTGACCTGCCCACCCTTTTTCTTCTTCTTCTTGTGACCTTTTCTGCTTAGTATCGCTTTGTAGGTCGTCTGTCAAGCTCGAGCTCGAACTTGACACATATCTTCCTTCTTTGCCCCTCTGTAGCCCTTTCTTTCCCTGCCACCTGTGGGGAGAGAAGGGGCACAACAGAGCAGTATATACATAGACATAAGTCCCTCCTATATGTCTTCTACATTCCCTCGCAATCTTTTTTCCCAAGCCTGCTTTAAAAACACCTTAGTTTTTTCTACTATTTTCATTCTCTCTTCATTACTCCCATTACTCCCTGCAGGCGGCGGCTGGCCTCCCGCCAGGTGCAGTGTGCTCAGCGGTCGTATTGTTTACATTTGGGCACAAGACACTCACGGTTCACCTGCACCGCCTCCGTCAGTCCCCTGACCCTCACTGCCCCTAGTGCAGGAACGTCTCTGAGACTATTGAACACTTTCTGCTGCAGTGTCCGGACTGTCCGCACTTCCACTCCCACCGTGTAGTGCTACAGTCTCAACTCCTCACCCTGAACGTCACCACCTTTGACCTGCCCACCCTGCTGGCGGCGGCTGGCGTCCACCCATCCCGGCAGGCAGCACACTGTCATCCACCTCACCTGTGCCTTCCTGAGGAAGACAGGTCAACTACAGCGCCTGTGAAAGCATCATAGGACATCACCAGGGCTCATAGTGTTCCCCAAGGGATCCTCGCAGCCCTAAAAACAACAACAAAGTGATGTAAAAGTCCGCGGCGGGGTAGTGATATTGGCGGTTGCTGGACAGTAAATACTAGAGTAGGATAAACGTCCGGAGGTGGGTAATGGCCTCGGACTGTTGCAATTCCCGGACGTTTGTGGTTCCCGGACCAGTGCTATGTTTCCCGGTTCAACTTTCCTGGTTATTAGTCCGGGAAAACGAGGGTTGTGTGTATACATATATATTATATGGTTGTGATGAGCTGTTTTATACACGTGTCACTATTTAGGTCAGTGTAGCACTGCGTGTCACCTTAAATAAGGGTGATTTAGGGTATTGAGGTGACAGGGAGACAGTCTTGCAGCGGCCACGCCATAACACTAATAGTCACTATTTTAAACAATACACACCTTCTACCACTAAATCACTAGCAACACAGGCTCCTTCTTTACATACCTTCATTTCTGATACATCAAAACTCCTTAAAACCCAAACATTCCAAAAGAAAAGAGAAAATAATAAATTATGTTGAGTTGACAATTGGAGCGGGGACAAGTGGTCTGGCATGACATTCTTGCCCGCAAATTTGTCACGCAAATGGAGTCCATTAAACCGAGGTCCGTTAAACCGAGGGTTGACTGTATATATATATATATGCCGTTTACAAAATATATTCTTTCCCTGTCATGAGCTCCTCCCTTGACTGCAATAGCTGCACAATTCCTCCCCTGCTGCAATTGCTCCCCTGGGGGTTGAAATTGCTTCCCTGGGAGGTGTGTGTTTCCCCTGTGTGAGGGTCAGTGTGTTGGGGGGCACGTGATGGCACCATGCCCGGCTGCCCCCACTTGGCTGTGATTAGTTCCTGTACTGTTGCATTGCATTCTAGTTATGTTTGTAGGTTGCACGTGTGCAATACGTGTCCTGTACGTGATGTCTTTATGTAACATCTCTGTTCACTCCGATTCACATTAATTCACATTGAATTAATGGAGAATTGATGCCATGTAATTGTTATTTCTTTGTATGTGTGTATGTTAATTAGTTTTATGTTCTTACTCAATATTACTCTCCATTTGTTCATGTTCTGTCATATGCCACCCTAACCTGAATAATGATACCAATAATTCATGTACTACTATATTTTTATCCTTCATTGTTCAAATCTACTTCAGTTTTCCATGGCGTGACTACAAAATACTTTTGTTCAGATGTAGAGGCTTATTGCTTTGTTTTTAAGTGGTATCAAGCATCATTATGTATGTACAAAATTAAAATTGAAATCAATGCAGCAGGGACTCATAATTGTGTTGTATCTTGCAGTGGCTGAAGGGGAGGCTGCCCAAAGACCAGTGCCTGAGTAAGTGTTTTTAAGTGATTCTCCTAAATCCTAACACACCAATTTTATATCTTTTCCTTGAGTAATCCTCATTGCTTTGCCCCTAAACCTGTAAAGTCTATGGTCATTGAAGATTTGATCATTTCCAGTGATTTATGCTTTTCATTGTGTATCATATTGGGTTTATCCTTGTATGTATGTGCTCAACCTTTACCGGTGAAACAACTTCTATAATACTTGTCACTTTGCTGCGCGGTCACACGTACTGTGAGTTCTTGCTTACGCACACAAAGATAAGATAATTGGCAATGATTGGTGGTCCAAATGGCGAGGCAGGAGTGCCTGGGGAGTGTTGTCATGCCTCACTTCCTCTGCCCCCTTACACACACTCCTGCAACCCCCTCTCCCCCCACCCAGCCCTTACCACTCACTCACCCGCCTCCACTCTTCTTTATGCTCAGCTTCAAAGTTAGTCAAGAACTCCTGTATATCTCAGACTATTGGCTTCTTAAAGAAAAAATATAGCAGCATTTTGTAAGGCTTCTATATTTCTATCTTGGCTCTGATATATATATATATATATATATATATATATATATATATATATATATATATATATATATATATATATATATATATATATATATATATATATACAGGAGAACCTCGTTTAACCGGCATTTAAAACAACGGCAGCCTCAAAACAACGGCACTAATCGACCCAGGCTTTTTTTTTTTTTTTTTTTTTTTTTCCCACTGATAAACTCTGGAACTCTCTTCCTGTTTCTATTTGTCCACTTTCCTATGACTTACATCTTTTCAAAAGAAGAGTAACAAGACACCTCCCGAACTAAATTGGCTCACCCCACTTTTTTATTTTATTCTCTGACTGTCTTCTTTATAGGGACTGGCAACTAAGCGGCCTTTGTGTTACCCATTTTTGTTGTGCCCTTGGCCAGTTCCTTGTCATGGGAAAAAAAAAAAGAAAAAAAAAAAAAAAAAAGGGATTTTGGGGGATTCCATAAGAGTAACTCTCAAAACATCGGCAAAATGAGTTATCCGGCATGCGCTCCCCCCCGTGGGTGCCGGATAAACGAGGTTCTCCTGTATATAGATATATATATAGATATATATATATATAGATATATATATAGATATAGATATATATAGATATAGATATAGATATAGATATAGATATATATATATATATACAGATATAGATATAGATATAGATAGATAGATATATATATATATATATATATATATATATATATATATATATATATATATATATATATATAATTACAGGGAGGTCCCTTTATACGAGAATCCGATGATACGAGAGGTGTAAATTAGGGTCTATTTTCAATATACGAGATAGAAATTCCAATGATACGACATTCAAACTGGGGTGAGTAAAATTATCAAGTTCAAAATGCGCGCCCTACCACTCCCAGGCTGGACAAAGGGGGATTTGGTTGACCCCAGTGAGGTCACCCCTAGCAATCCGTGACCTGAAGGGTAATTAAGCATATGGCGCGGCTTGACATTTAGGGGTAATTAGCAGGTGTGCGGCCCTAACCTTGGGACCGCAGTCAGGTCACCCCTAGCAAGGCGTGACCTGAAGGGTAATTAAGCATATGGTGCTGCCAGACCTTTAAGGGTAATTAGCCAGGTGTGCGACCCCAACCTTGGGACCGCTACACTACCTTCTCTTGTATCACGCGGCGTCCCCTACAGTACAACGTCTTTTTTGCTTGTTATGCATGTTTTATGTTTAATTAATGTGCAGTTATGTTATTTTGTGTGCTATTTTCTCTTTCAGAATGCTTTTTCTACAGAATAGGTAGTACAGTGTAGGTAATATAGACGCTGTGTGTTTGTTGTGTTTGCTATAGTTTATTTTAGCTTGAAAAACATGTCTTTTTTTTTTTTTTTTTTTTTTTTTTTTTTTCTTTTTTTTTTAATTGATGGCCCCGGCCGTATATATATATATATATATTTTTTTTATGTGAGTGCCCAATGAGAGTGCTTTGAAATGTGCTCAACGGCCTGACCGGTAAGGGTCAATTGTCAGTGCATCCTCTTCATGTTCTCACTCTAAGCAGACATCAATCCCTCACTCTTATCAATCAATTACAATGTAGAATGCATACCCCTGAGTAAGGTCCCCACTCTTTGGTTAGGATCGTGATGACAACTGGGTCGCCAGCACAGCCCGCTGAACAGGAGGAGTCACAGCCTACCCTACCTGCTGCCACGAGCTCCGCAATGCCTCAAGCCTCTCCTGCCAGACTCCATGCCTCGCCCCAGCCTCCTCAGGAGCAGCCCCCACAGGTAGGCTTTTTTCATTGTATTGTTTATCACTCTTGTAGGCATTTGTGCTGAATTATAGCAGGATGAAGCCCTGAAATCAATAACCCTGTAATGATGCTTATGTCTCAACATCAGCAGCCTCTATACTCTTGCATTAATCATTGTAGGTAGACGCATCAAAATAACAATAATGATAATGAAATAATTAATGCTTTATTTAGTTAACCTCTGCTACAGTACAAATTGAAGTCTTCTTCTGGATCAAGAGCCAGCTATAACAAACATTCTGCAATTGTTGAAATATAATATATGATAGAAATTGCTAGACTAAGAGATAGATATAAAACATTAAAATCATAATTAATAAGTGACTTATGCTGCGCCAAACAATAGAACACACGGCTAATTTTTTTAAACATGGACTAGGGAGAGTCCAACGTGAAGCTTCCATGTTAGACTCAAGTGGTTCCAAGCCCGAGAATGTGTTTTTGAAACACCAACACCGAGAGCTAACATGGTCTTATGTTGATCCACGGCTAATACAGGTTCACAATCTTTTATCCGAAATTCTGAAAACCGAAAAGCTCCGAAAACCGAACATTTTTTCCAGACTATCTGTCGTCTGCATACCAAAGCTCGCGTTTGGCGCCAAATTTGACCCGAAACGCCCAACGGTCATTTTACCATATGTTATCAGGGGCAGGACAACAACAGGTAGTGGGACAGGTGTAAACAACAGGTAGTGGGGCAAGGGGCGGCGGGGCAGGTGTAAACAACAGGGAGTGGGGCAAAGGATGGCGGGGCATCATTTATTAGGTAAACACAGGCATAATTTTCAGCATGAGACCTTATGATAGAATGGAATGTTCGCCTCTCTAAAAAAAATAGACTTTAAATCCATTAATTAGAGATGTATTCTGTAATTAAGTAGTTTTGTGCTTTAACTGCATGTAAGTCTAGGTTCTTGTGTTTAGCTTAGTTTGTGCCAGTTTATGTTTAAAGGTTTACTTAATGTTTTATCTTATTTTTATTATTTATTCAAGGGCTTCAAGCATCCCCGAGCCAGGACACCTAGGGCCATGTAGCCCCGCTAGGGTGACAAGAGAGCGCTGCCACCTTCACCGAGTAACTGCCGGGATTGAGGCGCAAACTGGCGACCTTGTGGCCATGAGCCGAGCACTCTACCGCTGAGCCACCCGTTCCCCTTGTAACGTTTGATCTAAAAAGCGTTAAAATCTGCGCTAAAAATCTTCCATTCTGAAATCCAAAAAAAATCCAAAATCCGAAGTGTCTGGTCCCAAGGTTTTCGGATAAGAGATTGTGAACCTGTACCACTCTGCGCACGGGTTAGCAGCCCTGAACCAGGGAGATACCTTGTTGTGGAGTCGACAGCGGAGGAGGCATTTGTCTCTGCGCTCTGCTACCGAGAACAACAAAACACACCATACCACGCCACCTGGGAAAAAAGTCCAGACAAAAGACAGACATTGCCATGGAAAAGGCAGTCAATACATGCCTTGGCAGGATATTACCAGTAAGACGCCTTAATCGGCGAAGGACGAGCGAGCCCGTAGAAACCCAATAGCAAGGAAATTTGTCTGTAGGCACGAATAGGGATTGAATGGGGCTATCAGATGGCGAAGACCGCTTGTCAATCGGAAGCGGGATTCCAAAGATATAAGCTCCTGAAAAATGTGACGGTCGGTCGGGTCGGGTCGGCCGCTAGATGTGAGAAAAATCCGCTCGCTCGTAATGACAGCTGTAGTAAATAAACTGTAACAATCGCTCAATAACGTATGTCTTCTGTTCTTTCCTTTTCAATCTACAACTTTGGAAAGAGTATATATATATATATATATATATATATATAGTCGTAGAAAATAGGAACACTCGGCGACGCAAAATGTTGGAACTCTCGCCGACAGGGGACGAGAGATCCGGTAGACGAGAGAGTATCATAAACCCATAGATGTTGGCAGTGTGAAAGGATGATTCCCTGTTAAATGGTAGGATAGTGTTGGAGTATGTGAGAGAGAGAGATAGAGAAAGATCATGCAAAAGTGAGAGGACAGTATAGGATGTGAGAATGAGGTGGATAGACATGTGGAAATGGAGACTTCTGCCGTGGCCTCCCCCAAGAGGGAGAACTTTGTAAGGAACTGCTGTCAGCGTAGACTAGACTAGACTATGACCAAACAAAGAATAAATGTCTCCTCTGTCCCTATTAAATGCAAGTGCTGCTGTATAATAGTTTAAGTGATGTACTTCAGTTGCTGATAGCTTGGATATGGCGGGTGAGGAGAGATAAACAAACCATATTTCATAGGGCACCAAACGCGATCTTCTAAACAAATGTTCAGAAGCTTCATAATCTGCAGTAGATGCATCCTATTTTTTTTTCTCTCTCTCTCTCTCTCTCTCTCTCTCTCTCTCTCTCTCTCTCTCTCTCTCTCTCTCTCTCTCTCAATCTTTCAAGTGACAAAAACTTTCTGTGATTGCGTATAAGCCTACTCTACCCTCTTGGCATTTCCTCATCCTCTCATGCATTATACTTCTTAAGTTCTTATAGATACTATGCAACTCTCTCTCTCTCTCTCTCTCCTCTCTCTCTCTCTCTCTCTCTCTCTCTCTCTCTCTCTCTCTCTCTCTCTCTCTCTCTCTCTCTTCTCTCTCTCTCTCTCTCTCTCTCTCTCCATTCCTTCACCACTTGTCTCCTCCTTCCTTTATCCACTTCCTTATTATCCTTCCTTTCCTATATTATCTTCTTCCTATTATCTGCAGTAGACGCATGCATAACATTTATATCTTGCCAAACAGAATATTGGCAATATCTTTAACTTTTCTAATCATTGGTATTTGCATAGTATTCATAAATATCATTAGACTGTGACATTATGACATTAGACACACACACACACACACACACATACACACTATACACATTAGACAATACATACATTACTAATACATGTATAGACTAATACATACATTAGACACACACACACACAGGCTCGTGGGTGTCTAACAATTCCAAAGCAATTTTCGTTAGTCTTTGACCAACCTACGACTAATCCCCGCCGCAAAAAGGTTAAAAAA